>OY292526.1:5946895-6546895 GCA_958496365.1 Subacronicta megacephala
CCCGGGCGCGCAGAAGTTGGCGTTCGGGTCTCTGGGTGTCGCGGATTCCTGCGCAGCGCGGGCGGCCAGCAGCGTGATCTGGTTCACTACATCCTCCATCTCGTGGGTGAGAGTTTCCGGCTGCTGCACTAACTGCGCTTGCGGCATGCCGTTGCGGAGGTGAAGCTCAGAGTCTGCGTGGCGGCGGAACTCCAGCGCGGTGCGGAAGCGCTCTCCGGGACACGTGCGGCACTCGAGCGCGGGCTGCACCACCCGGATGACGCCACGCGCCGCCTCCCGCCCCGCGTAGCACGAGCGCGCCTGATGCACCTGTAGCGGCGCCGGCGACGGGAACGCTACTTTACAGTGCTTGCACACGTAGCACAGGTCGAAGTCGAGCTCGCGCGCACCCGCCGGGGCCTCAGTAGCAGGCGGTGGCAGGCGCAGCGTGGACGCGCCCGGGTCGGCCGCGATGTGCCGGATTTGCTCCAACGTGGTTGCGGGCAGCTGAAGCACGCTGGCACCGTTCCCCGTCTCTACTATTAAGCCCTGCGGTTGTGGCTGGAGAGCAGCGGGGTTACTACTGGGTCCTGTAACAATAGAAAATATTATGTTAATAAAAGTAAAGTAATACCCATAATGAGATAAGTAAGAATTAACGTTAATAACGCCACGTGTTAGTATCCTGCATCTGCCTACGTTTCATATAGAGGGGATTTGTAAATCGCATCGCGGAGTGTCAAATATCGACGTTGCCGACACATGCTCGTGTGACACTCGGGCGCGTTGTAAAGGGGTTAATCCACTTACATCGAGGGCCGAGGATCGGCTCGCAGCCGTGAACTGACCTTTCGACCCCGCCACAATATTTACACGTTTTTTCACCTTCGTCCTTGTAATTGTTCAAATATGCAACATATCTCGTCCTTTATATCGACAACTTGTTTACATTTACACGCAGTCAAGTTTTAAATACATGAAAGAGACGAAAAGTAAAACATGATCGGTCGATCTCGTCTTGGAGATCCAAATTGGGAGTCCCATTGTTCACAATAGGTTAGCACCAGATAAACAGTGTTTACCTTACTGCGAGGCGATTGTACATGCGTGATGCGTTTCTAACGAGCCCGGCCCGGCTCTGTAATTGATTCGGACGCTGCTTTATGCGGCTTATATTCACGAATGCATAATACATAGCTTTTGAGTCGCCATCGAGTTTTATATCGGGGAACGAGCAGCGGAGCTTAAAGTGGTGCTTGACGATGAACTTGGAGAACAAAGAACTTAAAGATAGTTATGTACCGTCTACGTCATTTCGAAGGGTTTTATTCATACTTCGCGAGCGTATACTGCTTATCAAAAACATAAATGAGGAAAATATATGAGAATTTACGTTTATTTTGACAAAGCGCGTCTTGCCTGCTATGAGATTCACTTACAACTTTTTTGCCAAGTAATTATTGCATATACCTATGCAAACTAATGACCATCACAGTATCCTATTTAGCAATAGCATCAAAAACATAGAGAAAGTCATACAAAAACATTTCCAGCGCTAAGCTGCTTAGTCGATATGCGATCAAACTTCGTACCCATTCCGGTGATGCGATACCGGCCTAATCGCGGCCAGTATCTCGAACAATCCCGTGCGAAACTGCGCGGCTTTCAATCAGCCTCTTAACAATCGTTCGGGCTGATTGGTCGGTCATGTTTCGTGTAATGAGCCCCTAGGGACTGCTCATACGTATGTCATGTTCGCTCTAATGGTAATGAACACCGTACATGGCTCAAGTGGAATTCAAAAGCTAATTGAGTGAGCTTAGCATTTGTTCTAATGTAGGACAAAGTAAAAGGTTGTATTTCGTATTGACAGACGTCTTTGACGGATACATTGTTATTTATTAGCAATGCAAACCTTATTCCTAGAATTGTTGGCTAGATTTGGGTTCTATAATCACTGTAAAACGATCTGTCTTAATATTATTATAATTCCTATTCTTATTTATCAGACGACGGAGGCACAAAGCCGCCTGCCACGACACGTTGGCCCTGACGTTAATTCGCAACCCTTTCTGCCAATTAGTTTCAAAATAGCCACACTATTGTGCTGCTAACACGACCACACATTGCACCTAACGATACGAAATCTACAAGTGAAATTCAACCTTTAATAGTGGATCGTAAAGTTGATGTTTGGTTGGGTTTTCCCGTGTTAGGTCGTCCACTTGGTCCGGTGCGCAAGTTTAAGTCAAAGGGCTTCTTAATCCGGACTTGTAGGTCGTTACGCGTTATTATAACGGCCTGAGTCGGGTATTTCTTCGCTCATTTACATCTCATTAAGGATGCTATTATTGGACTATACAACGCATTATGCAGACTTTCGCTGGGACTGCCCGACTTTTGAGCATTGCGTCAACTCCTTTTTAGGGGATTAAGCGCTTTTTTGTTGAATTTTTATACGCGACGTATTTAAGGTCTATTGAAAACGTCGCGCTGTTACCTATTCTTAGTTAAAGAAATTGTAAAAAAAAGTTATATATACAGGAAAATATGCACTAAGGGCTAAGTGTTGATTAGCCCTTACTGTCGGTTTTAATTACTTCTAAGAATAATAATAAGGATTGAAACCATTGAGATATTACTTACTTCTTACATAAGTATAACTGTCGTGTCTGTCAACCTCTTAATATTAATAGCTCAATATTAAAATTCAAGATGTCTAAATATTCCTAAGAATTACTATAAACATTGTTCCACAATGTCCACAAGTTGACATGACCCTGTGACGTGAGTGCCCCCTGTCTCCTAAAAGCGACGTATATTAACAACATCAATTATCATTGAGCCCGTATTGGGTGGGTCTGACGTCCGATCCCGCGATAGGTACTGAAGTCTACAATAACGATCCTTGATCGATGGTAATTAAAGTAGGACAAGCGGGACACTAGTTATGTCTGACGTATCTGTTCAAGGTGATTTGAGGGGTGACAGGTGCTATTTAAGGGTAAGTGAAAAGTTTTGTATTTATATAAGGGTGAGCGCTCTTCTATGTCGAATTTTAGATTTAAGAGAGCAAATGTAGCTTTAGCAAAACACATTGCATATTAAATTGCGTTATATACCAACATAACGCCTGGTTTCTCCGGAAGTTTAAGCACTGTCGAACTTTATCTGCACCTACAGTCTGTTCGTCGGTATGTATTAGACGAGGCCATTGCTATTAACTGGTACAAATCCAAACTCCGAGTAATCCAATTTGGGACTTTACATACAGCAGCCTTGATTACAACCACTGGATCAATGAGCCAGTTAAATGGCAGTCATTACTAATATTTCATAGGAACATAATGTATTCATGTTTTAGGAAAGTTTAGGTTAAATTGTATAGTATTCACACGTCATAGAGCAGATTTATTTGCAAGAAAGAAGCAACAGTTACTGCGTTATTTCAAACATAAAAAAGAGGTTCTATATCTTATTATATTTGTCATAGTTACGGTAAAATCGTATCACTGCAAATACATAATCATACATCTAACCCTTACCTCAAGAATGTTAATGCTAAAATTTACATAGCACCCTATCACCAAATCAATCTTCCCACAAAAGCTAAACAGTATCGGAGTAGTGTATTCCGAGAGCGTTTCTCCCGGACATCTCGGACAGTTCGGACAGCCGTCCGTCCCATCACTGTCCGGGATGTTCGAGCAATTAGACTAACGGACCTTAGACTTGAACTTGGCTCCTTGTTTGTAGAATGAGGTTCAGGGAAATGTATGAGATCGATCTTGTGCATGGCAATTATTGAGTAAGGAATGTTTTGTATGTCATTTGAGTAGGAAAACGAAGACTTGGCTGCGATTAGGTATGTGTGTCTATATAGGGAGTGTAGAACTGTAGAGTATCTTGATGTTTGCTAGAGAGGAACCAAAAATGTTAAACTTTAAGGATGTCTAAATTCTTAAGCTTTTTTTGTGAGATTCTCATTCTTCTTCTTCGTGTCGAAGGTACGTTTTCTTTTCATATTTAAATACTTTCGCTCAAATGTTAGCTACCTCTAAAGACTAAGATTCTCATGGGCCCACCGTCTGCAGCACACGTTCTGTATTGCAAACTCATATAGACTTGACTTAAACATTGTCACCCTAAAATATTTAGTAGGGCTTATAGCCATTGGATTTGCTACCTTATTTCTTTCACTTCCCCGACTAATTTAACAAATGCTTCTTTTTACCACAATACAGAGGTTTAGTTGTTATAACAGTCATGGTGTTTAGTAGATTTTACAATAAACCAAGAAAGTCCTGTTGGTTTTTCTGTAAGACAATTCTCAGTATCATTTTCGATGTTTGGACTTGTGTCCAGTTGATGTCAACTGGCACTATTCCTCCGTATAAATGAACTCAAAGTCGCAACGCTATTGAAGTTCATTTTCCGGAAATACAGGCATGATGTTGTCATATAGACATAACATAAACACAACTTACCATCACGCCTGTGTTCCTCATAGGGATAGGCATAGGTGTAGTACTCAATGTAAAACCACAAATTGCCGCTATGTTGAGGTGCCATGTAATAGAGGGCGAGCCTATTTCCATTCGGGCACATATCCAAACTACAAGCTGTTCCTGAGAATTTCATAGAAAAACCCAATAACACAGCTCTACCTGGGAATAGGCGCTTAGGACCACTAGACTAATGAAGCAGTTGTCACGTGGAAAGTAAAAACATCGTGTTAATATAACCAGCGAGTATTATAACCTACTTACACAACGAATGGGCACACTAACACCTTTAAGTCGATAGCCTGCATGAAACCCTAGGTGTCAGTCGTTTTCCTCCACCGCTAGTATCTACCGGTGTAAATACGCGAATCCGCTTTGTACCCAGTTAACTTGCTGTGGTAATCGAATTACCGTGGCGTGTCTAAACATGTTGGCTCGTGTGTCTTGGATTTGTTACTTAGAATAAATAATTGTAGCTCTTAAGTAAATGAAGGGAAGTAAGGAAGGGGACCTAGAATATACTACAAGAGAAGGAAAAAGTGGAAATCGAGTCATATGGAGAGGTCAGGATTGCGTCTATTTTCCTCACAAAAATAATAAGGTTATTAAGGTCTAGAACGTCTTTTACCTCATAACACTTTCAAATATAGGATATCTTTGTAAATAAAGTGACATGATACTGGAGATAATACTCCTTTGAGCTGTCTCTTTAATGATCAGCGTTTTGGAATAGAGAATGAAGAAAAAAAATGGGTGGGTTAAATAGCACACTGATCGTTCCTTCGCAAGGTTAACCTAAAGCTGCCGTAACTTGGTCTGAGATCAGCACACACTTAGATGGTAGATCTTAAACAAAGTTAGCCGTA
Source organism: Subacronicta megacephala (assembly GCA_958496365.1). Taxonomy (NCBI): domain Eukaryota; kingdom Metazoa; phylum Arthropoda; class Insecta; order Lepidoptera; family Noctuidae; genus Subacronicta; species Subacronicta megacephala. Next base: position 5,952,246 of record OY292526.1, read on the forward strand.
CGTCTCGATTGTCATAAGGATACCTATGTTAATCGTTAGTGGAAGTCAGGAGAAGGTAGGTGTGGAGGTTGAATAGTAATCGCTTCAAATAAAATACCCAGATTAAACCGCAAGAGGCTAAATTCATGATGGTTGTTAAGTAAAAGAGATTTAAACATAACTAAAACTTATCTCATAAAAGAAACATTTTTTTTACATTCACGGCGTACCTACCTATATTTTGATCAGCTTTCCTCTTGTAGACCAAACCGAACGCAAGAGGAAGCAAGCATATTATCTATAGGACATGGATTGAATAATAGCTTTACAGTTGCATTCGGTAGGTTTCGGAGGATGATAATCGGTCTTGAAATTATATGGTCTATGCATTAATTCATGAATAACATATTTTTTTCACCATTTTATGCATCACTCATTGTCAGTCTTAGTTCATCTTGATCTCAGAATTAACAAAGCTGATGGTATCAGAAAGAACCAATTGAAAGACCGTATTTTTTGCCGAACAAATAAAGTGTCTTGCAATCTAAAGCGATAATCGTTGGACAGAGGGAAGCAGGGAGCGGTCATCGCGTTGACTGACTGCAGTCATCAATCAGAGACCGGCCTATCTCAACAACAGGATACAGAACACATTTGTATGTAGAAACTACTTCAATGTAAACATCCATTAATTATTCCGTTTTACGGAAGCAAGCTACCGTGAAACAAAGATAATGTGAAAGTGAAAATGCTGAAACATAATTTTACCCCAAAAGCAATTCTAACGGCCATTAACCAATAATTTCATCGAATTTTATATCCATCATATTAACGCGCGGCCCGCCACGTCCATTATCCCGGTTTCCTCCAACTCCCCGCGGAAATCTCGCCGCATTCAAATATTTAATTACTTTAGCTCTCGATCGTTTATAAATTCGAACGCGAGTGGTATCATAAAACGCGCTAATGCTTTATAATTAAAATATTCTCAACAAGCCGTGGCGTAATGGCACCTCCGGCGACGGTCTCCTCCTTGGAAAAAAACGCATAAAAAATTACATTCACCCCAGAGGACTCACCCCTTGTGTCGGGAAAATCGATTAAAAAGAGGAGTCGCGGGGCGAAGTGACGCGGGCAGCGGGCGGCGGGGACTTTAATATGTACGAAAAAATGCACGGCGCTGCGGGAGCGAGGGAGAGACCCAAGGAGTGGGTCTCGAGTTGCCTTCAATTTTTATAATTACGTTCATACGTGAGCGCCGCCGCCGCCGCTGCCCGCGCCACCGCCACCATCGCTTTCCACCGTCGTCGCCACCACCGCGCCGCACTCAGTACCCTCCGATTACTTATTTAGAATAGTTCTCCGCTTCATGCTCTCGCTCACGATTACTTATTTTATTATTTAAAATCTTATGACCGAAGTTGCCAATTTAAAATATTCAAACCCTGCCTCCTTAATTTTAGGACAACATTGAAAATCAAGAACACGTCGCGTCGTCTTGAAATAAGACGTATTGTAACTTTTCCGTTTTCAGCGACAAAATCAATTTCCATCAGTGAGAGAGCTCCAAAGTTTTCCACACACACAGCAATCAAGGAAAGATGGAGGCAATAAGAACGGGATAACCGACTAGAGGACGTTATCTCAGGAGACGGTTTGCAAATGAGCGGGCCACGCACACACGCGCCCCCAGCCACTCACACATACACTAATGCCGCGTCCACACATGCCACGTATATGCGTGCGTACATTTTATAAATAGATATCGCTTTTTTTATCCGGGTACAAGAATAGGGGGTCGCCACCCGAGGAGGAAGGAGACCCCTGCGGGGGACGTGTTGGATTTCAGATTGCTACGAACTGCAAAAATGAGGGATGAAAGAAATATAGCTTAAAACGCAGATATTTCCCGGCGTCTTAAGGCGCAGGGGGAGCGGGGCGGGGGCAGTGTGTGGAACAAAGTAGAGTGGCGATATTGAACCAAAATGAAATGGTAAACGAACCGTGCGCGTCCGATCTAATGCGAATTTATAATTTGGACATTGCCCCGGATGGCGCACTCTTTGAACTCGGGAGGGTGGCCTGCTAAGGTGAATTTACAAAGAGTGCGGATGTGATTTATAAATAGGGGAGACCGGTTGTGTGTGCTGACCATTCATTTCTGCTGGAGGTTATTTTTTCCATTAGCTTTGAGGTCGTTAATAAGCGCTTGTCGGTCGTTTTGGCACAACGAGCGAGTGTTTAGGCGTATCCTCATTGCGCAGGTTAACGCGTGTGTCCGCTGTCCTAATTGCCGTCGCGCCGCGTCTAATCGGGATATGCGCCACGCGATAATTGCGACGGATTACACACACAATGTGTGCTCTTCCGATTACTGCATCAGTCGTGCAGACACGACAAACCTTACGTATTCTACATACTTGACTGACATTAATTTATCAAAAGAGTGATTTAATTATGACAGTACTCTACGAAGAATTCGGAGACAAGCGTTAATGAAACTTAATTTTAAAGTGTCTCTAATGGTAATTGGGGCTCATATCAGAGATACAAACGTCGCGTCTTCGCGTTTAATCTTTATTGACTTTATGACCAGTCTTAAGTGCGACAATTGCAAGTGTTGCTAATTCGTTAATGAGGTATGTAGGTGTAGCGCGGGCGAAATAAACGTTTAACACTTACAACTGGCGCGCATTAACAAGAAGTAGACAAAAGAATGTCTTTAGCATTCTGATGCAACCATATTATGTATGGTCGGTAAGTGGAGCAGCGAACTTATCTAATAGATAAACTGAGACCGTGTGACGTCACTATTTCAAACAGACAGGATCGAAACTGCGCTGCCTAAACGGGAAAGTGAAAATTGCGTACGTGAACTGGAAGAAAAAATATTAAAAATTAATCAAGAGCCCAAACGGGAGACGGTGAGGGAAGGGAGCACATGTGTCGACAAAAAAGCGTCCCCCTCCCCGGGCACGTGCGAAGAGCCGTTCCGGCCCCGTTCCGCCGCCGAGTTAAAAGTTTCTTCGGACAAACAGAGGATTTGTCACAATTACGGCGGGGCGGTGCGTCCCTACTTGATTAAAACCTAAATCACGTGACGTGTTTACAGCCGCGCCGGAGGTGTTTTCAATTTGCCGACTTCTGGACTCGCCATTGGCGTTCCGGACACGTCTCAACGCACCTATCTGGGGGCGGACCGGCGTTTTGAATTTGTTGCGAATTAAATTATTGACGATCTAATCGGCGAGCCGATCTCGCTCGTACTCGGGCACCCACCCGCTGGTACAAGCCGACCAGCCGGAAGAGCGTCACGTTTCTTAATTATTTTTAAATGTCGCGCCCGAAATCCCTAGTTGATTGCAACGCCTCTGTATTTCGCCACGGTAACGTTTAATCCATAAAAAGCTACGTGGAAAAATGAGATTAACATTTGAATTAATCGGGAGATTAAACATAATGAAAGAAAATCTCATTACGGCGGGTATAATGGCGGTGAGAAATATCTCCCAGCGAACGGAAAAGAAAAACGCCGCATAAAAGAAAAGGCGCGCGCGAAGAAAATTAAAAGCTCGAACGAAATTAAAAAATGTTAAAAAAATGTAATCGACGCCCGAGCGCGATTAGGGGGGAAATGCAAACAGGACGTGGGAGTGTTCGGGGGTGAAGGTAGGGGCGGGGGTTGAAAGTTCTCAATTAAAGGCCGGCTTCGGACTTACCGAGTCTCGTTGTAATTAGATTCTTTTTCATCTCCTTAAATCAGCGGCGTCGCGCTGACACTCACTCTGTTTAATTTGTAATCGAGACTTGTTAGCATTCGCGTTCTTTTAATTCCATTTTCTCGTTCAGAGTAATATTCTAGCGGATCACTTGATTGATATTAAATTACGTGTTTGCTGTGATCACTTTCAGATTTCTTAATTTTCCCGTTAGCGTCTTCGATATCTCATTGCCTTTATAGATTGAAAAACGGTAAATAATTCATTTAGTATCAGGTTTTTAACATGTTTTCTTGACATGGTTTTCATAACAAATTTTCTGATTGGAAAAATAAAATATGACAATCTTCGAAACGTTAATGATGATGTTGATAAAATTTAAATAAGGAATCGAATTAAATCCTATTATACACGTACTTAGTTATCGTTGCGTGATATAGTTAGGTCAGATCTACATGAAATAGCAAATAGATATCAAGAAATAACGGTAACTTACCGACATAATTGGTCAATGGTTCCAAAGACCAAGCATATGGGCCGATGTAAATGGTTCATATGTAACTTCCATAACTATAAACTCAAATAAAGATCCCATAACCTCGCAACTAAACATAGTTAAAGCGTATAGGTATACCTATGGTAAAAAAACTAAGCACTTTTTCGTTTTTAGCATTCCGAAATTTAAAGGAATCTTTAAGTCTTAAATTTTCCTTTTTCGGAATAGACATCGATTTAATTTTACAATAGTTTTCTCGAATAAAACCTCATCGTAACAATTGTTTAACGATTTAAAAGAATTATAAACATACCTAGTATACATTTTGATATATTATAATAAAGGTATTGTTGTACCTTTGACTAATGACTGCCTCATTAGTCTAGTGGTCCTAAGCACGACTGCTACGCTAGAGGTCCTGGGTTCGAACCCCAGGTCGAGCAAAGTGTTATTGGGTTTTTCTATGAAATTCTCACTAGCTGCTCGGAGTCTGGATTTGTGCCCGGTTAATGGCAACAGGCTCGCCCCATATTACATGGGACCTAAACGTACCGGCGAAACGTGGGCGTACATTAGTACACCTCTGCCTAATCCTTCGGGGATACAGGGGTGATGGTATGTATGTGTACGTATTGTACAGTATGACGGCGCGTACGGTTTTGCTGCGCGTCCGCGTCATGGCCCACGCCATGATCGAATGGGCGCGGAGCAAGCGATCAGCGAGGTGCGCCAGCAAAAATGCTAAACCTATTAGGTACTCTGGTCCCTCCGTGGTAAATTATGTTCTTTTAGATATATTTGTCTTGTTTTATGTTGAATTGTCTTGTGTGGATTGTGTGTTGTCAATAAAATTACTTTCTTTCTTTCTATTGTTGTACTACTTGGTGGTACATTTTAGGCTATGGACTGACCATAACAAAGATATCTGTTTCTCCTACATTCCATCAAATATGTAGGAAGTGTACACACGATACCCTAAAGCGGGTGACCTACAATCCTGCATTAAACAAGTGCCGCTGTCCGGTGTACGTCATTGTAAGTGCCGCCTCCACGTGCCGTATCCTCATTCCTGGCTGGTAATTATAATTAGCAAGCGTCTCCATAGAGATCACAGTAGAAGACTGCATTCCATAAAACTCAATTTCTACAGGCTTCCCTTTGAAACAGTTAGGTGGGTACTACTACAACAAATCCTTATCAATAGTTCGGAAAATAAAATACATGAACTCGTAAATGACGATTTTATAATATCTGTCCAAGATTTTTTTGTTAACATTTTCATACGGCTGTCTCTTATCAAAATTGACCCTTCGCCACTGATAGGTTGTAAGAGAAAAGCCATTACAGAGGAACAAAGTTCATAGATAGAATCCGATCAAAGGTCAAAGTTTAACTTAAATTTCAGTTTGTAATGTAGTTTCGTGAGGCACTTAAAAGCACTACAACCTACATTATCCATCATCCTAATTAGTCAGATTATCTATCTCGAAATAAATATCCTAAATTACCTAAAGCTTTTAATAAATTAATAAAAGTACGCAGCAAATAAAATTTTCAAAGCAGCAATATCATTAAACATTTCCCCTTGTTAATTATTCATAAAAATAAAACAAGCGCTTTCCCAGCGATTCAAATACCTCAAACTTAAGGAAAACGTTTGGAGGCAACACGAACCCTCAAGCAACAGGAGTTCAACTGAGTAATTAATTCGTGGTGTCCGAGCGAGCGACCGAGCGTAATTAAACATCTCGCCTTGTAATTACCGACTCAACTTGTCGGAAGTTGTCGGACTTCGTCGGAAATTGTCGGCCCCAGGCCGGGCTTAAGTGGTCAGGCTGAGGCCAATTAAATCCGCCCCTGACGACGCGATTAAGCAATTAACGCGGATGGGCGGGCGGACACTCGCTCATTTATACAATCCTGGCTTTTCCTGTTGGGAAACTTTTGATTTTAGGACTTTACCAGAGATTTGGGGGAGGGTTTTTTTTGTTAAAGCCGCAGGAAGTTGCTTATGGTAATTGCGTTTTAAATCTGCTTGCAAGTTTATAACAGCTTCCTTTTAAAGAATTTTCCTAACTTTATGTTTTTAAAAGAGCAAAAAGTTTAGTCTTTCATTTTACTTTGTTTGTATGATTTCAGCTTTGCCTTCTTTACTTAATGAACAAACAACAATCAGTAATCACAGTATCTAAGTATTATACAGAAAACATCAAAGACGCATGATAAACAAAAACAAAACATATTGAAACATAAATAAAACCAGAGCCTACACAAACAAACAGGTGTTCCCTCAAGACAAAGAAGACATACCGATTAACCCACATTAGCACCAAGCCCAACCCTTTACCATAATAATTAAACAACTTCACCTAATCACAGAGCCCTTGGGGCGAACTCATTAATTAATGACTGAGAATCTCCTTACACGGTATCATCCCTCAACCCTTTTATTAAGTCAGCCAGTTCGTTTTAATTCAATAAAGCGGTGTAAACTGCACAAACAGCCGGCAGAGAAAGGGTTAATTTGCATGTCGGTGTTTGCAGGGTTAACCGATGGTTCGTTAGGGTTGGCAATTAGTGGGGGGAAGGAAAATTCATGGGAAAGTTGTAGTAGGTCAGTGTACTGGGTTATGAAAAAGGTGCTGTTATGTGGGTGGGTTTGGGTAGTAATAATGTTTTAGTCGACACAGACCCGGTTTTTAAAGAAAGTTTTCATGTGGACAAAGCAAAACAAGGTATAATGAAAAAGCTTGTATATTAATTCAATCAAAACCATTATCTTTTGGGGAATCCAAAAAATGTTGTAGTACTGTTTTTAAGTTTTATATTTTTCCTCAAGCGTGACTGGAATGATCACTAACTGCTTTGACGATGACTTTGTAGAATTAAAATATGAAGTTTTTTAATTTATTTATTCAAGAAGCTCAACAATTCCACGTTACCTTGAAATAACTTAACTGTAAACTTTTTATTATCACGATTCGATATAATTTATTCAACCCTAAAAGCCATTAAAAGATAAAATTCAACAAAACCCGAATGCTCTACTGATAAATAAATACTAATTCCAAACAACTACTTATCAAGTTATAGCAGCAATTTAAAGGAACATAAACTATAATTATTACAGTACAACTTTGTAAAAACGAAAGGGAAAAACGAGTAAAAAATTAATAAAAATGAAACGCTTTTTTACAAAAGACAAATGAAGAAATGTTCGGAACACGCTTTGTAGGCGGCACTCATGCATTTATTATTCACTAATTTGTTGTTTGAAATGGGTAAAATAACAGCCTACCAATTATATTAGTATATTAATGATATCTTCCCACTGTTTCTCGTTCTTTTTTTAGTTGATTAAATATTTAAGGGGCGATACAGCGCTGTGTTTTATCATTCCGTTGTTATTTGATTTTAGTATCTCAATTAGAAAATGTGGAGTAGCACATTTTGAAATTATTTAAATCGATGAGTATTTTTATAAAACCGGTTAATTTTCACGTGTGTGAAGTGTGTGTGTAATTCCTATAACTAAACCCATTTATTTAGAAGAAGTTGTTAAAAAAAGTGTTTATGAAAGCTAGCGTAAGATAAAGCTCAGAGAAGCGCATATATATATCTCCAATAGGATTACAGAACAATTTTTACTGGCAATACTTACTTTGCTTTACACAAATGATTTTAGGTTCATGATGAAAATGTTAGAATCAAATACCCTGTTGAATCCTCTCGTCTGATATGTATGATAAAATAAAAATTAGAACCTCTATCTCTATATTTTTCATATATCACGTGTCATATAGACGACTGAAGTGAGTGTCGAAGACTCACTGAAAACACAAAGTTTTAATTTTTTACTTTATCGAAATCGATTAATAAAAAAAAACTGATTAAACAATTCGCAAGATTTTTCGGTTATCAGACAACAGTAAGAGTTATATTTTACTAAGTTTTATCGTGTTTATGTTACTCACTACCTATCTAAACTAAAACGGTAAATTCTAAATCAATTTGTTAGGTCAACTCATGATAATATTCACGGTTAAAATATGCATGTTATATCGTTAATATCATCTGTTTACATGACTACGACTAAAATACCGTACACAGTACGTCAATAACGTATCGTGTTAAGTGTTATTAAAGTGTAACATCAATTAAAAGAAAAACAACAGAATAACGGCTATTAAAACCTATAATTACGAAGCGCTGTCAGCGAGGTGTTAAAGTGTACTAGGGCTGTCATTAAAACTAAGTGATGTGAGATATCGTGTAATTGTTGGGTTTTTGTTAGAATTTCATGCACCGTTTGCCACCAGCAGCTTAGCTAAACGATCATAGAGAGCGTTTTTATTTAATTACGTACATACATCCGTAATTACACAACTTTCCACGCTTCGCGAACTTCGCTGTCTGTTGTTTCAATTCGACTACTTTTAAGAAAAACGGCGTATTTTATTATCAATATAAACATTACACATAGGTGTGTGAAATCATCAGAATCGTAAGGTTGCAATGCAGTTAATTTAGTTTGTAAGATTGCAAACCACACTACATAAAAAGCTTTTTTCTACATATTATGTAGAACTTGACATACCATCGAGAGCTATGTAGCCTTTATTCAATTTTGAAATATGAACTTTTGAAAATTAAAATAACGAATAGCCACATAAAACTCATGCGCAAACGATCGTGGGTAGGTTGGGGCGAACGTGCGTCGAAGTCTATCAACCGATGCAATTTTGATTGATTGCATTGCTTAGTGTAGTGTAACCAATCTTATTGAAAACTGGCATTGTATGGCATCGGAAAGGCCATAGCTGCGTTCGACGCGCGGCTTGTCAAACGGTTCAAATTGAAAAAAGAACGGGGGACAACCCTAAACCGGGGCTAGTAATGCGTCTGTGACATTTTATATTTTGGGGAGTTATTATGCTAGGTTTTGGCCAAAAACATACTCAAATAATTGGATTTTACCGTAATTGTGTTTGTAATTATTCCAATTCACAATGGAAAGATACTAAGGTTTTCAATGTAGGATTTGCTTCATTACTGCCCGGGTACAATAATGATGCATACATTTATATTGATCAAATATGCTAGAGTTAATATTAATAAACAAGGCAAGCAGGCAATAGCAAGGTTTGTAAGGGTTAGGAATATGTTCACTCACTGTTAATTTGATGAAAGAATTGTAACATTTGTTAAGTTGTTCAAATAGTGTTCAATGAATTATACAAATCAATACAAACAGGCGATGCAAACGACACAAAGCAGTCGAAGTTTAACGACATGTCAAACTCAAACTGTCGATGTTTTTTCAATTTAAATCGATAGAAAGAGGGCGGCTTTTTATTTGCGAACTCAAAAGAGGGCATCGATTTTGGAAGTTCAAACGCGATTAATTAGACTCGAGTTTCCATTCGTACTTCGCAAATATTTTTGTTAAGAAATACCCACCGACCTAACGAAGTGGTATATTTTTTTGAATTACAAAAGAATGTAAACATCGTCAGAGGAACAACAATTAGAATAGCCGATATCGGCACATCGCCGCGAGGCTAGAGCCACCCCACGCCACCCCATTATTTTATCTAATCAAAAAGTTTTAAAAGGAAAAATTATGCCGTCCTTTATTATGAGTCAACTTTCCTCAGGAGGGGTGCTGGGGATATATTTTTAATAACGATTCGACTAAAGAAAGTCATCGTAAGAAAGAATTATTTTTGCAAGAAATGAGAAGCTTGCTGTAATCTAAGTGCGAAGTTTTTGTGACTGTTTATTATATTTTCGTACTAAAAAGCTGAATGGCGATGATATTGCGATGTTGAGATCTGACCCGAAGTATTTAAGAATCTTGAGTTATGAGGAGTGTTTTGAGGACTTTTTACGATGTCTTGAAATTCATTCGTGGAAACTTAAATGAAGTCAACAAACACATTTTATTAATAAAAAAATGTATGAAGTAAAACACTGTTATTAGGTTCCACGTAAGCCAATAAAAACTTAATGAAAATGTGGGTAAATTTTTATTAATAATAATAGCATGTTTTTTAAAAACAATTTTAAGAAAGAAAGAATCAATACATTTCATGGTACGTAATGAGATTCATTTTCCACCTAAACATATTATTTCTCTATTACCAAGCCTTACGATATTATTAATGAAAATGCAAATTGAAATCTAAAATTTCACTTGCGTAGTGAAGCTTGTTACGTTCAAAGGCGTCAGATGAGACCAAACATTTCTATATAAATTAAGGAAAAGATGCTCGAAAAAACCGAGGGTGCAATACGGCTCCCCAAGCTTCTTTACTCAACATTTTCAGTAAATACGCTGTGTTTATTACAATTCCACACGAAAACGTGTCTTATTTACAATCGTTAAGATACACATTCCTGTGATCTTTATTGTATGTTTGTATAATATTTTTGCTAGGCGCCTTTATTATTGCACACCTTGTATGCGTAAATCAGTGCTCGGGGCGAGCATTTTTCAGACAAAAAAGATGCAATTATATGCAAAGGGCGGAGGGTAGCAGACAAGTAATGAGCCACATTTGGAATTTCGTTTTGTGTCTTTGAAAATAAATATATTTAGAATATCCTGTTAGAAATATAAACTATTTTTCAATTATTAAGGGGACATTACACACGAACACAGTTCAAGCTATACCTACAAACCCAAAAGAAGCTGAGCATTGCATTGTACCTACTTTCCTTCCTTTAAAATGTATAGCTTATGATGTGTAGCTGTATTGGTGTGTACGATAGGATATTTAACATCCAATTTGGTAAATAGACGTTTTAATGAATATATATTTCCCTACTTAAGCAATTATTATTAATTTTATTTTATTTTTATTTTTATTGTTATCAACCTTAATTTTTTCTGAGATTTACTTGTTGCTGGGATTAAATAATAATAACATAAAAGTCAGGCATCATCATCATCTGTGGATCTCATTCTTATCAACAATCTGTTGTGTTATTGGCATAACTTTTGAAATTACAGTGTTTACTTTTCGATTCGCACAATAGATGGCGTTAGTGTTACGATAACGCGAATGAATGTGAAACTCAAAATTCTATGATAATCAAACCTGTAAAGAAAACGAATAATACCAATACTGTGATATTTTAAAATATAAAGCATTAATCAATGTTTTTACAGTAGCCACTTGAATTTGTGATATCACTCAAATATACGGGAGAACATTTTTGATTTTCCAAATATGTAATATGATTTACTTTGGAATTTATCAGGAATTTTCTTCAGCCTGTATGTCTTTTGTATGGCTTTCTTGAGCAAATTTAACTTAACATATAAGTTACTAAGTAAATGCAACTCAATTAATTAAAATTAGCTTATCATAGTAAAATTTGGTTATACTTCTCCCCCACTTTCCATTTAAATTTCGCAAAGAAATATCCTGAAGCCCAGGCCTATGACACACAAATAACATGGTTTTCTCTTGGTAAAATATTTTTTTAAATCGGTTCAGTAGATCCAGAGATTACCCCCTACAACCTTACAAACTTTACCTCTTTATAATATGAGTAGGTATATATATACAAGCTTATAATTATATTTACATATTTCAAGTGTGTAAAATGGACATTACGATAAGGTTTTAACTATTGTTTGTGATATTTACTATTGACTAGTAACTTTGCATATATACCCGCACCGAAGCTAGTTCGTATAGCAAACAGCAAACATAAATAAAAAATCTGCAAATACTGGGTCAAGGTTTGTCAACCCTGTCGAACGGGACCCGTTGAACCGGAAATAAAAGAGCACAGACCTGTTTGTCAAACTTGTGACGTTTTGAGGTGAATGACAAAGAAAAATTGTAGAAGCGGGGAAATTTGACTTTACAAATATCTTTCGACTTTTCACCGCAAATTAAATACCTATACCTATGATTCGAGATTTATTACACTAGGCAAGTCTTATAGGTGCTGTAGGTAGTTCCTGTATCGAGCAAACGGTTAATTGGGTTTTCTATGAAATTTACAGTAGCACCTTGGAGTTGGGGCCGGTACCCAATAGGCCGGTACGACCCAATAGGCTAGCGTAGTGAACTCTAACCTAATCCTTTATTCTAAGAGGAAACCCGTGCCCAGCAGTGGGACAATTTAATGGGTCGATAATTAATGGCAATAGGCTCACGTCTTATTACATTGGACCTCATCATGCCAGAGAACTGTGGGTGGATGTGTGGTGAACACTTCTGCCTAACCCTTTGGACAATAGAGGTGGTTTGGTATGATGGTATACAGTAAATAAAAAAAACTTAGTAAGGGCTTGAGACGTCTGCAACCACTTGCAAAGTTTTAAGTAATTACTGAAGTTATAATAGATTGGAAGGAAACAGAGCTATTCTTTCCTTCATTTCAAATAATCTTAAAATAACCAGAATGGTACCCTAAAATACGATCAGGACTATGTAGGCATTCCTATTTTCTTTCTAATTCAAATATATTGGGTACTAGCTATTATTATTTGTCAAATTACGAACAACGCATTTATATCAGGCCCGCATATATTTCTTAACAAGTGTTCAATCATATTAACATTAGGACTATTATTGTGTCCGTTCCTGTCTTACATAAATATGAATGGGCCAAATCAAGGACATATTATGTAGTCCCGGAGTCCAATGCGTCACAACACTAGTCTTGCATTTAAATATCAGTATCAAAACGTGTTTGAATAATTTTTCTAATCTTATATTCTGAAATGTAATAGAACGTGAAGAAAAATAATTTAAATCGCTCGGTTTTGTTCAAAATCTATTTATATTATTGTACTGGTGATTTTAAATGAAAGTTAAACAATCAAATAATCAATTTTATGTGAAAATCTTCCATTCCTATCTGCAATGGAGTATTTTTTTATTGTAAGTATAATGAATAGAATTATTCCAAGGATTTCTGTCATGATTCAGCTGTAAATACCGTTAATATTGGAGCATGATGTGTGGTCCATAAATGAATCGTGATTTATTTTAATCAAATTTCTAGAAGAGTCCGAGATACACTGCAGTTTATCTAGTATGATTCACTAATGGTTAGCGTAAGAGGAGCAAGTCATTTAATGGTGCACAGATACAAGTATGGTTTGTTTACGAGTCTGTGCCCCGACTCCGCCGCACCTAAGCTCCGTTAGTAAGGAGAGCGTGTAGGGCCCCATGCTGCGCTCTTTTACGTCCACAAAAACACATTTCCGTAATCACCTTATAAAGGGATTACTATAAATAAAGAGGAAAAAAGGAAATTAACCGCATTAGAACGAGGAAAAAATGGCGTCCCCTCGCAATATGTGGGCTCCCACTGATAAAACACTTTATGTACGTCTCTCGCGTAAATGAAACAATGTGTTATTATGATTATGTATTCTTGTCAGTTACGTTCTTGGTGATAAGGGAAATTCAACCTTAGACCAGCAAAAACAAGTATCAAATAATAATCAATGCATCATCATAAATAATATCTTTGAAGTTAATGATAATCTTGATTTATAAAGTTTTCGAATGCTAAAAGGGAATAGTTTCTGACAGATGTGATTAAAATTACAAGAGGGCAGTCTACATGAGGAAAATCCGCGTAAAACCCATAAAATATATGCAGTTACCCCCGTAGGTTTATGCCCTGTCGGGGTGGCGTGGATAGGGGATAAAAAACAAAATGAGGAGTTATGTTTTCGGTAATAAAGGACGGACGAGAGAAATCGTTTAAGACGCCGCCAAATGAGATGGAACGAATATATTTGATTATTTTTATGGCGTGGAATGGCGATACGGTGCACGCCACCGTCTCGGACCTAATGTCTATTTGTTTTACTACACTTTAATATATATTTTGTGTTTTTTGGCGATCGTTTACAGGCAATCATATGGGCTTAAAGATAACTTACGCGGTGGATACCTACGTAGTTTATATCCTTAGATATATTTAATATCAGAAACGGAATCTAAATATGCATTAATTAAGTATATCGTTGGTCGAGAAGAATTAACTTTATAATAATTTTGAATTAGGTCAAATGTATGTTTTGTGTTTTAATATTTTAAATGTAAAAAGTAGTGCTGTCAATATAAGTGTATCTTTGGTAAATATGGCAAATTGTTTTTTAAACGTAAATTAGAGAATATGAGTAGATAATAATTTCTTAACAATAACCATCAATATTCAAATTAATACCTTTTTGTTGGAAGTCCTTGACGTCAAAATTATTCGTTATAGCCCCTCTGATCAGTGTTTAGTAAATATATCGCGATAATAACACCTAATTGGTTACCGTCACTGATTGTTACACTGGGTCTCATTATAATGCATTCGTTACTACATGTATGTACAAATGTGAAAAATGTTGTCTCAGTCTCCAATAATAATTCTTGTATGTTAATAAAATTTTTCATGCGTTTCTCTAATGTTGGTAGGTAACCTTAGCTATTAGACTCTTAATAAGTTTCATTACTTGTCGAAAAGAAATCACACTTGATACTCAATTTTAAACTTTCTCACCTCGTGAACACTGTCAATATTCATAAAATAATTCATTAAATGTTCTCTGCACGGCAAATATGGAAAACATTTATTATGCATTTTTATAAACAATGCAAATAAAATAAACTACAATATTTCATTTCTGATACAAAAATATCAAATCAACCGAGAGTTTCATTACATAAAACTATATAGTCTAACTCGATACATAAAATTGTATCGATATTATTAATCAAACACTAGGATACGATATCGATTTATGATCGTTACAATTGGGAGACAGTCGTTATTTTTATGGCTTCCAAAAACACGAATCAATGTGAGAAACTTAATGTATACATACAGGGTGTAACAACGATATTGTCGGTAATTTTTAATTATTTTGCGTGCAAGTATTATTCCTAGTATACAGTCCAGACTAGGATGCAGGCAACAAGGATTTTTATATAAATAGATAAAACAATATCACTTTAGGGTATAGGTATCTAGGGTATAGGTACTTAATTGTTGATTAATTAACGTAAAAAAACATGGTAAACGATATTATTTTTTAGGCTCCCATGAAATGATGATTTCAATAGTTTTTGGTTGTATTGAATTAACACTTGACTTTTAATTATGTAATTTGGATTTGTGTCCGGCTTGCCCCCTATTAAATGGGACTTAATCGAACCGGCGAAATGTGCGTGTACCTACATAGGTATATTATCTTCCAAACGCTTCAAGCAATACATTTATATATTTAAACAATAAAATTAGTTTATATTTTGAAATTTATTTGCGGGTCTCTCTCTTTCTCTTACTCTGTCTCATTTCTTATTTTTTATCGTATACTATACTTGATTATCTTTATCACCCTGTATTTCGTTTTTAATGTCTATGAAAGAACTGCACCCACGTTTTGTATTTTTGTCCCTGTTAATTTCGTTACAGATTCGATACGGTGGGGTGCTACTGACGTTTTTGTTTTGCTTTATGAGTTCTAGGGTTAAAATATTACTATACGGACGATGTTTTGTTTAGAAGCTTCTACGCTCACTCATGACTTAAGTGATAAGAAATTAGGAGTAAGGTTAGATAGTATGTTCTTTATTGCACATCATTTTAGTAATCATAAATATACAAGTCAAGTCATATAATCCAGACGAAGTCAAAATGTTTTATTCTAATTAGACTCTTAAAATTTGCAGTTTTCCATCGTAATCTTATAGGAATAATGATGGAATAAGAAGAGATTAAAACGGGAAGACTAAAAAAGTCTAATTAGACGTAGTGGTTGATAAAATATCTTCTATTCTATTCATCAAATGGAATATTAAATTAATATTATTTAATAAGTAATCAACCTAAAATAAGAGTAATGATTCCCGTATCCACATGATACCTATAATCAACTTGTATCTACATCAAATCTTACTAAAAAAACCTTACAAGAAATTGCCAACGTAAAAAATGAGATATTTTCTTATAAACATTGTTTAAAAGTGTCACCAAACACACACACGCATGCATAGTCACAAGAAAATACACACACATTGGCATCGACCCTCGCGACACATAATGAAGGGAGGGCACCGTGATATAATGCAGTTTTTTATTGCTTACTCCTTATACCCACAAGTAAAAAAAACTCTTCTATACACGCGTATTATACATTTTAACTATTAGTGTTTTTTTCTGTATAGGGTGGGGAAGGGTTCGGACGGGAGCTAGAGGGTTAAGCTTGATAAAAAATTTACGTCGATTCGAGTTTCGCGAGGATGTTCGTTTAGACGAGACCTTTAAGGGTCACTAGAGTGCTTTTGTTGCGATTCGTTCTATCTTTGAATTACTTTGGAAAATACTAACGGTGGTTTCAATAACAAATCAGTTAGTAGTATCTTACTAGATATATAACTTTGACTTAACTTGTGTGGACCTTATGTCAACATTCTATCTCTGGTAGGCAAATGTAATGACAGATAATATAACCGTTCATAAAAAGTTTAGGTATTACGTGATAGTTCATGGTAATATATACCATTAAACCAGACTAAGGCAGACGCTCGGATGACCAGTTGCTGTTGAATACACAATCGTAGTTTTAATTTTCATATCAAAATCAAAAGTTTAAGGCCAGAACAAAGAGGCTCTTCGATTATTATTCTAATTTAATTCGGCTCGGGATTCGTCTGTCGCCTGTGTTTTATCGTCAGGTAGCCTCTTGTTTCTTAGAAAAAAATATTTATATCTTTTTCTATTAGATATCCCATTGTTCGCGCGAGGGCACGTCAGCACGCGACAAAAGGAACATTAATTATAATATCCGATTAAAAAACGCCATTTAGCTACGCGAGAGACGTCCTTTGTTTGAGATGATTGAATTCAGAATTACTAACATTAGCCACCATCCCGGGGGAAAGTAAGCTGCATAAAAAGCAGTCGGGTACCCACTGTGTTTGTGTAGGCAGGCGCGCCGGTGGGTGGCTCGCGGTTTTTTTCCGTACTTGATTTCCGAATGTTGGAACTATAAAGATATCAGATTACACGGGAAAAGCGTTTCTTCCAAGACACGGACAAAAACTATGGCCACCGAGAGACTGCCGAAATATGAGCATCCAATTCCATAAACCACATTGGTGGGAGGAAGCACACGAGTTATGTCCGTACGTGCTCGCACATAGTAATTAGATATTACGTTTCCCAACTAATCGTAACTCGCACGGGTGTTGTTTTACCCAAAAGGGGGAATAAATCACGCGCGCGATGCGATGGCAACACCGCGACACAATAAAAAAAATATCAAAAAAAGAAACAATATCAGAGCGCGGAACAAAAGAAATTATACCAACGAGCGGATCCATAGCAAAAAAATCGTTATGATAATAAAATAAAAAGCAGTAATAATAGCTGCTCAGAACAATATGCTGCGTTTACGCGTTAGAAATGAATCAACGTTTATTTAACTAGTCGTGGCATAGATAAACTTTTTGACGTTTCGCGCAGAGCAGCTGTCGCGAATTTTCGGATTAAATTCGCTCAGATGAAGTACTGCATTATAATGAGACATTTTTGTTTCGCCTGTCTGCTTTTGTATTAACTAGGTATATTTATTTTTTTAAATTAGGGGTTGGTCTTTTACCATATAATCGAAAGCAGTGATGTATGCGAGCCATGACAGTGTGTTGCAGGCACTTGCAGCAGGGCCGAGCCGAGCCATATTTTTATAATAACGCCGGCCACAGATGCACTATTAATCTCGTACAAGATGCGTGGTTATTAAATCTCTGTGGAGCGGGACGATGTCGTCCGCCGTATTATTAATGGAAGTGTATCACGGGAGCCATTAGATACATAATTAACATCGATCGTCGGATAAAAAAACAACGTCTCGAACGATCCCAAGGAAAAGCGAGAGTAGCGTCACTCTTGCGACGAATAAAAACGTCATTAAAGATTGATTGCTGCGAGGAAGTATCATTAATATTATTCAATTAATAAAACGTAATTTTGCGAGGTGAAATGCGCACCCCGAGGAGGAAAAAGCAATTAGTGGCTAGATTGCGATCCGTCAAAACAACTGCGTCGAGTGATGTTAAAAAAACGTCGAGGAGCATTCATTAAAGTAAAATTCGCGAGGGGTGAATATGTAAGGACTTTTTTTGCATAAGACGGTGGCGCCCTCGAATTTAAGTTTTTTTTTTGCATATAAAACAAACTATGTGGGCGCTCTGTAAGCGGTTTTCGTCACACTTGCACAGTGTTGACGAAGTTTTTTTTTAATTGTGCTCGTAATGACTGTTGTTATGGTTTTATGGCACAGTAATGAGCGGACTAGCCGCGAAATTTGCATGTGATCGCGGGGTGTTTTTTGTCACTT
Organism: Subacronicta megacephala; assembly: GCA_958496365.1. Lineage (NCBI taxonomy): Eukaryota > Metazoa > Arthropoda > Insecta > Lepidoptera > Noctuidae > Subacronicta > Subacronicta megacephala. Next base: position 5,970,814 of record OY292526.1, read on the forward strand.
TTGTTGATAAAGTTTTTTCATTAGTTTTTTTGCTCGATTGTTTATAGCGTGCGATACGGCTTTATTTGGAGTTTGTGGTTAAATATTTCAGTAGCTCCTTGTTTATGGCTGAGGGGTGTTTTATTGTGCTATTTTTTGAGTGTTTACTTTTAGTCGGATCATGTGAAATTAACACGATATGGGGGAAAGTTATGACTTAGCACTATTATATTTTTTTTATGTTCATAAAGAGTTAGATTGTGAAGACTATAGTAGTTTTAAAATGGAATTATAAATTGGGCAAGCAATTGAGCAGACATTTTGGCTGTACGAACCGATCATAAACGTCGACTGGGCTGACGTGCCGGCAGCCCCGATTTGGTATTAGCAATCATTAAATTGGAAATTACGCTATATCGGCGATACACGGCTTTTCTTTTATAAATATCTCTCACGTGATGCCGGTGCCGCGTCGTGTCACGACCTTACTGAAACGATGGTAATATTCAAATAGCGATATAAAAAAGACAAGTTAGGTAGCATTTAAAAAGCTTGTTTGTTTAGCGACGAATCGCTTTTAGTCATGACACGGTGCACGGCGCATCCAAGCCTCTGGATACGTGACAACTTTACGATGCAGGCGCCGTGAACGCTCGGCACTATATTATAAGGTACATATCGCGAAAACCCATCGCTATAAATAAGTGCAGTTTTTTGTGGGATGAAAAATGAACGTGAATTATGAAAGGTCTCGAGGAAATGGGAAATGAAATGAGTTAACAGTTCGTTCGTGCTGTGTCGCTTTCTAACAAGATGGATTCTGATAAGAAAATTAAGTTAGGAATGTTTGACCTTCACCACAAATCGGTTACCGAGAATCTAGTTAGACTCCATAAAGTTTAATGTCTAATTTGTTTATTTTTAATCTACCAGTCGTAGCATTTTATTTTACGAGTGGTTCAAATTTATTTTAAATACTTAAACTCTGTGAATTTTATGTTTATTTAAAAAGTTGTTCGATAAGTTGAAGCGACTTTTTCACAGCAAATCTGCATCTTCAATGGGGCGTTTTTATGAGTTTTACTCTCACTAGAAACACATTTTATTATATAATATTAAATTCAATATTTTTATGAGCTGTATAATATATAAAAGTTACATGTTTTGCATTAAATCAAAATTAGTATTTTCAATAACAAGCAGCACGTGCACCCGATAAACTCACGGTGTTCAATACGTTTTAATATATAAAATTAATGTTTTTTTTTTCAATAAATAACGAACGCCACATATTAAAACTAAATACGTACATGAATATTCATATAAATCAATATTAAACTTTAACAATGCACATTTATCGGATAGCAATTTATTTGCTTATTTATTGAAATTTGTTTCGCATGTTAATATTTTTAGTTAGCGAATGCGTCAGGCTAATTCTGTTTCTGCTCAGTTTAAGTTTTGATTACAAGCGTGAAAGAGATGGCTGTAGGCACGGGGGCAGCTTCTAATGCAACTGATTTTGTCATTCGAATGGAAGTCATTGATAGGATTTTTAATGGCCTTAAAAAATGGCGACAATGGCTCGCGGAGTTGACGCGACAGAATTATTTATTGCTGCTCGTAAATTGTAGTTTAAATTAAATCGATTCTAAATCCCGGTTTCTTTTATCGATACTGTAACTGTAATGTTTCTTATAATTACAATAAATCAATTTTCTTAATGCGCTTGTCAATTATTTTTATTAGTTTACAACTGCATCTAATATTTGCTGATATCAGTGTTATGTTACATACGTTTATTCTTAATGTTTTGTACAATTCGCATTTCGTGTCCGAACAATGGTCTCTTTAAGGAAACAAAGAGGGCATCTATAAAAATCTCGGAAAATACAAAAGAGCCTGAACTAAGCAACCGCAATGCTCTGAGGTGCCAAAGACAATGTTAATTGTTCCACGTGAAATATAGTGTTGCCACCGACAAAAGGAGCGTAAAAAAATACATTTTTCATTGTAACGCTTCGGCCATTCACTACAGGTGGGGCGATGTGGGGTGGGCACGGACAAAGCTTCGTATCAATGGACGATACCAATATTTTTTTTTTGCATATAAAAAGTTGTAGGTATAGAGTAAAGTTTCTCCATTAATTATTTTTAAAACGATGGCTTTAAAGGCGTGACTGGCGAAGTCGGTATAATAAATGCACATGCATGCGTTTAGTGCATTTTATAAAACTCTATCTATGATCATTTTAATCGAAGAATGTAACAAATCAACCCACTGGAAAAGAGAAAACGAAATTCATTGTACAAGAGTAAATAAAACGTGGTTTTATGAGGTTTGTTCTGTACTTACATGAAGAAATCAAGATAAGTGTTATGCGAAATGTGTGCACCTACTTCAAACAGAGGGTTATCAGTTGACGTTATTTGTTAAAATCGGCAGCTGCGATGCGCAAGCGCACCGATGTGTAAATTTGATGCCAGTGACAAAAGCCGCCCTTGATGAGTGGGTAAATTAATAGCGATTGCAAAAAATATTACAAAAACATTTCCAGGTAAATTTGCACATCAGAGTGAGGTTGATATCACCTTTATAATTTCAAAACTCTCAAAATGGCATGCTTAAATTGAATGGAAAATAGTAATTAACGGCATTAAATACCTAATAATTATGAAAACAATAGAACGTATAAACTCATCCCCTGGCAAGACAATAAGCTTAAACCATGGTCCATTTATACCTTGAGCTTAAGTGTTGTAATAACCAAAAGTTCAAGAGTGGCTCGTGCCACCCAACAAAAGAAGAACGTTAGAAAAGATTCTTTAAAAAAGAATTACTGTAAAAGCACTACTTTCGTCCACAAATATTTTACAGCAGTCATAAACTTGAGATACAACACTCCAGGTCATATGAAGTGGACAAAGCCTACAAAAGCTGTTTTGTTTACCGATTTAGATGAAAAAATCACACAATAATCCAAAAACAAAGAATTTACGTCACGGTTTTAAAATAAAAGGTGCCGTTTGTTAAGGGATTACGTCCCTCGAGATACGGGACCAGAGCAGCAATTGTACGGAGACAATGCGTATGAGTTCAGGTAGCACTCAATTTGCCAAATATCTCAAACTTCTATAAAGGAAAAACATTCAAATCTAACCTTTATGACCACGAAATAGAGACAAAAAAGCGTTTCAGGAGAGGAAGATGTTTCGAATTCTATGATTTGAGTTCCGCGAAAATGGTACCTTGGTAAGAACTTCGCCGTTTTAATCTAACGCAAACGATATTGTGTTTAAATAAAGTTTGCTTTGTTAACTGTGATAATCCTGATTGTGAGTTTGTGAGGTAAGGACTACACGAACAAACTCTGGTAGGCGAAGAAACTGTGGGAGATTATTTGGTACAATATTATGTCACGTATCTTAGACTGGTATTTCCGTTACATGGTCTATAAAATGTATGAAGAGGACGACGCCATTATTGTAAGACAAAGCAAACAGGATGTTAGAATTAGTTCATAGATTCAAAAATCAATACTTCCTCGAGGATGACCATATTCCGCGAAGGTATTTGAGTAAGATAACGTTTGCTCAGAAGATGTTAGTTTTACATATCTCGACCAATGGACGTGTAAACAACGGGCAATAAGCGGCCATATAAATTATAACAGAATATCGATCCTATCTTTTAAACCAGGGTAAAAATGTGAACAAACTATTGACGTGACTTCGGCAAACCGAGATAAAATAAATATTTTAGGGTGGGCTCGCCCTAAACAAACACATTCAGGATTTGCTGACCGTCGATATAGTTTCAATTTAATACGCCGAAATTTCATCACTTGGAAGTTTATCTAAAAACAAGCTTTATTATAAGGGTAGAAGATTGAATATATTCCAAAAAATCTTTTACCTATAATCTCTAAGTTGGGATTGAAGGATCGAATATAGCACGTAAGTGTTTGTTTGTTTATAATTTTTTCAGGGTCTTCCTAGTTAGGTTTTTCGGTTGAAGTCTAAGAAATGTTAAGTTTGGAAATGACTGGAGCTTTACTGAGCATCAGATAGTGTTGTGCTTAATGCGTACTAGAGCTGGGTTTAACAGCAGGGTGTGTAATTAATATTGAGAATCGGTTGTGCGCTCGGGGCGGTGCGCAGTTATCGGCCGACTTATCAAAAGCCAGCAATATTTCTTCATTAACGACGTACCACGAGGTGCGACCCGTCGTCTTAACATCTGCTATTATAAGTTTAAGATGCTGTTCTGACTTAAATATAGCAGATTCACGACGTACCTACTTCGTTTATTTGCCTTATTCTGTCGGCGATTTCGTGATGGCCCTGGAGTGACAGAAAATAGTATGTTAATCATCTCGTCCAAGTTGTAAATGTCAAATGGATGAAACGGCTTAGTATTTCCTACACTATAGGCTCTGTAAGCTGCCTTTGCTTAAACTCATTATTTCTCTAAGTGGTTTTAGCAATCGATGATTCTAATTTAGGACCATTTACAGTTTGCCCTCCATTTATATCGGATATTAGTTCTTTTCTGAACTTAAATCATAACTTTTTTAATTTCTTCGATGCCATACTTTTCTTATATACCTACAATTGCAGATATGATTTCAAATATACTTGTAGACGTATCTTTTTATACTCATTGTACTATTGGGGGCACCTAATGTCACCGTTGCTCAGTCATCTGTGACTACATTTTAATTCTAATAGTACAAAAAAAAGGAAGTATGTAGTACCTAATAAATTCTTATTCCTCTTGATTTTTGAATTATCAATATTTTATATCTAGTTAAATTTTGACTTCTATATTGAAATAAAAAAATCCTCGTGTTTTTTTTCATGAAACAGTAGGCCAAGTCGAAAGGCGATTTATCAAATAATATGACAGCATTCAAAGAACATAATTTTAACGAAAATTGTAAAGAGTATTGTGTTTCATAATTAATGAAGCAAAAGGCTTTCTCAGTAACAAAATATTCCCGATCTAAGTTTCGGATCGTCATTACTCGTCTCTTTGTGCGACATTCTTTTGCGCCCAGGTGTTCATATAATTACATTGGATGGCGATAGACAAGGATGCATAGATGCCGAAGATGATAAAAAAGAAGGAGACGAAACACCGGCCCTTGCGTTGATTGATAACTGTGACAAAAACGTAGCAGATGAAAAATAATAATTATTAGATCTATTGTTAAAGGTGTATGAACTTGAACAGGGGTGACGCGTCGAAGGATATTTTAAGTTTGACTCAAATCGAAAGATTTCAAAATTGTAGTTAATATAAGGAATACAATTTAAGAGAATTTAATAATGATGCCCTTGTTTCGTAACTGGTATTTAATTTTATATTAATAGTGCAACAATTAATTCAAACAATACCTAAAAAAATCACATTTCCTATATTTAAAAAAATATTTTTAAGAAATTTATAGGTAATCAATCCTTTGACACAATAACATTATTTATCAATCAACAGGAATTAGACTGAAGCTAATCGACAACCCTGTATCGATGCATTTGCCGGCTGTGCAGTTTGTATTCAGTCAAGCTAGACAATAAGCTGCGAAGCGCGCGCGCAGGTAGATATAAAAACCAACTTTAATTTACATTTTCGAAATTTAGACTTTCTTACTTCAACTTTATTATTTACAGCTTAAGGTTCCTTATTTATATGTTCATTTTTGGACTTAAAACTAAGTTTGCACAGGTGTACTTAAATATTTTTTTTATCTTTCATTAGCTGAGTTCGCGCTTTATGGATCACGATCGGGGGTAGGAAGACGTGTCTTATTGTTTTGTCAAATACATGAGAAATATTGTCAATAAAAGCTGGGTGGGTCAAATTTAACAATAATACGTAGAACTACCCTTTCAGGTATTGATGATATTTCCAAATTGCCAAAGTCGCAGGAGAACGATGAAATTGTTCTATAAGTATAAGTCACATTGTTTCGGATTGTATTAATTAGATAGGTAATCAAAAAGAATAAGGGGCATAATTCAAGAAATATAGTTCTCTGTTTGATATAAGAATATTTTAAGATGAAAGCGGATCAGAAATATTATTTTAATTAGTTATTTTTAGCAAATCCCAAATCCCAAAACTAGATAACTAAAACAGTAAAATTGTATGCTTGCCAACAAGCAAGACCAAGACAATAATACCTCAAAATAAAAGCTACCTACAAAAGGAACATCGTTTTCCCGGAAATCATTTCGCGGTGGTTCTAAAAGCCTCCGACCATAATTAATATGGGGCTCATTAAAAACGTTCTGACAGGTAGGCATGTGTGCTAATTAACAAAAACGCAGATATATTCAACAGTCGCACGGTCTTCTTCATACCTTAGACCCTTCATTATACGCGATTTCATAATTAAAAATTAATTTATTGCTTTGCTTTTAAAATGCTTAAAACAAAGTTAAGAATCCAGATATAATTTGAAGTCAAAGAAAATATTATATTCTGAATAGGTATTTAATAATTTCAGTTTACTTTGATATTTAATGATTTAGTTAATTTTAATATTTCTAATGAAAACCGAAGTAAATTTGTAGCAATAAGGTAACAAATCGAATGTTCAGGTGAAACATTATCAAAAGCTTTGTCGGCATCTACAAAGCTACCAACAGCTAGTTACGGTTTGTTTAACAAATTATTGTTAATTATAGTTTGGGTAAGGCGAATTTTAATCTAAGAGTTTTTGCTGTCCCCTTATTTAACAAAAGATGTATTAAGTGTACAATGTATGAAACTGACAAGCATTCTTGTTCTTGTAGCTTTGGACACAGTATACATAAAGAAATTGTATATGTAAAGAAAGATCAATGCGTACAACTGAGATAAAGAAATGTAATTTCGAAACCAATTAATTAGGTACATCTAACTGTTTTTAAACTTGATACTCTCTGCTCTGTGATAAAGATAATTTGAAATGTTAATTACATTTAAATTAATATTTTCCTGTTGACCTACATTTCTTAGCTAGAAATGATTTCAATCAATATCCGAGAATGCTACTTGCTTATTCGTATACCTTTTGCTCTTTCAGTTTCATTGGATACTACTTTTAAAGTTACACCAATAAGACCAATACAACAACAAACTATCAATTTTAAACGTTCATTATTTGCCGAGTTTAATTACCTTCACTATTCGCGCTTATCACATCAACCGATCTATATAAAATAAATCAATTTAATCTAATTAAAAGCATTACATGTTTTTTGTTCGATAACGAAACAAGACGAGGTATTAGGAGATGGAATCGTGAAGATTAGGAGGTGAGGTTGTATCAGCGGGTCACCGATCATATCTCTGTGCCGTACGTCAAACCGTCCATCCACTGTCGTGTTCTATCAATTATTTATATAATCTAATTTAATTTAAGTCCCCTGACCTTTCTTAGCACTTGGTTGAGAAAATATTTCTGGAAACGTTCAAACTAAATTACGCAACTTTCATACGTCTCATGTTTTACCGTAGGGATCAAATTAAGTTGCATAAGTCAGTGTTATGCGAACGGTACTAGTTCGGTATTGCATTTGCAAATCATCGTCGACTGTCCGTAATGAATTACAAATATTATCTCTAGTTGATTCCGATTTGAATTTCAATGCGATTTTGATGAACGACGCGACGCGTGGCGACGGCGTTTACATAGGTTAGGTACGTCGAGTGGGGCGATTTATTTGTTTGGAATAGCCTTGTTTTAATATAAAGCGTGAATTTGGTAGTTAAATAGGCGACTGTACGTAGTGCTAAGTGTTCGGAGGGCTGGGTGGCGCGGCTGCTCGGCCTTGCACCGCGGCTCGCCACGCAGTCTACGGCGGAAGTTTACGACCGAACGCCAGCCACTTTTATTGGCTACCTCACATCGAAGCCTCCTCGCAGCCTCCCATTCACTCCACAAGAAATATACTTTTTTATTGCTCTGTCACTTGGGTAATTTATTGACAATGAACACACGTGCATTTCTATTAATATTTTATGTCGTAAGAGTTTTTATGCGGCTGCGTCCGTCCGGGCCATTGTTGGGCCCCATCGGACAGTTTGTTTTATGTCCACTCTAGAGGTTCACTTAATTGTTGTACGAATTGGTCGTGATAGGTCGCTCCAACTGTGACTCTGACATTTCGTTGTTCTATCGAGTCAGATGATATTGAAAGTAATCGTCTATTTATGCAAAAGTGATTTGCGGTATCATCTATAATAAAAACTAGAAAGGGCAAGTAATTACGCAAATAAATAAGAGCAAAAGAATTTAGAATGGCTTGAATGTTACATTTATTCGACTCAATAAGGAATAGTAGATGGGAATTTTGAAAAGAAATTTATTGGTCGTCGAAGAAGTGTTGAGGTTAGTGCGTTAAACACGGACAATGAAAGAGTTTGAGCTAATTGCAGGTTTTGAATGTTAATCGAACGATCGGCTGACTGACAGTGGGTCCATAAACAATCCCGGCTGTCGCCATAAAAGTCGTGTGCGGTTTTTCATCGTCTGACGCGCAGCCTTTTGGAATTATACCCCAAATAATGACAATTCTTATGCTGTCTGCAGGGCGCTGTTCCATTTGCCATACGTGTGTCGATAAATGATGTGTGGATGATTTGGGTGGTAGTTTTATTTCAGCTATTCGGATAACGATACTGAAATATATACGCTGAGATTGCAAAACGCTTCTGATACCTATTAGTAAAGAAATGAGAATATCTTAAATGATCGTACCTATTTAAGATGTCATCTTATAACCATTTTTATTTTTGATTAGTTTAAAATAAAACATATTTTGCCCCACACTCGTCTTCTACGATAATCTCGTTGATAGGTAGTTAGGTACAATGGACAACAACATTGCTTCCTCGTAAATAATCCCGGACAAAGTACTCTCGGACGACCGCAGAATATGCGCTATATAATTAACAGTTATACGTTCAAGAGGCCCTAACTCACGCGCATGCGCGGCAGAACAATGCGCGCGATGTTCGGCACCTAATGGACGCGTTGATTGAGCCCCCGCAATAATGTTGCGGGTTGCGCGGGCGCATGTGTGCGTGATACGTGTGCTATACCGATGTGGATGTTCCTGTTATTACGTTTTTAGGTGGGTATTTATATAAGCGAATGGCTTGATTTGTTGTCGTTGGCTAGACAGCAAACAAGTTTTGCCGTCTTTTTAAAACGATACAAAAAAAAGCCAAAGCCAACGATTTAAAATCAATTGCAATATGCACTAGAATTTTCCATATCTACTGGCTGTCTTATATTTACGAAACGTTTAATTTATACAATTACCTTTAGAAAATTATATTTCTAGGAGTTCTACTAACCAGATGCAGGATACTACTTGAGTTGTTAACTTACTTAATGTGGAAGTAGCTCGTACTTACCTGCAACAGAAATTTAAGATTAGAATCACATAAAATAAATGACAGCTATTAAGTACCCAACTAACAGATTCGAAGTCCATTTAAAGTAATTGTTGAAGTCTCACTTTATTAAGCAATAAACTTGGAAGCGGGCTTGGACATTCCCGCGGCATACCAGATTGGATTGAGTCTTACTTTTAGAGGGAAAGAAAAGTGAAAATGAGCTATCGACGGAATACAAACGCGGTAGAGGGGGGGGAGACGATGCGCAGGAGTCGGTGCGTTCCGATCCACACGTCGCAGGCGTCGCGAGAGCATTCCGACGCTTTTTCAACAAATTCCCTCACGCCGTCTCGCTCGTCTAATTGCACTTAATTTCTACTTCGTGCCTGTTTAAATACGGCCCAGTAACGTTTAAAATTGCTATGGAGAGCAACAAAGACAAAAGTAAATCTCTGTCTTTAATGGCTTGTGAAGTTCGATCAAATTGCCAATTAATGTTGTTTATTTGTGAGCGGGTGAAGAATAAGCAATACTACTTTGTTATGGGATTTTGGGTTAAAAATCTTCATGATTTCATTAAGCTGAAAGTGGGACTGGATAGTTGGATAATCTGTTTAGGAAAAGTATTTTAATTTGTATAATTTTATTTTAATAGTAGAAAGAGAAGTAGATTACATAAACAGTTTTCATGAATCCAATTAATCTCAAAGTCAGAGGGGTAATATATTGGCTATGCTTCTGCGTGTTTGCAGACTTCACTTGCCGTCGAGAAAATCTTTTACGCATGCAGGTTTCCTCACGAAGTTTTTATTCATCGTTAAAGCGAGTGATACTAAATTATAAATATGCACATGATTACGAAAAGTCTGAGGTTTCGAACCTGGGGTTCGAGCTCGGTTTTGAACTTCGCAGTTCAATGGCCATATCAGTAGGCTATTACTGCTTTTATATAATTATATCTATTGTCCATGCATTTAATAGTAATTTACGTTCGATGATGTATCTTACGTCACCTAAAGAGATGTATTTGATCTACTCTCAATACCTAGATCTCTTAGGCAATTGAGATAAGCAAAATAGGATTAGATACACGACAAAAACTGTTTTGTCTGAGTATTTTTTATTCGTATAGGCACGACGGGCTTGGAGCCGCAGTCGGCTCATGAAACGCCAATAGTACCTACTTATTGTGAGCTAATTGTCGTTATAATAGGCCACTATTAGGCTAAATAGAAATACCACGAATCGTGATGATTGGAGTAAACACGCTATTCAAGTGTGATTGGATTTTTTATTTCACTACCTCTCTGAGCACAGATAGTGTTAATTAACTACTTTTATTTATAATAAAAAGTTTAGTATCTTAACCAGTAATTTGAAATTCGAATATCAAACATAAAAAAAATGTAGAACAGAACTTTTCCCTTTGCCAATATAATCATGCAGTAAAAATAATAATATCGCGTAGACCAAGCAGTCTTTATTACATTTGACATTGGAGAAGATAGCTTGTGTCATTTAGCTTGTTAGCGTGCGCATATCACTGATACTTAAGTGCGGACTGCTATTACATAGTAGCAATGAAACTTAAATCACACCCAATTTAAAAGCAACAAGAAAAACAAGTAATACGAGCAAAGAAAGCATGGGAAACATGTAACGAGGCGAACCTATTAAGGGGCGTAGCGTAAAGAAATATCTCACGATCCTTACTCATTACAAATTATGACCGCATTCCGATCGGACTCTATTAAACATGATGAAGGAAGGAATGATGCGACGCAATTAATATGATGCAATTTTAACAAAAACTTGACCGTAATAAATGACAAATTGCACGCTGGTAAAAAGTGCTCGCAGCGAGCAGTATAATGACGGGCTAAGGCACATTTCAGCCTGATCATTATTTGTTAAATAGTCCAGATAACAATCTAAATCCGATGGGTTATTATTGACGCGCGATACTTAAATTCTGAAGTTTTTATTTTAAATAGCCCCATCAAAGATGTCATCAGGTCCAGATGATAAAGCCACGATTATAATATTGGTCATTTTGGCCTTATTTATAACATTTTTTAAGCTGATAGTGCGACCAGATAAGCTCAACAATCAAACGATTGATTATTTTACAATCAATATGTGCGTCAATCGATAACGATAAACAACTTGAGATGAGCGAAAGGAACAATTATGCCGAATGTTGAGTCGGCTGGCGCTCAGCTCAGCTGACACGACGTTGCACCTCACAACAACCTTTGTACTCTCGTTACCTCTGTAACGACCACCCGATAAGAATAGGAACAGAAATTCCACAAGTGCGCGCCCATTTAACTCCTAGGTGAAAATAAAAGAGATTGTTTATAAAGCCAAGCTGACGACATGACAATAGATGCATGATGGACCGAGACTCCTCATAGATCGGCACACGACAATATGTATCATTCCAAAATCGTATTTACTAGTTTAGATTTAGAGTTCATTAATTATAAGACGTAACTTAAACATGTGACTTTAAGAAGATGATTAGGAAAAGTGGGGGCGTGATGTACAAGAGAGAGCGCAGGCCGCGCGCGAGTGAGAGGCCCGACCGCCGAGGGTCACAGGCGTGATGTCAGGTCAGCCACTTTTGCACCTCGCCATAACAACGCGTCTCAAATTATTATGGACGTTTGATAAGTGTTGGGAGATTGCACAGTGTTGGTACTTTATGATGCTAATTAAGTGTTTACGTTACTAGCCGTAGAACATTGTTGACATTTGACGACGGGCGCAACGGATATTTTGTTTGAGGAAACGTCACTCACACTCGACGCTGCAGTGCTTTCACTGAACAAATGTTTGGAAAGAGAGCATTGACATCAAAGTAAAGCAATGTGAAAAAAACAAGCATCCAACGTCTGAATGATATCTTATAGATACGAGTCTGATAATATTATCAATCGCAGAAGAGTTTCATCTAACCACTGATAAGATAGCAACATCTCACGATTTATTTAGGCTAAGAAACAACGTCAAAATAACCATAATAAAATAATATTAGCGTAATAACGATTTAAAGCAGTAAAAGCTGTTATGACTGTGGCCAATAAATTTGGTGGATCTCTCGGCGTTTTAAAATAACTGAAGATTAAGGGTGGAAGACGTTGGCTGTCTGAATCCATAGCGCCGGTCTCTTAATGCGTCTTAATGTGTATTTTACGATTGTTACACAAGACGTGAGCAGTTTTACATCGGTTTAAGCGATGTCTATCTGGCGTTATTAAATCCTCTGATGTTCCGAAACATCAAATTATGAATGAGGAATAAATCAACAGGGGCGATCGTAAAATGCTTTATGTTTTTGTTCTGTTCAGTCGGTTCGATTACTCTCCCAAATTGCCTCAGATGTGGGCACGCGCAAAATCATAACGTTTTCATTCTGTCTGTACCGAAATTAAAAATAAAGTAATAGTCCATTTTGATGTTTCTTTCAGCAAGCGCTTGTAATTTAGCGTAAGCTGCTATTGATCATAAAATTGAACGAGCCAAATTGATACTCATCTATCGATTGATGTTCAATGCGGCAGTAAAAACTGGTGACGCAGAATGTTTTGTACAAATACTACAAGTGTTGATATCTACAATTTAAAAACATTCAGATCGGATTAAGAGAATTCATAAAATGGTAATTCCGATAAAGAACAGACTTAGGAAGGGGCAAAAATGGGATGAAACTCATGGCCGTCGATATACACGAACAAAAATGGTTTATGTTATGATAAAATTTATGCCAATTTTGGAATGACTTAGGAATATTTTGCTTCACAATTTGGAACTCATTTAAATGTACATAAAATAAAGTATATATACTTTATCGGTAACGTAGGAAGACCTTTTGATCGCGTATCAGAAACGCATTACCACTTAATGAAACATTATGAATAGCTCACATATTAAGGGTGCAGCCGCGCCTATATGATAAATGCTTCGCGGATGACTGGCGGTAAGTCCCGGCTTCGATTCCCGATTGGCATGACATTAAAGAAAGTATTTTCAGCATAGTCTACGGTCAGGGACACGCTATCAATCAATATTAAGGAGTACATGTCAGGTGTAAATACCATCACCGGATTTCGGCCGTAATGTAGATCAATTTGACAGTGACGTGATTTTTTTATATGCCTACCTATTTATGCCGTCTGGAAGAAAATCTCTGAATTTTAGTGAAACCCTTTCAGTAAAATCCGTTCTCTCTCCCACTTGTCGTTGTTCTCTATTCTCTGCCTTCTGTTTGACCTCTTGTAGGTTGATGAAAATGAGGGAACTTACGTGAGAAACAGCTTCATTGATAAAATTGTACGAAAGTCTAATATTATGGTTTAGATACCGGACAACATATTTAATCTGGCTGGCTGAAACCCTTAACTTTTGGTTTTTAAGGAACAATATTTCATTATTACCAGTCAATAATGTTTGTTTTCTTGGAACACCCTTATTGGCGAAGATAATTCAGAGAACCTTCTTTATACTTTATAACAATTTTAATATACACAGTAACGTCTGATTTGAAATTCATCAGATTGATTAAGAGCCTCGCATTACCATATCGTTGATAAAAAAAAAGCAACCCCGGCTCGGTTCTTTAAAACACACAAACAATTGAACGGAGTCAGAAAAAAGCCGTGATCAAAACCTGAACTTATACAATGACAGCAGCATGTTGATTCAATCACAAAAAAACGGGAATTCGAACAAAAAACAACAATTAAATATCGAAGCCTCTCGGCCGCCCCGAGAAATATTTAGAATACGTTGCCGAAGCCACAATTTCTTTTTTTATTACCAAAAAGTCCCTACACGTGTCCAGAGATGTCGTCTTTATTGGTTTAGTCCAATTAATGGGTCTAATGTTCCCAGAAACTGGCTCTAGGACAATAAATTACTAATTTTCGTTTATTTGTGTTGTATTTCGAATTAAGAATCTGTTATTCAAATTTCTTACCAAAGAGTCCACTACTTATGATAAAAAGAAAATTCTAGTATTTCGAAATTTAAAATCAAAACTACAAAGATGTTAATATTGCAAGTTTCAATTATAAGGAATCGGTTTACAAAAGAGTTTTTCATAAGAAGATAAATACTTAAATAGAGAATTGTTTAGATTTACGAATATGACTTTTCTATGGCTATTAAGGATCTTACACAAAGGCAGCGATATTATCGTGGGTTTAATTTGCAAATGCTCGATCGATATAGCTGAGTGATTGAGACTGAGCGTACGGACGCATTGACAGTGCACCGCATTCTATGTAAAATATGAAAGAGTCTCGCTCCCGGTCGCCGATGCCGGACAAATGACCCTCCAGATGGATGTGGTACTCGTATTGAGAGCTTGACTAGAAATAGGAATGTGCATAAACTGTGTACGGAGAGCACGGATGGAAATATTGGACGTTTCACATAGATTGAGTTGGAAATTTTCATGTGATATGTACGTATTTAGAGAATCTTTCATAATTTTACGTAGGACAGGATTTATTGGATTGGTGTGTGAGTATTTTAGATGCTAAGTATTAGTTGAATTAATTGAATTTGGAAATAATTTACTTAACATCTGTATAATAGGTAGTGAGGAAATATCATAGAACGGAGAAAAAATACAGCATAACCTTACGATGTGTCGAACATCTTAATGACATAAAAAAAAATCGGTGATCGTCACTCTATTCTGCTCTATGGTCGGCCTCATCCACGCAGGATTCTCACATCTGACACATTGGTCATTCAACACATGCATAAAACAAGCGGTGACCGCGGCCGGTGCCTACCACTGATTGAATTATGGTTGCACTACAACTGATTAATGCGACATCCACCACTGACGTACTATTGTCTGTTCCAATCTGCATCCACCAATAAGAGAGTAAAACGATCCCCCGACCGGATCCGGAATGTGTAAGTATCAGCATTTTGTCTTTGTGTGTTCCATTTTGTACTTCGTTACGTTGAATGTGTAAGGGTTTCAGCGCACACATTTGTAAATTTGTATTTAGAATGTAAGCATTCTTTTTATTTAATTATTTTTGTTTTAATTTTTTGAGATTGTTTACAGTTCAATTCATTCAATTAAAATTACTTTTTGTATCAGCAGTACAATTTGATATTATTTGACGATGTTGTTTGTTATGTAATTCTAAATTCTAGCCAAGTAAATTCGTACCCATCTCACAAATACCTAAATTAAATATGAAGGGTGTTATCTAATAACTATTTATTGTCTACAAAAGCCGAATCATACGAATCAATATAATGTTTCGGAGCAAGCCACGGACCTTTTCCTTAAACAAACAAAAATAAATGAAAATTCAAAGGCCAAAATATAAAACGATAAGAGGATTAGGTGGAACGGAGATGACATTGGAAATTAAGGCTGTTTTCTTTTGTA
Organism: Subacronicta megacephala; assembly: GCA_958496365.1. Lineage (NCBI taxonomy): Eukaryota > Metazoa > Arthropoda > Insecta > Lepidoptera > Noctuidae > Subacronicta > Subacronicta megacephala. The sequence continues at coordinate 5,986,611 of OY292526.1, forward strand.
ATTTTCCCCCGTCTCACCCTCGGTGGCGGGGAGATTGGGGTACGTTAAAAATGTATGTTTTCTCAAGTCCCCGGTCAACGGGGAGGTCTCGCTTGGATAATTTTCAGGACATGTCGGTGTCCACACGCTTTATGACCTGAGACAACCGACGAAATCGAATTTAGTGAAAAATACCCGCTAGATTGTTTGATGTTTTTATTTATAGAGATTAGAAATTAAAAGATTTGATAGATAAGTCACTTGAGATAAGCCATCAATTTTAATATTAAGAGCATTGCCTTCTCACGTATCTGATTTGCAAAGCGTGGCATTTACATAAGCCTAACCGCCATAAACTATTATAAACGGCTGTATCTCAAACGGAACGCAAAGAAGCACGACAATGGCCGGTCTACACGGCGCGTTCCGAACGCCGTAATTAAAGCGATACGCGGACAAAAACGCGCGGGCGGTACGCGCAGTGTTCGTTCAACGCGCGCGTTTTTGCAGCGCCAAAAACACGTCGCGCGAACGCTCCGACCTGCAATAAATTAGGCCGAGTGACGAAAGCCGACACCGACTCAATACCCGAAGGCGTTAAATAAAAACATTAAAGGCTGGTTGAAATAATCGACGGGAAAAAGCTATATTGGACCGATTTGGTGGCGACAAGGGCTCGGGAACGTGAGTGGATGCGCCTCGTTTCAATCTGGCGCTCGAAGAGTATTTTACGAGTATTTGTATTGGCTTTTACTTCTTTCAGAGCTCGAGCAATGATAGTGTAAATATACGATTTCAGTTCGAGCAGATTGCGGTATTAAGACATACTCGCATTTACGAGTAGACGCTCAATCTGCTATAATCTTTACGTGTGCTATCGTAAACGGAGATGCAAACTACGAATCTTAGTATTTCACAACACGAAGCTTTTATTTTTCTATAGCCAAAGATTTGTCTTTATCGTTTAATGAGATCGTGGAAAAACTACAGTGTACAAAACTGCGCATTTACTTAGCGAGGTCTAAACATAACAATAAGACAATTTGTGACGCAGCAGCATCTGATAATATCCGTGGACTTGACAACTTACCTGCGTAGGTATTTAGGTACGTAAACAGAATCATTTAAAGAGCCTACTGTTTATGAAGGGAGGGCGATGTACCTTTGAAGTCAGGAAAACAGCGGATTCGCTCGAGCGGAGCATTTTGACAGATTATTTAAAAAATAACGACTGAGGAGTGAGGTTTCAAGTTATTCTTAAAGCTAGCCTTTTTTATAACAACATCAAGAACTACAATCAAAATAATAATGAGGCCTTTATTATAGAAAATTCAGGTTACGTTCTAAAATTTCCAGTAAATACTGCGTGTCATAAAGCAGTCGTGTTAACTTGATGGACACGATAATAGGTATTTAACTGTTATCAATATTTAACTAAGTATTATAGGAAATACACGTAGGTAAATAGAGGCTAGATTAGCATGTTGTTTTACTTGTTAAATGTTTCTGTAGCCACTACTCGTACAATAAATGATGTACGAGTACCTACAACGCCATTAAAATAGATATTTGTAAAATACCTTGTTATTATGTTCTAGTTCTAATGGACGAGAAAGTGGTAGTGGGGGGACCTCCTTGTGGGTGTCTCATCATCATGATATCAGCAAAATAAGGGCCACTGCTGAATAAAGCCCTCCCCCATAGACTTCCACGACAACCGGTTATATGCCGCCTGCATCCAACGACTCCAGCGACCTTTACCAGGTCGTCTTTCTGCTGCATCTATATCTTGTAAGGGTATTGTAGGTTGTAAATTCGAAATATATACGACCACTATTGTCTTTACACCAACTCTTTGTCTTAAAAGTTACCACTGCTAAACCACTCGCGGGCAACTTCAGATGCGCTTAGTTATTTTGAACAAACTATATGCGTTGCTACACAGCATCTTCGAGATGTCTACGCAGCATTTCTGATGAAGGCATATTGGATCAACACCGGCAGATTATTTTTGATGATATTTATAAAAAATGATTTAAGTGTAAAATATGTTTCCGCTTATTTCGTGGGTGCACCATCGGCAGCGACCTTCCAAGCACGTTCATAGTGACGTAGCCAGGAAAACGTAACGGACAACCATGTTTACGTAGAAATGTAAATAACTCGCTCTTTCTTACATATCGGGCAAATTTGCGTTTTAAATCTAGAGCTTTCAATTCAAATGGGTATGAGATACCATTTGCAGTTTCTAGCAAGTTTGAAAATGTAAATTAATGTATGATTCAATAGACTATTAAGCGTTAAAGGGGTTCTAGATACTACGATAATGATAACTTATACCTACGCTTGTATATCTTACCCTTACCCTGCGTTCCCACTGACGACAAAACATTTTGCAAACATCTATCTTACACTAAAAGAGTGAGTGGGATGGATAGCTGTTTACAACATTTTTTGTTGTCAGTGGAAACGCAGGCTTGGGCAAACATGTTCCGTTTTTAAAGACGGTAATAGACGGCCTAAATAATTTTATTCTATATGATTCATTACAATATCTACGTGGGTCAAGTTTTACTTTATACTCTCCCACTATTGATAACGTGTCTTCTTCTAGAAAAAGAGGGATTTTTATAGTCCACTGTATTTGCACACTACACAGACATGAAAGATTTCTTTACTGAATTCCAATATATAAGTAATATTTAAATATGGAACTCATATTATGGATGCAAGAAGGTTTGAACAGCGAAGTATTTAATCGCGTTTCACGATATATCGACAGCTTGAAGCCATCGGCACAGGTGGCCAAACCAGACTCCATTCTCAGATTATTGTGCTTCCTCTTGGAAGGAGGGGAGGTGTTATGCATGACATATTTCAGCTCCTATATTGATGTCCTATATATGTACATGTATTTGTGTGAGTTACACACGCAACAGTGTCAATTTCAGTGTTTTGTGGCCTAATAATACTTTTAACTTTTGTAAGGAATTTATCTTAGAAGTTTAGGGGATAAAATTGTATAAGTATTTATAATAATTATGTGATTTTATAATATTTTTATTTTTTTTAGGATTTATATTGACGATATATTTTCCTCTCTTAGAATTTCAAATCGCATGAGTTTTCGAGTTCGAGTGAAGAATTAAACTCTAAAAGTCAATTGTGATTTATTAAATGGTTTAATTTATTAACACGACCCCTATAATATGAATACGACCATATTCACTTTTCGTATCGATTACCTACGTTAAAACTTTGTTTCAAGCATGACTCAGATTGGTACAGTCGTGTAGTGAAGTGACTCTGCTTTTAGCTAGAACGTTTGGTGGTTTACGGTTGAAGTAATGTAGCAGATAGTGATTTAACAATCATGAATATGAGTTGTTTTGGTACCGCTTCGAACTGTTGTAAATGTGTCGGGTATAAATAAACTGTTTCCAGTCATTGGCCCACTTTAGTAAGGCCTGTATTTAAGGATATACATACTGAGAATAGAAGCTGAAATAATTTTGAATATTGTAAAACGTTATAATTGGTATTTTGGGTCGTTTTTCCGCATAGTTTCATGTCGGCCTCACAATTATGTATCGCATCATATACTAGATCTTACTTTTGGTGCATTAAGAAGAGAAGGTAGCAATTACCATTTAATAGTGAATCTCTTACAGTATAAGAAATACAATATCTTGCAGTACAATGGTCTTATTTTATTCTACTACAAGTAATAATAGTAATAGCTATCAGTTTTCCATGGTTATAAATTTCAGAACGTACTTACGTACGCTCGACAAATTGCAGAGCAAACAACCTTACTCTGCCATTTCAACATCCACTTAAATAAGTAGTATTCCTAAAAGGTTGGAAACGAAAAGGAATTAGTATTCGAAAATGCAATTTCGGTGCAACGCCGAGAGCTGTCGTATCTACATAGGGGGCGGTCCGAAAGGGGTGGGGAGGGCCCAAGTACATATCCATCTTGTTAGGTATGCGCCCGGATGCGCCAGCTTCTACAAACACAATAAGAGCCTTGCCTTCTTACCCCACTCTCCCCCCATCCGCCTCTCTTATGGAAAACTTATTAGAGCGCGGCCCGCCGGGGAATCCTTTTTCCTTCGGTAAATATTTGAGGGAGAAATTAAAATTTGACAGCGGACGTTCTTGCGAGTTACGAAGGACGATAGAGTCTATTCTATATGCTCGTACGTGATACTTGAGGCGTAAAATGAAATTTAGATTGAGTTTGGACAGTATTGCTTCGTAGCTCTTTGTAGATCGTAATACGTTTGGAGTTCGTGTGAGTGTTTACATATTATTTATCCATGGATTTAATGTTTACCTATATTTTCTGTTAGGTATATCTGTAGGGTTTAAGCGTCATAAATTGTGATAAAGGACATTGCTTGACTTTCAATGACTATAATGATATTTGACGGCTACCTCGATTTTTTAAGATGATAAATATGTGCTTAAACATCCATAATACTTATAATAAAATGTCCCGGCTAGATCAACCCCTTCTCGTAGAAAAAATAAATAATCTGAAGACCATATTTATAATTTATTTACACGCTAGCAATGTTGGAAAATATATCAAAAGAAAAGTGATATTATATAGGTATCCATTTCTGTTTTGGGACCCATATTTATTGATGAAAATAATAAAACTGTTGAAGTCTCCACTGATTTGTAAATAAATTCTAAACGTCATCATCATCAACCCATTATTTTATTGTCCCACTGCTAGGTACGGATTTGGCTATAGTCCGTCACGCTAGCCTACTGCGGGTTGACAAGACTACATACGCTGTTGAGAAAATCTTCCAGGCATGCAGGTTTCCTCACAGATCTTAGATGTTCTCCTTCACCGTTTTAAGCGAGTGACAGAGGTGGGTGCCTTGGATTCGAAATCGAGATTTTTAACTTTATGGTACAAAGGTGGCTATCACAGTTCTATCTATACTTAGGTACTATGCTCTAATTCCCTAAAAACAGGAGCGCAATAAACAAACAGGGTGCGGTAAAAAACAATAATTCACACGTGAAACCAATGTAGTGAAAAATGAGAGAGGTGGTGGACGTGAGCGGCATAGGAACACCCTGTGTTACAAATGAGAGCATTTGCGTTCTGTATACGTACGCCATCTTGGAATTTGTCACTTTTTAATGGATTAGATGTAGTAAGTATTTTTCTGACTACATGTTGGGTATCTATTGCATTCTACACCGTCTTGTAGTGGCCTGTGACAGTGCAAATACAAATTTAAACTCGTACCCGTCTAGTAGAATTTTAAGAGTATTTTCTTGTCAAGCAACTAGAGACAAACAGGCTTATAGAAACTTGAATCAAGGAATATATGATTTGAATAATTGCTTTTATATGTATATATAGTTCAGGAAATTATATGAAGTTTCTAGAAATTGTGACTAAATAGTAATTTAAATGTATTTTTTACAATTTAGAAACTAACTGACATTAATAGAATATTCTTAGTCATCATAGTATAATAAACAAGCAATATTATTGGTAACAGCAGTTTCTTACAGACAACTTGAGTGGTATTTGATAAGAAAAGACAATTTAACATAAAATTAGGTATGTTTTAGTTTAGTTTAAAACCTGTAACCAAATCCATGCAATCCTAATGTAAAGTTATATAAAGTTAGGCTAAACTGTGATGGTGTATTTGGTGTATAAAATTGTATGCTTCAATTTCCGTTTTCCTATTATAAATCACGGAAAACCAATTAGCTGCATAAACCCCCAAACACAGCGAGCACAAACCTCATTTCTAACTCTCTGTACAGTCAACTTAGATGTTATATAAAAGCATTAAGGGGTAATGTCTTGGCAGTAATTAAAGGTCGAGGGGTGCGGGGTGGTTCGGAGGCTGCGCGGCTGGGCGTGGTTGACGCATGCGCACATCCGTTTAATTACGAAGGAACAACAGCTCATCGACGCCTCGCGTTCATTAGGCCGGCCGCACATAGACGCGGCACCGGAAGGGATGGGCGTGAAAGTAAATACACCCTTAATTAAATAGCCTTAAGATCGCAGAAATAAGGAAGATTTTGTATGTGTTGGCTGTTTAGATCTTTCGTAACCTTTCGTGTTCTTGCGGGATGATAAGGCACATAGAAACTATATCAGTCTGAACTTTTCTTAGAAGCATTTTTCCGTAGTTTAGCTTTATATTGAAATATAGCTTTTAGTTATTGTGACTTATTAACATTTAATGTGTGTGATTCCCTTAACTAATGATAACTGTGTTCGTTTAATTATAGTACTGTCATGTTCAAAAGTATAAATAGACAGAACCATTGTTAAACAACAGCTTCAAAAGTATGCAATAATTTGTGAAAAACCTTACAATTCCATAAACAATTGACAGATGTGGTGGCAGTTACATACAAAATATACCTTTGAAATAAGTCTAGATACTGTATACATATTTGTGAGGCTTACTGTACCACAGACAAAACCTCTTATCATTTGCATTGTGATCTTAAAAACCCTTCCCTAACGATATATGCATCCAAACATTAGTAGATACAGACGTAACTCGTAACATTCAAATGAAATGGGCTCGAAATTGTAGATAAGGGGGCTTTATGAACGAAATAAGACGAAGGGGAGGGGTGGGAGACGTCTGAGCGGGTTCATATATGTGGAGGTATACACTTGATATGTTGGAGAAGCGCGTTTTGATACTGTTGGATTATTAGGCTACCTTATACATATATTTTGTGGTGGATAAGTGTTATAAAAGTGTCCTATGCCTCAGTTCAGATCCAAGGCATACCATCACGCCTGTATTCCCCGAATGGTTAGGCAGAGGAGTACCTTCAAACATACACTCACGGTGTATTTAGGTCTCATGTAATAGCCATACAATTTATTGCCATTAACCGAACGCATATTCAAACTTCGAGCTGCTACTGAGAATTTCATAGAAAAACCCAATAACTCGAACAACCCTAAAAACCCAAATATTATTTTCTCGACCTGGGCATTGAACTCAGGACCACTAGAATAGCAGTCGCACTTAGGACCACGAGAATAATGAAGCAGTCTTATTTATATAATAGCACGTAGAAAAAAATAAATTACGAAATATTAGGTAGGTACCTACTTACTGAATTATTACACTTCAGCTTTGCAAGGAGCGCGAGCATAGCAAACATTTTTGTACCGTCTCTAAATATGTGTTGATATAGCAAATGAAAAGCGTTGCCTAGCAACCGTATTTAATTATAATACGTGCGTACCGTTTACATATGATTTAATAAAGTAGAAATTTGAAAGTGTAGGACGAATGAGTCGTGACCTTTGCGTCTCTTTAACCCTAGTTTTGTTTGATTTGTAATGCGTACTTTATAATTAAACGTTTATAAATTGGTTTATTTGATGTAAAAAGTATTGAAAGATCGTAACTATGTTTTAGGTGAAATAACACTACAGTCTGCAATTTAGTATTTTTATAAAAGCTTATAAAAGCAAAACATGAATTTTATTAGATTTCATTTTATTCAAATAAAAACTTTTGTGTTAACTTTACGAGTCAATGTCTTTTATAACAATGCACAAAATCACGTGAGCCGCTATTCAATATCCAATGAAATACGTTTACATTCGAAAATGTGCACCTTAAATATACAGGTCGGTCGAAAAGTTTTAAAACGTTATTTTTATTGTTCGTGGGTACACTGAAGGAGAAATGTCTTGGCATATCTAAATAGTAAGATTTAAATAAAAAATGTGGGCACGCGACGAGGTGACGGTACTCATGTAAATCGCTTCAGAACCGCGTCACGTAGGGTAGAAGGGTGCATATATTTTTGATTTGTTCTATGCTAGGCAATTTCTTTTTGTACCTACTTCATCTTTTTGTATTGTGGGGGAGTCTTCCGGGGGTAATTGAAATAGTTTTGTGAAGCTTTTGCGGCTTCCATTTTGTATATTTTAACAAAAGAAATAGTGATTATCTATGATTTTTTATGTAGATAAGATATTTTCGGTCAAGGTATTTGTAGCAGAAAAATAGCAAATCAATTAGTCTTGTCGCTGGCGCTCGCGTACCCTACCTAATTATATTTTTTTTTACAGATTGATATATTTTTAGTAGTGTGATCATTTATATGTACCAATGTAATTATTTATTATACTAACATTTCCTATGTGCAATGATAACCTATTGATGTGACTAGGTACCAAGACAAAGGTCTTAAGTTGGAATCCATAGCGTATTACATAATTATCACGCGCTTAAATGTCGTGGTGGCTTTAGCCTAATCCCTCTCATTTGAGGGCATTCTTGGGTCGGAAGTTCCGAAGTCAGAAGTGGCACAAAATTGGGTTGATGCTAATGAGCATTGCCCGGTTGCAATGTTTGTAGCCCAACTCAAAATTTCATCGTAATCGAATGAATGGCTCTTAAATATTTCTTACGAACAAATATTTTTATAGTTTATATTAAAATGTTGTAAGTATAGTAAGATTATCGTTATTTATAAATTTATATTTGGTGTTAAAATATAAATTTATAAATAATGATAATATTTCAACTCAATCAGACAGGCAATAGACCGGAAAATATCTACAAAGCAAAAGCTAAGAGTAGGAGTAGTATTAACAATATTTACTGTACCTAAATAAAGTAGTATAATACGTTTATTTGCTGTATATAATGAAGAAAGTTTATCTTTGAAAGCTTGAACATTGTTTATTTTTCTTAAACAGGGTAAACAGGGGCGATATTGCAAACGTATCAGGTTTTGGTTGCCTGCCAACTATAGAAATAACGTAATGAGTTTCAAAATTGGCAACTATCGTTAATTTTACAAGATAAGGTAAACGGCCCATTACTCGTCAGTTTAAGACTTTTTCTGTGTTTACAGCTCTGCCACCTCAAAATGAGTTAACTTAGAATTTTTTGGTTTGTGCGACAGGGTAGAGAATTTATTCATCTTTCCGATAAATATATTACTATAACGAATATAAAACGATAACATAATTAAATATTTAAAGAAATCAAAAGACTACCATATGTACCAGTATTCGACACATTTGTCCTAATTATCGCCAAGATGTCCCAGTACCCGTCAATTTTCAATGCAAATTTAAACTCTATTTTATAAAACATAAGGTTCATATTATTTGAGATTTATTGACTTATATGAGAAATTTAAAGCTACATTAAGATAATGTTTATTATAGTAAGATATAGGAAATATATAATTATAATTCCCAACACGTAGTCTAGTGGTCCCAAGCTTGTAACCTACAGCACACTGAAGGCAGACGAAAATACCGTTTAGCTGAAGGAAGAAATAGAAAAGTTGCACTTGGATGTCATGGGTCTATCAGAAGTCCGAAGAGAGGGTGGGGACACGATTGTGAACGTCGTGAACGTGATGAACTTCTTTTTCCAAAAGCCGCTTCACAGGAATTGGCCTGGACCCGATGATTCCACAAAGAATGAGATCGACTTCATTATGACCAATAAAAAACAAAATTCAGTGATGTCTCCGTGATCAGGGAACATAGGGTAAAAGCCGGTAGTAATCACCGATGGTAAGAGGCACATTGAATATAAATCTCAAAGTTGAGAGGTCTCGTCTAACGAAGTCTATTCTCCGGCCGTCTACCGCTCATATCCAAAATCCTGAGATCATTCAACTCGAACTCCAAAATCGCTTCGAGTGCCTAAAACACTGTGGACGACATAAATGGTAGTTTTGTAGAAACTGTCCAAACGGTAGGGTCTATGTTTTTTAGACCGACCGTAAAGGTAGACGAAAAAAGTTTTCCGACCATACTCTTAATCTTATGGCAGAAAGACTCGCCATGATGCGCCAGACGCCAGTCTTCTGGTAATGCTGGAGCATACCAGCAGACAGATATGGAAGTCCTTACGTAGCAATATTCGCACCTTTAACACGAATACTGTTCAGGAAACGATTGAGCGAAACAAGGGCCCCAAAGTTTTCGTAAGAGTTTTGTCTATAAGTTGTTTTCCAGTGTTATCACGAATCATCTCAAGCACAGTTTTGATGATTTCCAACCTCCCGAACAAGCCGGTTTCCGAAAAGGTTTTACTACCATTGATACGCTGCGGCATATTAAATAGAAGACCGATGAATATAATCTGCTAGGTATTATGCTTACCGTTTGTGGACTATGAGAGAGCCTTTTATTGATTTTTTATTTTAAATCCCTGTAGCGGTGCCACATTGACTATCGGTATATCGAAGTGCTTTAAAGTGCTTATACAAAAACGCCACCATGTCGGTCCAATTACAGGAGCAGTGTACGGAAGCAGAGCAGAGCAATTCCGTTTCGGAGAAGTGGTAGATAGGGAGATAATATTTCCCCAAAACTGTTTACGTCTGCAATGGAAGATGCCTTCAAGCTTCTAAAATGGAAAGGATTGGGCATTATCATCAATGGTGACTATGAGTGTATCACTCACCTTCGATTTGCCGACGATGTCGTAGTTATGGCAGAGTTGCTCCAAGAGCTCAGCACAATGCTCAATGACCTCAACAGTTTCCCAACAGGTGGGTCTTAAAATGAACATGGGTAAGACAAAAATCATCTCAAATTCCCATGTCAAGCCCATCCCACCGTCCATTAGGACCTCTGTTCTTGAAGTTGTAGACGAGTATGCTGATCTGGGATAAACCGTCAAGTTAGATAGGTTCAACTCCATAAAAGAGGTCACTCGTCGAATCGAACTTGGCTGGGCAACGTTCGGAGAACTTCAACGTTGCAATGTTTTTTCGCGGGAATACCGCAGTGCCTTAAGACAAAAGCCTTTAACCAGTGATGACGTATGGCATAGACACGTGGTCGCTCACTACGGGCCTCATAAGAAAGCTCAAGGTCTCTCAGCGAGCTCTGGAGAGAGCTATGCTTGCCATTTCTCTACGCGACCAAATCAGAAATGAGAAGATCCGTAGAAGAACCAATGTGGTGAATACAGCTTAAAAGATTAGCAAGCTTAAGTGGCAGTGGGCGGGGCACATAGCTTGTAGAATGGATGACCATTGGGGCAAATAGATTCTCGAGTCGAACCCACGCACCGGAAAGCGCAGTGTAGGACCACCTCCAACCAGATGGACAGACGGCCTGGTAAAGGTCGCTGGGAGTCGTTGGATGCTGGCGGCATATAACCGGTCGTTGTGGAAGTCTATGGGGAGGCTTTCGTTCAACAGAGGACCTCATTTGGCTGATATGATAAGGATGATAATGTGAAGAAATTTGTAGGAAAATACGAACGTAAAACACATAAAGCCCCACTGTCTTAACACCGAGTTTTGATATCAAAATTTATCACTTGCTGACAACTTCCAGTTTTCAATAAACTGAAAACTTCATAGTTGACAATAAACTGTGATAAAATTAAAGTAAACCATCAATAACGTTGCTAAGAGTCGTAGCATGCTTCACTGGTTGAAGTGGAAGTCTATGGGGGAGACCTTTGTTTATCAATACACAGATCTGCAAAATCTCTGAAAGCTGAGGGAACTGCACTACGGTACAAATTATATAAGACACTGCGGTCTTCCTGTAATCACAGACGCTGCAGTGTTCGTTTGTTCTGCAGTGTTAGATATGTTATAGTGCTTTGCCTTTTAGTCGCAGCTATAGGATTTCTAGCATTCTTCACGTCTATGACAGGCCGTTACTCAGCGATTACTAGACCCCTTCAAAGCCCGTCTTGCCTCATATTGTGCGGCAAACATGTTTGGGGTTATTGTCTGATCGGATGGCGAATTCCTCAAGCCAGCCGCCAGCAGCCCACAGCTCATGGAATTCAAAGATTTGCCGGTGTAGCTTATGTGCATCGGAAAGATTTTAATAATTCTCTCCCCTTTTCGACCACGGCGCAGCTCTGTTTAACCTGGACATAAATCTCGTGTACTGCGCCGTATCCTTGGGGCAGTCCACGAAACGGGCATTGATTCTCAATACACGCGAGCTATACAGCGTCCGAGCGTCCTTCCCGAGACTGCCATCATGCCATGTCCCGAGAATACCTGCATCAGACGGAAACTGAGAGCACCTTCACGAGTAACGATATATTTAATAAATGATCGTTTGACTACGGAGGGATATGCTTAATATTTTTCTACGTGACCGAATCAAGAGATCCTTAGAAGAATAAAAGTAGGCAAAAAAGGCTTATTAGTGGGCTGACTATATAACCCAAGGAAGTAATGGCCGCTGTGTCTGAAAACAGTGAAGAACGACCACTAACAAGAGGACTCTGTACCTAAAGGTCGCTGGAATTGGTTGGGTGCAGGCATAATATAATCGGTACTATTGAAGATCTATGGAGGAGGCCGTTGTTTGAACACTGCTGACGGTGGAGGACCTTTGGCAGACATGATGACTAAGATTACAAAATCCGAGAGAGGGCAAGGCAACCATCAATCCGAAAATGTTGTGGTGGTTCTTAACCATTGGTCCCTACATAAAACATAACACATTCAACATGATTATTAACGAAAGTGTATAAAGTACCTTATCTTGTAAGGTTACTTTTAATTGTACTTGACCACAGTTTGCAATGGTCGTGGCGAAGGTCACGAATCCCTTAGCCATGACTATATAAGGTAAAGGTACTCAAGTATCTCACGGATCATCTGCCTCCTAATATGATTTGATGGTGAGTTGAGAGTAGGATAATTTTAACCATATTTTTTTTGTTTTACATAACAATAATAATGTAGGTATCCCAAAAAATATAATTTTATATAGCAATATTCACTTTTGCATTAAATAAACACAGCATGTCGACATTAGATACATTTCTCCAAACGTGTCCCAATTTCCGTCAAAAAAGTATTAATTTTGACGAGTACTGGGACGAACAGGGATTATTTAGTACCAATACATGTCAGACGCTATAATAAATACATAATAATAAAAAAATACAATTTGATGGGTTATATCGTTAGATAATTAACCTAACTATTTCATGAAATAATTACATCTATCAAAAGGGTCGACCAAACCTGTAAGATATGTAACCAAACACGGTAACCCGAACCTCACATTCAGTAGCTGAACTTCCAAAAAAGTACAAAATTTGGTGATGCTCGCCTTTGATGAGTTCCTACACTGACACCATTGCAGTTAAACTTTAGCTTTGTTGTTTTAATTATAGAATATATTATTCTTAGTATGTTTCTATAAAAATATTTCATTAAGACATTGGTAGTATTAAAATACGAGCCTTTTTATAAAATCTGACGAGTATTGGGACACTGTCGAAATTACGTACGTTTACCTTATTAACTGTATGTTGTAAGCAAAATTCAATGAGTGGAGTACCTATATTTACAATTTGTAAGATGATTTATTGTGTCAGCATGATCTACACAATATAGTTCATATAATAAAAATACAATCACACCGTTATTCCCCGAAGGGTAAGGCAGAGGTGTACTGGTATTCTTGTCCGTCCACAAGCGAGGAACGAGCCTATTGTTTATAACCCTGTACAAAACCAAACTCTGAGGTTAACTGTTGAAATTGTCAACTTAATAGTGACAACTTCATAGAAAAACCCCGTAGCACTGCGAAGACTGAACGGCATGTATAAATAGTCTTTCGCCACACCCTGGATAATTCTTCTTACATAAGCATAAACCTTATAATGATGCCTTATCATAAGCGTGACTGCTACGCTATTCGATCCCTAGATCGAGCAGTTTCAGTAAGTTTTGCTATGAAATTCTCAGCAACAGCTCAGAGTTCCAAAAAGAGAGACTCTTACTTAAATCGAAACCGTGCCAAGAAGTGGGATAGTTAATAGGCTGATGATGATGACATGGGACCTAAACATACTGGCGAACTGTGGGTGTATACATCTTTGTTAGGCAAATTAGTATTTTTCATTATTAAATTAGAATTTAAAGGGATTAAGTCTTTGTTTCCAAAGACTTAATCCCTTTAAATTCGGTGTAATTGCGGTGAATACAGCCGTATGTTAAGTCAGCATGAACTACTTTGGGTAGCTCGGTGCTGGTTAATGGCAGTAAGTCTTCTATTCTATTAGGTACTATGGGACCTAAACACAACGCTAAACTGATGGTGTACAGCAGTATGTACACTTCTGCTTATTAACCCTTCGAGGAATATCGGCGTGATGGTGAGTAATGTACTTTAGGTACACATTTATAAAATTTATTACTTGGTTCGTTCTTTCTATCCAAACATAAATCGGAAACCAGTTGCAATCAGTCAGTGCAATACACAAACAAACAACAAATCCGTACTCTATCCATGTTAAAACAACAGCGACACATTTCCCGGGTTCAATAGGGAGGGGGGAGGGGGGTCTATCGATACACCATCCCTGCATATATCCCTCCGCTCCTTCATTTATCTCGATGTCGCGCCCGACTCCGAATTACACCCTGAGATGTGAGATTTCGATCCAAGATATGTATCTGGGTTGTAATTTTTCTTAACCATTTTAGTATTCAGAACACAAATGCGGCCACGCGATATGCCTAATGCGATTTATATTTCACTGTTGTGCGTGTTACACACTGTTGTACGAAACAACGGAATTAGGGTCGATGTATGGAGAAGTTTTTGTGAATGTAAAAATAACCTAATTTTATCTTACTTTCACACTTCGAAAATAGACATTAACTATAGCAGCTTTTATCTCTACCTAGAGTCAGCTAAATGTTGATATTTCTTCTTAGGCCGACTCATTTAGGCACTTACCGCCATCTCCATTAACAAATCTCAGTAACGAGTCAGTAGCTTCTTATTAAAAATGGGCCTTATAATGTCAAAATCTACTGACCGATTTGTTAATGAAAATGCTGGTTACAATAATGGCCAATAAAATGACATAGATAGACTAAACGTTTAGTAATATGGCCCTTAAATTATCAAATAATAACTAACCCTAGACATGCTTAATATTAAAGCTATAATCAACTACGACATTGTCCAATAACTCTTTAATAAAGACTCTGATCGGTGCTGAAATTTGTCGAGATTTTCCAAATATATTTAGAGGGTAGAAGCCAAGTACCCTCTTAATTGTATAATATATTGGTTTTGTTAAATTTAAAGTGGTTTTGGCTAAAATATCTACGTATTGATTTTTTCTATTAACTTTCTACAAACCATATAGGTAATCTGTTACAAAATAATTCTTTCAAAATATTACTTGAATTAGGTCGTTGTCACAGTTAGTTTTACAGGGCAGTCAGGCAGAGAAGAAGTAAAATAAAAATGTACTGAATCTACTCATGATTACAGCAGTAGGTAATTATTTGTTTTCAGTACAGAAACCGCGTCATACAGCTTAGCCGAGCGGTGGACCAAGCAATTTTTGTTTCGAATTGCCTGATGACTGCCTCATTGCTTTTGTTCAATTACAGCTACTGAATCAGTGAGCTCTTGGGTTGGATCCCCAAGTAGAGCAGTGTTTATACAGATAAGTAGTAAGTGTACTCGTTAAGGCTATAGTTGTTGCAGCCTGAAATATGAACTGCCCCGTTCATGGCAATACACTCGCCCCAAAAAACACTGTGGATGTTGTTGTTAATGAGGTATTTTTCTTTATCTATCCGAAAATTTACGCCTATTAATAATTTTTACAATTAGGTATACCTATATACTTTTTTCATATCTACTTATAGACAAGTTAATGTTTACAATTTGTGATGTCAGTCCCTAGATCCAATCAAAATACATCCAATATGAGAGATGTATGTGGCACTTATGTAGGTAAGGAAAAATCCTCGAAGGCAAAATGAAAAAAAGTCAATGATTGAACGTCATACCTATGGGAATAAATTTCGTAAGGGGCGGCCGAGGGGGAGACGCGTGTCACCCAGTTGAATTGTCAATTCGATTCGACGAAGAAGCACCTACATTATTAAATATATATTGTTCGCAAAACAATCTTATATACGCAAGCCTATTACATTATTACCTACCAAAGATTAAAGTAAATGTTGAATAGAAACTCTTTAGTTTTCCTTTTACAATGTCTGGTTTTTCTCGTTTCTGAAATAATTACGCTTTACAAACTGTCCCCTTTATCTTTTCCCGACCGTTTCCTATCCTCGTTTGTCCCATTTATTTTGTCCTGTTCAGATCTTGCACGTTCCTCTTCTATGTATAGGTATACATAGTTAGTTATATATTATGTTTGTGTACCTCTTTCAGAGTTGCATGTCGCTGTAGGTAATTATTTATATATAGGTAGCTACGTCTAGAAACTTCAATATACCTACTAAGATTTGACTGAGAGTTGTTAATTTGGTGGCATTGCAGATTCTTTAAGTAATTATATTTATGAATGTTTATTTATGCATTTTCTTAAAAAATCTCTATATTAGGTACTTATCTAAAGTTTAGCTAAAAGATTTTTTCAATACGACTATACTTGCTCCATGATATGGCATCTTCATGACGTATGCAAAATACCTATGTACAGTATGATTATATTGCTAACATTTACGATGGCGAGACACTTTTATATGGCTATTTTGACTGGAACAATTTGTTCATTCTTTTTTCGAGTCACCGTAAGTACTTTCATGGAGGTCAATGTGAGATTACCGAAGATATTAGGTATGCGAAGGAAAGTATTTTTTATGATTCAACCTTACATAAGGAACAGCATTCTTTGCTCTTGCGAATCACACAAGATACTGAACAAAGATCAGTAATATATATGTTAGCATGTCTGTAAACGTTTATTTTTATTATAATAACTAACAATTCGATATGTAGATTTCAATATTAATACTTATGAGGTTCTCATGTGCTTACCCACATATAAAATGAAAATCTAATACAGATCAACAGAAAATTACCTGCGGAGGCATTATTCCTCCGATTTTATAGGTATGTTATAAATAATTGGACTCCGCGTCGCACTGGTAACAAGCACTCGTGAGTTCACCCGTGTATTTTATCTTAACATGTTTACCTTCTTTCTCATAACGAAATTAATTTTGTGTTTCCATCGGCATTATTTATGAGTTCGAATAAGCAATAAACGTATACCGATAACATGTATTTGCTTACGGTCGTTAAGGCCGTGGATTTATCTAAAAAGGAGAACAAAAATGTCCCCGGTTATCCCTGTGCCCGACGTCGTAAAAGACCCAAGAAGTACTGCGACCAGGGACGCAACAAAAATACTTTATTTATATGCTAATGTAATTTATATGACGCTTAATGTCTCGTGGCTGGGTAACGCACGATTCTGTTCCATTATTTCAGAGGATATCGGTTTCATGAATACGACTGTATTCTAAAGCTACTAAGGTAGTATTTAGCGTGTGCCAAGTGTCGTGTGTGTCGATGCGATTATGAATGCGCGGTAGGAGGCAGCTTCCATCCCAGCTTCCTCCAGGGGAGGGGGAGGGAGTGTTTTGGGTGAATCAATAAAAATACGCGAGAAAAGCGTTGATTATACAACGGGAATTCGGTAGGAAACTGCTCTTTCAATGATGCCCGCCTACGAGACGTAAATTGAAATAAAGAAACGTTTAGCTGACTTATTTATTCGTATTCTTATCATACCTATCTAACTCGGCTTCTGGGTGGCGTATCAATAATGATATTAAGTACTTACCTATAAGTAAATTTTACTTATAAGTAAGTTAGATCTCCAGAATTTATATAACTCTGAAAATCAATCCAATTTCATGCAGTATTTTTTGCGCAATGTTTGTACAAACATATAGAGATAAACAAAAATTGTTGAGATAATTGACTTAGCTTTTATAACTCTTATAGTTTGTCATAAGATTTTCATAAATATATCTTATAGGTACGCAGACTATTTATATATATAGATAATTTTATTATATTGGCATGAATCAGGTCCAGATATTGTGATCCTCGTTCGTTGAGGAGTTCACCGCTAAATCTTGCGCCTACTATAATAAACTGCAGGATTTGCTTCGAACTAAGTAGCTGACTTATGTACGTCTAATATTGTAAAGTTGGTAGAAATCTATATATATATTAAGCCAGAAGTGTCATGTGATGCTTTCCACGTTAATCTAGTTTATCTTAATCGTGAAGGAATGAGAAGACCCTTGTCCAGCAATGGGACAAAATAAAGAGTGGATGATGAGGGAATGTCCCTAAATCTTCTCTTAGCGAATGTTGAATAATTCTTCAAGGAACTTCTAGTTAAGCGGCGGTACCCTACTGTTTAGTGAATCGGACTTGCGGTGATATGGTTGCTGGTTCGTAACCCACCCATTGCACTACCGACATGAACCCATTCGTGATAGGTACAGAAAGCAAGAAATAAAAACTTGTGTTGACAACATTAAGTGAAGAATATCTATTTTCTGTAAGTTCTTGATTAGGTACTCATTTGATAGTGAGTGGTATTTTATTTATCACGTGTATGTTGCAAAAAAGCATGAATGAATCGTAGTAGGAAAGTGGCGTTCTGTATTTTTTGCCGGGTCCTATGTGTAAACAGCCTCTTTAGTCTAGTTGTCCCAAACGCGACTGATACGCTAGAGGCTCTGGGTTCGATTCCCGGGTCCCGAAGTAAATAGCTTTTATAATACAGATGGGTTTAATCGCGCTAAGTCCTAGTATTATTTTTGCATCAATAAACAGTTTATTAGTATCTATGTTGAGAACATTAAATAACCAAGTAGGTATTGCAGCTACGCGGACAGTGAACCTCAGAACAGGTTTGAAAACTCACCAACCACTTCTGTCCGTATCTGTACGCATATCATTTGGCCATATTTGTAAATGATAAGGAGTTACGTGCATTAGACATTCAAATTAGACTAAAACAAACTAAGGCGGGCGAGTGATGGACATTCCATCTGTGTATTGTATGGAATTTGCATAAAAATCCATCGGTTCCGACCGGTGGACGTCCCCGCTTGAAATGCAGATTCAGTACTGCAATGAGATAAATACGCTTGAACAAATATAAAGTTAAAACCAAAGTATTGCTGGAGTGAATAACTTGGCCTTTGTGTGTTGACAAAACGACTAGAGGTACCTATACCTAGTGCATACATTTCTATAAACTAGGTATCTATAGAAAATAATGCAGTCTAATGTTTTAAGTTATAATGAGGTCACGTGGCTGATTTATACGAGGTCCTGATTGACCAACATAAGGAAATTGTAATTATGTGCATAGGTATAATATTATTAGTAGCATCTCAAAGTTTGCAATACGAATTGACGAATGATGAATGGTCTTTCAAACAATTTTAGAACTGACTTGTTCATTCATTCATAGGTATCTACTAAGTCCCCTTTTAGATATTAGTCCTACTCATTTCGATATTTTCGTTTATCTATAACAGTAGAACAGACTATGTTGGCATTTATATCAGTCTGGGAAAGTACCTACCGGTGCTAAGTAAGATTAATATAATTCATATAATTGCCATCGTAAAGATATATAACCATCTTAACATAAAATATAAAAACAGGCTGTACATAAATTCGATTTAAAAAAGTGAATGAATTCAAACCAGAATGAATTAAAAGATGGCGTCTTTGGAGCGGTGATCGTAACCCGCCCACTGCGCGTGAGCCGTGTTCCAAATGTACCAATATACCTAACGCGATAACTACGTAATTGTAACATAAACACACTAAATAAAGACCTCACAACACACTTGACACTTTTAAAAAAACCTTTTTGGAAAACTTTGAATCAATAATAAATGAGATTAAGGTCCCAAACACTTCTGCAAATATTAAAAAAATACCTTTTGGACCGATCTATACCTACTACCTAATATTTTATAGAGGAAAGATTATTTGTTTGTTATCGAAACATTCTGAAACTATTGAACCGATTTTAACTTACAAAAAACATAAACATTAATCCCAATTAATGTAGGTTATTTATTATCTCGCGAAATAATGGTTTTTTTATGCGGGTGAAGCCGCGGTTACCTTTCTGTTGTAACATAATAAATAAATTTATTACATAAATAATTAAGTTAATGTTTACCTCCGTACTCTAAGAGGAGGCTTGTGCACAAAACACAGAGCTTACGGGTTACAGCTTATGGGTAAATGATAATAATGTATGTACTCATATTAAATTTGCAAAAAACAAAATACTTTTTATGCGATTTTTGAAAAGGTATTCTGCAGAGAAAGTTATAGCGGGCAGTTACGATAACTGTATTTTTTTAATGAAAATAAAAATTCATTGCTTTCATTGTTTCTCTGATAATTACCCCAGTATGCAGTATACGGCGGACACAAGTAAATATAAAAAATTTGGTAAAAAGTTATTCAAAAACTGTAAAAAGCCTTTAGAAATGTCTTGTGTTAATTCACCTGCGCTAATTTATTGCGTCCATTAATTTCTGGTATTATTCGCCCATCGCTTGCCAAAGCGGTAAAGTGTTAATTTATACGTTAAAAGAGGTGACGTCTCGTTTTTTTTAAAGTAATTTAATGAAGGCCTCTATATAGTGGCTTGTTTTAAATGCTATAGAATTTGCGCAAATGTATTCAATACTCAATAAGTAGTTGCATTCCATAATATAAATTGTGGTTCGTTAAAGTGGCTCAATGATAAATTATTAGAGGTTAATACTTTTATCTTCATTGTAAGATAGGTAGGTAAGCATTGAAAAAAAAAGGTAAGCATTGATATTTTATCTCACCGCTTTAAATTTAAAATTTATCAAAAAATTATAACGCATTTTATAAATAAAAATTAACCGAGTTAAAATTTAACTACTTAGATATTATTTTTATGTCAAGCTGCGTTATTTTTTTTTAATTCAACTTTTTTAGGTGTAAGTTAAGGAACCGGAAACATTCTCATACTTTTAGCATAAAGGTGTGCCAAAAAAAGCAAAGTGATGATACATTTTAATAACAGTTCAATTACATCGCAGCCGCAACATTTTACAGCCGAACTGAATGAACAAAAGCCGGGCCACAGATATAAACGGCGAACCATACGATACCTCCCAATACGACAACTCCGGGCGAACCTTCTCATTTCCCTTCGTAAAAAAAGAACTTTAATATTTGCAGCACGGCGAATTTAAGGAGCTATAAATTTTTGTCATTAGGCTAATAATAAGAGTTGAAGTGGTGTCGCGGGAACAGGATGTTATAATGTCTTTTGTTCGACTCTTCGTAATTCGCATACCAATGATCTCAGAGCTGTATACCTACCTACATTTTTTCCGATTGCAGTATCATCCAGCGGTTTAATAAGGCCTTTTTTCATTACGCTATAAAACAAGATACTTAGCAGCACCTGCGAGACTTTTGAATTTTAAATTGTATCGTTAAATATCACGTGTGCAAACAACATATTTACCCCGTTAATATACCCTGTTTATGGAGTGAGATATAAAAACGATTTTGCCGTCAATACCAATTAAGGATTTCATCTTAATGACGGTTTTGCGCATAGGGACGATATGGGTCGAAACACATCAACGTCCTGTCCCAAGCTGAGCTGTCTCTGAAGAGGGGTTACATTCCACCTAAAGCCTACCTACACCTAAGGCCTAGTGCAGTTTGGCAGACTCTTATTTGCTATTGAAAAATTCTCTCAGGATTTTCCTTCACCGTTTTAGCGAGTGAATACGCACATGTTTTCGAATATTTCGGAGGGGACCCTTGAGAAACCTTTATATTGGCAATACATGCATATCATTAGATTTGTTAGTCTAGCAGTACCTACTGGAGATCGGTCTTTTGTAAAATAAGCATTAATAATGATATTGGCAAAGACATCGCGAAGGTTAGCCATGGTAGATTAAGTTATTTGCTTTCAAGTGGATCGTTCAGTACAGTGATCGAGGAACACGTTTGTAGGGCTCGGTGATGGCTAGTATTACGGTGCAAGTCCACACATTAATGCCTCACCGGGAACTTGAAACCCATCATTACGTATTAGCATAACCGCGCCAAACAAAAAGCTGGCAAAACGTCAGAAACGCGTCGCGTAAGACGCCGTAGAGAATCGTAACGACACTACAGGGAAAGTCCCACAGCCACTGATTTATAGTCGCGTTTGATAACTTATTTGATCACTTTATGATGGCGAAAACTGCTAGGAAAGCTCATAAGGCACGCTGATGCAAATCGCGTGTATTAAGGCGGATATAGCGGACAGTGCGCTGTTAGATGCGTGACGGAGTGGTGCACTCCCGCATCTTCATAACGGAATAGAAATCACATAACAACCGTGCATACGAACGCCACACAAAACATCAGATGAACGCAGTTGAAAGGTAAACGACTTTTTAACGTGTTTCTTGTATATGTATATGACAAATCAACCGATAAGTAATGAATCGATCCTCAGTGTAAAGAACCCATTCAAAGATCCCACATGACTCATTTAAACGTAAAAATAGCATTATAAATTTTAACAGCAGTTGGGCATAGGACACGTTTATAATAAGAATAAGTTTATTTAAATAAAATGTAGGAATTAGCATGCCAGTGCGCGCGCGGATCTTTCCATTGTTTTCGCTAAATGACATCAAAGTTGTGGCGGCGATGTGTATTTAGCATGTGAAATAAAAATTGTTCGCTGTTCTTAGAAATATGTAGGAGTTAACAGGTGTACCCGGCCCGCCTCGATAGAATGACTCGCCTTAAATATACTTATTGAGCTAACTTTTCCTTTTAGAATTCAATTTACCAACGACGACCTGGTTCCTTTATAAAAATGGTATTCAATTGAAATACTGGATGGCTAATAAAGGTAATATCCACTCGAACAGCATCGTGATGCAAATTAAGCATATTCTAGTTTGATCTGCAGACATTTCTTTAAAGAGAAGTCCTAGGTGATTAGTTTATATTCAAATTAACGTGAATACCGATATGTTTTTCAATGTGTCAATCAACATCATCAAAATTCAATCTTACAATGTAAACATTGAATTCATACCACCGTGCGTGCGTGTGTGTGTGTGCGTAATAAATAAATAAATTATACCTACTCATACTATTAGGTAATGGCATCATGGAACAGTACATGAAACAAAAACATTAAAAATTAAGATATCAGTCAATTAACACCTAAATATCTAAGTACAACATATAAGTGGATAAATTATATAGGTATACGAAGCTTCACAAATAAACATAATAGATTAAGTGCGAGTCCCGGTGACATAAGTAAATCAAACCAACGAAGCTCTACATGAAATGAAGTTTTATCAATCAAAAGATATCTTCAAACATACACGTACCTAATTTTCTTAAGAAAAACTCAATTTCGAACATACGAGAAAAGTTTTTCTATTAAGGGGTTACACGTGGACGATTATGAAAGTTTCATCAGTTGTATGTTTACGTGATTTCGCGAGCTCGCTCCCCGATGCAATGGAGATCACAAGGACTTATGGTAATACGAGTAATTGAGTATTCCGACAAACTGCGCCTGAATACTTATTTATCAGTGTACGTGAAAAATCCGCAAAAGGTGTCACGTTGTCAGAACAAAAAGGTCACCATGAAAGTAAAAAAAACACAAAATTGACGGAAAAGAGTAAAAAATCAGGGTGATATTAAAATAAACGAGACATGCGTGGCCGGTGCGCGGGCGCGGTGTTTGGGTTACAGTCACGTTCGACGGTAATGACAAATTCGCGACCATTGTTGCTGTTGACTGAGGATTTTTTCAACGTTCAAGGTTTTCATTTTGAGTAACAATACGAACGTGCCAATAGCACATTTTATAGGAATTAATTATGCAAAAAAAAATCTTTATAAACAGTTTATCGGCTACAAGATTGTGGCGAGGTCGTGGCTCAGACAATGAGTTAATTTCCAATTACATTTCTAGCTTGGGTCAGAAGTGAAATCTGTTATCACGGTTCGCACTCGCCCTCAAACCATGGATGCGTGTAATTGCGATAAATACGCCAATTAAACGTTTGCTCGATCCTACGGCTATTAGCTGAGATGTACCGGACCCACTGTTATTAGAGCACCACTGTAGTTCCACTTTGTGAAATAAGTTATAAACAAAAAACAGCTAAGAAAATGACAGAAACAAACCAGTGCCTAAATTAAACAGGTGTCTTTTACCATGGATTTTTTTATAAGAGCTAGAGTCATTATATCAACTTAAAATCCTAGATTCATCATTTATGCCTATGGACCGTACCTTTCCAAATTCAAATATGAACATCGAAAACGCAAGCAAATCGCTATGATTTGCTTGCGTTTTCGATTTAGCACAGTGTGCTAACTCAATGTTACCATGGGCAAAAAGTGCGTAATGAATCCTGAATGTTTTAAATTACTCAGCAAGCAAGTGATTTGAGGTCGCGAGCATTAATTACAGCGTCACGCAGGCACATTAGTGTGCTCATTAAGTGAATAATGGTTGTGTAAACAATGTAGCGATGGGGGAATCACGCGACGGTGACTTGCACGGATGACCGTATTCTAAGACGCTCCATTCACTTTCGATATTTTCAAATTAATACTTGCAATTATTTTTTAATTAACAAAACATCCAACTAAGTTTAATTGCTTGCTTCTGTGCGCGTTATATTTCGGAAGCGGAGCTTTTAAGACTGATTTAGTTGTTATAACTCATTAAAAATGTTATTAAATATTAATAATTTAAACACGCTATTCCTAAGGTCATCAGATAACCTAAAACTTAAGATGCCTATGCATTCCACAACGTTTTTTGATAAATCCTTTACAGTTCATGCTGCTCGTTTGTGGAATGCATTGCCAGAACCGATCAGGCGTGCTCAATCGCTTCCCGTGTTTAGAAGGCTTGTGAAGGAATATTACTTATCTTTGTAACTATGTCACTTCATTGTTGCAAATTTATACCATAAGTTCTTGTTGCTTATTCTTTAATTACCTATCTCCTATAAGCTATATATATATTATATATGTATATAATGAATTTATTATAGTATAGTATGTCAGTATGTATTTTTTCTTACTGTATTTATTTATGTATATATTACGTTTATATTTTTATCTATGTGTTTCTGCACCGTGACAAAACCCACGTTAAAGTTCAGTTCCAGTTTGTCCATCCTAAGGTTGCCTGGAAGAAATCGCAGATAGCGATAAGGCCACCCATTGTATGTTTTCAATTTCATTTGTATCCTGTATTTTTGTATTTTGTTTTGGTGTACAATAAAGTATATATATATATATAATAATTGACTGCCTGACTGCTACGCTAGAGGCCCTGGGTTCGATCCCCAGGTTGACCAGTGTTATTGGGTTTTTCCATGAAATTCTCAATAGCAGCCATAAACTGTCTGGATTTGTGCACGTTTAATGGCAATAGGCTCGCCCCCTATTACAGGGGACCTAAACATACCGGTGAAGTGCGGGTGTAACCCTTCGGGGAATACAGGCGTGATGGTAAATATTAATTAATGTTGAATATTTTTATTTGTTTTATAATAGGGATTTTATTAAATGTGACTGTATCCAATCGGACATCAGAAACTCTTCCCTTTCAAAAACCAAATACAATTATTTTGTAATTTTGTTGCAGAATAACGCCACAAGCATTTAATTACAGTTTGCAAATGACTGCTTATTTAACCTATTGCCCAGCAATTACAGCGTCAGCGGTTTGTATGTATGACAGTTATTGTATGCTTGGATTGTTTACATTGTAAGTTTTTCGTATACATCTAGAAAATTCGGTGCAGTTTTCGTGTTTATTTTTTTCTACGATGAATCACATTATCGCTCAATATGCATGGATATCGCTTGAATAAAGCAAGATATTCATTCAGAAATAACATATAACTTATAAATCAATGTTATTATTTTATTTTTATAGCCGTTATTGACAATAAAGTCGTAGGCGAGCTTGATTCTAAGAAAATGTTTATGTTCTATTGTATTTTTAATTTATTTATTATGTAAATGTATATAAAATCATTGGGCGTTTTGTATTTTTAATATAAAATGTACAATGCTCTATATTGTTGTTTCATATACCTATCATTTTATGTATGTAAGTTCATAAAAACGTAGCCAACAAAAATAAATACCGTGAAAATCCATCTTTATTGCTAACTATTGTTATCAAGAAATCGTACTTAGATTTGTTAAATGCTACATGCATATTTTTATTTCTTTAGATTTCTAAATAGATTTATGATAGAAAAAATATACCATCTAAATATGAGGGAAGAGAATATATTTTAACATCAATTTTATCAATTTTGTGTAGTTTTTTATTTATTTAACAATTTTTCAGATATTCAACATCAAAGAAGAAAAAATTAAAACAAAGAAAGTCTGATGCTTCACGCTATTTTTGAACTACAGTTAAGTTGTCTGTAATCGCTGGTTAGAGTAATGAAAGGGTGGTACAAACCGGCTGTCGTGGCCGCGGATCGTGAGTCGGAAAACACTTGATAATTACCCAGCTTTGCAGGTGCTTAGAGAATGGGTATGGTGAGAAGTAGTAGAGTTTGGTGTGTTTACGTTTGTAGCTTACGAATCTGCTAGTTAATCTCAGTTAATATTATCACATTTTAAACAACAAGCGATTAACATTTTTTATATTTCATACAGAACGTGTTGTCAGTCCTTCTTGTTCATTTTTTATAAACTAAATCCTGTGTTTCATGATTACACGAAGATCATTATGCCGTTTATTTTTGATTTTGGAGTCAAAGGTGTATAAATATTTTAGGGTGTACATAGCTGCTATTAATTTATGTTGGTATTATAAATAATGAAACGTAACGTTTACGTTTCGTTAACGTTTTTATTGTCCATTAATATCACACGGTAAGCACCCAACAAGGACAAAAGACGACAACACAAAGACAATCCATTTAATTAAAGCTAAAGTTAAGTCATAGGGTGGCATGAAGTGGTTATGAATAAAGAAAATACGAAGGGCACTTTGATTTGATACACTTATTGTAAAGCCCGTTGCTTTGCCAAAGAACTGGTTCTTAGGACAAAGGGCCCTTATAATGAGGCCAGCATATTGTATGAAGAGCCCTCAAAATCAAGTCCGATATTTCGACAATATGGTTTTTTATAATGAGAGCGAAATTTTTGAGGCTTGTCACACTTCGATGCTCATGCGAGTTCACGCTAACTGTTGCTTTTGATTCTTTGTGTGTGACTGTTTTATTTAAGTAGTGCGTGAATTTGCTACTGTTATACTTCGTAGTAATTTGTGAGGGTGTCTTTATACACTTTGTTCGAAATAACTGTGCTTGTCTTAAATTGTCAGCAAGTGGTTTTTAATAGAAAGAGACGGTGTAAAGACAATTGGAGTCGGACCTATATGTTTAACATTTGTGATTATTTTCTTTACTGATTTCAATTTTTATGTATTAAAACACTTAATTAAGCAATTTTACCTATACGGCAGTTCGGAACGATTAACTTCAGACAAGCTCAGTTATTTCGAATGAACTGTACATCACTAACTACGAGTATGACATATTCTGGGGCATAATTTCTATAATCCTAACTAAATTTGGTTCTACACGAAAGTTATACGAAAGTAAACTTTTATTACATTATCCAAAAACAAAAATAAATTGTAACGTCTAGGCGTCAAAGTACTGAAAAATGGAAAATATTGGTAAACTGAAAATATTTTTATTTATATTTTCTTAGACCAGACTCGTAGAAGAAAAGTTGTTACTTTGAATTATTCGAATTGTACTCTAGTACAGTTACCCAATACAGAGTTCGATAGTCTACAGTCTATAGGTACGTACCTACTGTGTGACTAGGTAGTGTTCATATACCTACTCTATCTAGACACTCTATACTCGACTGGCCTTTTTTATCATCTGCCCTATAATTTCTGCTATAAGCTCAAACAGATAGATTTATGATAATACCGCTGACTGTGAATAAAAATTTATTACTTTATTAGCTATGTGCACAATTTTAGAGGAAAAATAATTAAATACGTTAAAACTGGAAGATTAGACAAACCTTATTGTCCCTTAATCTCCAGTCAGATTTAGAAAACGATACAATATAACGATACATTTTACTCTAAATCATAACCCAAGAATTAGAAAAAGGAAATTGAATCTAAATCACAGTAACCGTCCACTTCAATTCTGAATGATAACAGGGAGCGTGAACGACACTTAGTCATTAAATAATAGACAATAATACCATTCTAATATTCAATATCCCGTGTTAGAGAACAAATGTAGACGTGAACATCCTTATTGCATTAGTTCGCAGTGGAATCGTTGAATCAGATAACAATCTCTGTGGGGACCCAATCTGGACTATTTAGCGCGACGGAATGGGCTCAATTAGGATATGGCGGATATGCGGGCCCCTTACTAGTGGGACGGGAGAGCGCTAAAATGCTGCGGTGACAAGCTCGTCTGTTTAAATTAATTTGTTTGTTTATTGACTATAAATGTCTATTGGCGGGTCTTAAATGAAGAACACGTTACTATCATATTTGATCAACAAATCTATTTACTTATCTGTATAAAAAAACCTTTGTTTATTTTAAAACCAGTTTGCTTTGAAATCAATTGGACATTTTTTATTTAGACTTATTATTATTAGGTATCACATCAGACCCAACAATTAAGTAACAAAAGTAGGCTATTAAAGAGGAGTGAATTTGTAACATTAATAATGCTTCGGAATTTGAGAAACTGATAGACTCCAACGTAATGTCAAGTGTTTCCCCCATAGGTCCCCCCGTGGCCACAATACCATAAAACCAAAAAATATTAAAAATTTAATTGATTTTAGCAGCATTTTAGGCGTTCAGACACCCAACTAACAGTGATTCCCGCTCCGATTAGTGTTGGTACGACTTCGACGATAATCAACAGCGTCCAACCGTTCAAAAATCGCTCGAGATTTTGCTTGGATTTATTTAGTCAATCCATATGAATACTATGAATACGAAAGTTACTTTGCTAGTCTGTTTGTGCATTTGTCTGTTACCTTTTTACGCATAAATCTGTGAACAGATTTCACAGAAAAAAACATTTGACATAAAATTTTGCAAGGACATAGATTCCATTTTAAGGGAGACTAGCTTTTATTTAAAAAAAGAAAATTGTCCTTTTTGAGTTATCCCATAAAAAAAGACGCTTAAGACGGTAGGTTACGATTTCAACATTCCTCATTCACCAAGACTAAAAATCACTTGCACAAAATCGCTTGTGTAAATAATTCCTCTAATAATATGCAGTCTGGTTTACCTATCCATCTGAACTTCATGTATTTGTGTAAAACTATACGATTAGTTAATGGATGGATGTTCTAGTAAGTTTCAGTCCTGATATTTATACGAACACTGATGAAATGCAAAGCGATCGGTCAATACAAGGTACCTACTTGTAGCTCACATACAAAACTTTCCACAGAGAATTAAGTCTCTTCTGCGTGTACCCGTCATAAATTCATCTCACAGTCAAATCTTACGGTAATTTGTGATGATTTTGTAACTCATTTAATGTGCAAGGAATATAAAGTAACTAGAGTCTCGCCGTTACACAGTTTTTGTAATCATGACGATTTTTTTAACATCCAGTCCCTACTGTGCCGGTTTTTATGTTACTATAATTTATTTATTTATTGGGTGTACATTTTGTATTGTTTATACAAAATGTACCTCTACAATGCATCTATATAAAAAATTGCATGGATATGACGTTCTTTTTCGTATTCAATTTTTCTTACTTAATTGAACACTATTTCTGTTATTGGAAGCTTTATAACTAAGTAGTAGTAGTAGTTTTTAATAAGAACATAATAATACTTTGACGCCTAGTCTTTTCGGGGTTTGATTTATTTCCAATTTATTTCTGATTTTTGCATGCAAAATATGTAAAAAGTGTAAATTTATGAAAAAATAAGTCAACATAAAAATAACATTAAATTTGAGTTCGTTTTGCTTTCAGATTTTTTTAGGAAGACGGTTGTAGCAGAAACGGAATAAATCAAATAGCTATGAGCTGCGAAAAAGGATTATCTGTCTCTCAAAGTGCGCATGAGTGGTGGCGGCGCCGACACAAGGTTATACATTATTATAATATCATATACGAACGGCGACTTTTGTGCGATTTCTCTTTTATTATGTACGTAACTTTGCGTTATCTATAAACTTACCATATTCAAGTGTTTCGTTTGCCGTTTTCCGCCTTTTTGAGTTATCCCATAAAAAAGACGCTTGGTAGGTTACGATTTCAACATTCCTCATTCACCAAGACTAAAAATCACTTGCACAAAATCGCTTGTGTAAATAATTCCCCTAATAATATATGTACAGTCTGGTTTACCTATCCATCTGAACTTCATGTATTTGTGTAAAACTATACGATTAGTCAATGGATGGATGTTCTAGTAAGTTTCAGTCCTGATATTTATACGAACACTGATGAAATGCAAAGCGATCGGTCAATACAAGGTACCTACTTGTAGCTAACATAAAAACTTTCCACAGAGAATTAAGTCTCTTCTGCGTGTACCCGTCATAAATTCATCTCACAGTCAAATCTTACGGTAATTTGTGATGATTTTGTAACTCATTTAATGTGCAAGGAATATAAAGTAACTAGAGTCTCGCCGTTACACAGTTTTTGTAATCATGACGAATTTTTTAACATCCAGTCCCTACTGTGCCGGTTTTTATATTACTATAATTTATTTATTTATTGGGTGTACATTTTGTATTGTTTATACAAAATGTACCTCTACAATGCATCTATATAAAAAAATGCATGGATATGACGTTCTTTTTCGTATTCAATTTTTCTTACTTAATTGAAAATAACACTATTTCTGTTATAGGAAGTTTTAGCTATAGCTTTATACCTAAGTAGTTTTTAATAAGAACATAATAATACTTTGACGCCTAGTCTTTTCGGGGATTGATTTATTTCCAATTTATTTCTGATTTTTGCATGCAAAATATGTAAAAAGTGTAAATTTATGAAAAAATAAGTCAACATAAAAATAACATTAAATTGGAGTTCGTTTTGTTTTCAGATTTTTTTAGGAAGACGGTTGTAGCAGAAACGGAATAAATCAAATAGCTATGAGCTGCGAAAAAGGATTATCTGTCTCTCAAAGTGCGCATGAGTGGTGGCGGCGCCGACACAAGGTTATACATTATTATAATATCATATACGAACGGCGACTTTTGTGCGATTTCTCTTTTATTATGTACGTAACTTTGCGTTATCTATAAACTTACCATATTCAAGTGTTTCGTTTGCATAACGCATGCGACAGTTGGCGTTTGTGTTAATAGAGGGAACAGATTCATTATGCCGAAGTCGGCCTTAATATACCTACTAGACTCTTCGAAATCCATTCGTACAGAATATTCCGAGAAGATAGCGAGAGGACATAGTACAGTTTATCATGTATTATAAGCTAATTGAGTTCTTATCGCCTACAGGTTAAGCGAGGCAAGCGTCGACAGAGGTTTGATCGACATTTCTAGTCAGTGATTGTTCTATTAATTAAGGAGCCAATCAAAAGGGTATTTCTTCCTGTGACATAGATAAAATCATTGTGGGCCCTGATAAGTCAATATAACTACATTATCTTAATGGTAGTGAATGCTTATTTTCATGGTAGTGTATAAAATATCTGAAAAACACCTCAACATTGCTAAATTTTTTAATTTTAATACAGGTGTAGGTACTAATATCTATAAAACACATGGTGATACGATAACTGTAGGTATCTATAGGTATTGTATTATAAATTTCTAAAAAAAATACACTGAATCATGTTTTTTTTTTGGGATAACTCGGTAAACGAGCAAGCGAGCATCCTGGTGGTGAGTAGTCATCGCCGCACATGAACAGATGCATTGCCGAGCCTATTTAAGGAAAACAGAGGGCAAGGAGAATCGGAGAAAGAAAGGGACTGAGGGAGGAATTTGGCCTCGGGCGCCCCACATTCACCGTACGAAACGCAACAGTATGCATACTGCTACTTGACGTCGATATTCTAGGTATGGGAGGGTAGTGCTTCTCCGGTCATTCCGACCTATGCATGCCAGCGAGACACTGCTACTACTGATAGGTAATAGTTCACAAAATCAACGAAATTATCACCTTTTGTGGCTGCCTAGGAAGTGTCAGTCAGGTCTTCGGAATTAAAAAATAGGGTAATAGTTACTAGAATATGGGTTCACTATTTCCGCCAGTGATTTTTAAAAGCAGCAATAATATTGTAGTTTTGTTTCATCAGAGTCTGATTATAGGTAAGTAGTATTTCTTGTTAGTAAATTTATATTACCTATTTCATGCTACCTACCTATTATGTATTATGATAATGCGTAACTGTCTAAACATTACATAGATAAATATGACGGACGCGTTACTTCGATCAAGATTGTTGAAACGGCGCCTATTGTGCGAACGTGACACCAATCATTAGCATTAGAAACTCAGCTCTAGGATAACGTTCCGATTATTTTAGATCATGTGTGAATAACGTGGATTCATATCATGTAGTTCGTCACAGATTGTGAGTACTAGCTTTATACCCAAGTGAACATCTGATGTTTATAGGTGAACTTATTTAGGTAATCTTTGTATTGGAGTTTTTAAAAGAAGTTATCTTTTCGATAATTTTTTTACCAAAATAAAAATAAATTCATTTTTAAACATAGTATAGGACCGAAGGATTAGCCACACTTCGTCAATAGGTATGTTTAGGTCCCATGTAATAGGGGGCGAAATCCAGATACCGAGCGGCTACTGACACTCAATACACTCAATAACACTGCTCGACCTGGGTATCGCACCCAGGACCTCTAGCGTAGCAGTCGCGCTTGGGACCACTAGACTAATGAGTCAAAATTCATTTTTAAATATTAAGAAATTATTGATTCATTAACATGCCGTTTGAGTTTAGTTTCAGGTCATGCGATAATGAATTGCACGATTTGCAACCTCAACTAAGTCAATTTCTCATTTTCCTTGTTGTAATCAGCGAAAAAACAAAACAACTGCATAAAACTAAATAAATGTACGCCATTAAAGTTTCCTTAGTTAACCTGCTGTGCGCGGTTATCGCGAAATATAATTAAGGTGCAACCTCAATAAGCAGCAATGCGAAGACTTCATTCCTAGGTATTTATAGTGGTAATGAAAATATCGGGGCGGGTCGGCACGAGCTCGGTAACCACCGACGTGCTAGAATGTACCGCTTGTTACCTGTGCTAATGTTGTCACCATATTTAAAAAATATTCATAATTTTGACTGCTTCGTTAGTCTAGTGGTCCCAAGCGCGACTGCTACGCTAGAGGTCCTGGGTTCGATTCCCAGGTCGAGCAAAGTGTTATTGGGTGTTTTCTATGAAATTCCCAGTAACAGCTCGGAGTCTGGATTTGTTCCCAGTTAATGGCAATAGGCTCGCCCCCTATTACATGGGACATACCGGCGAAATGTAAATACAGGCGTGATGGTATGTTATTCATAATTTTGAAATTAGTGCTTTTTCAAGAGATATAGGTTACCGATATCCTAGTTCAGGAGTCGGAGCCCTTGCATTGACGTATTCGGTCATCTAATTGCCCATATGGTGGAAATGGATAAAAATACAAATGAGTAAGTATTTATATGCGTGCACATTTTCCTGTGAAACAATACGTATGACCTACCGGAAGGAAATATTGTCTGTGAATACATAGTACACATGATTTTTTAAATGGAGATTCTGTGTTCAATTCGGTCGGGGGAAGTATTTTTGGGTTTTCCGTTGCATTTCTTAGTAGCAGCTCGGATTTGTGCGTGTACACTGGTACACCTCTGCCTAATCCGTTAGATATAGGCGTGAGTCATGTTGTGTTTTCGAAGAGCTAATATGCAAATAGATTTGGAGCTAATACAGTATATGGAGATTTTGACACAGTCATACACAAACACACACACATCATTGACGTTGAAATTTTCCCGCTATCTAATCCTTACCTTGAATTGTATTATTATATAATTGGAGGTTGATACAATACATACATTGGAATATAGTAAATAGGTTAAGTGGTAGGTAATTTATGATAGTATTTATGATACTGACGGCTGAATACTAATAGGTACAGTAGCTTCGAAAAGTCAGAGGTGCGTTCCTTGGATTCGAACTCGAGACCTTTGACATGGCAGTCCTATGGTCATATCCCAAGGCTATCACTGCGTGCGTATTAATACTTAATTATCACGCGCTTAAACGGTGAAGGAAACCATCGTGAGGAAAACTGCATGCTTGAGAGATTTTCTCGATGGCGTGTGAAAACTGCCTGTAGGCTAGCGTGGTGGACTACAGCCTTATCCCTCTCATTCTGAGAGAAGACCCGTGCCCAGCAGTGGGACAATATATGGGTTGATGAGGACAGTAGCTTAAGAACAGCTGTAGACTAGTCTTGAGATTTCTTTTTATTATCAGGTTAACCTGTATGATATTTGTGTAGGTCTTTAGAAGTACTTCCTTATAGGAAGGTATCATTACAGTATAACTACGTACTAGGTATATACTGAAGTGAATGAATACTGGCTAAATTTACGTATCGGCAATTAACGAATATGGTAACTACCTATATACAAAACGACCTTTTTTGTTTACGAGCAGAAACCTTGGAAAAGTAAATCTTCGAGGATTATAACCGGGGATCGTGGGACCCAATAAAACCACCTCAGTCACCATCAGCGCATAGAGAGAGGCCCTGTCTCCTCTTTAAAGTCCACCCCAGACCCTTCTCGTTGCAATGCATTTGAAGCGTATAAGTACACCGTGATATTAAAGTCGTCTTTTCAGTCTGTTCAGTTTTAGTTAAAATCTGGTTTTACTGATGTAATTTCGAACAGTTTCTACTGTGTTAGTTAAATTAAAATAGCGAAAAAATACAGCAATTCCCTACATTTCATTATGTCGAAGAACACTTTTCTATGAAACTGCTGACTACAGTTTTAAGGTTGTTCCTAAAATGGATATTGTTCGTAATGATGAATATGATTAGATCCTTTCACGTGTTTCACGGTGTACCTATAGTTTTCATTAATCAGCAAGTACAAACAGCTCAAAAACATTGATCACATTCAAATAAAGTTTTATCTAAGGAGCAAAGTGGAACAAACCACCGGCACGAAGTCGACTCAGCTCGGATAATTACCGCTAATCCGCAGTTGTTTCTCTTTGTTAGCCAAACGATTAAAATAATCATCACGACTTTAATACACTGAAATGAGACGTTTTCTTCCCTATTCTGTTATAAGCAGGTACGGTCAGCAAAAAAGATTAGTGAGGACTAATTAGTGTATAATTTTCTGTTACTTAGCGATCCTCGAACGTTTACTTAAGAAACATTTTTGAGGGTGTATTAATATTGAAATTGTAAAATTTTGATGTTTCTTCTCTGAAAGAAATATTGAAAAGTATATCTGCCTTTAGTCTATCTAGATACTAGTGCTACCTATTAAAATGTTAAAAAACTGTTTACATTACAAATGTTTAGTATCATAGCTATGTCTGTGTGTCTTCTGTGTTTGAACTTACAAACAATTTCGCACATACCAATCTTCTTTTATATTTCCCTTCTCTGATCTGATCGATGTCTTTGTCACAAGATTTCCCCGTAGCTAGATATACTTCTTAGGAGAGTGAACGCAGGTAGATTTTATCATGTGTTTTTTATCATCACATTATGTCATCTCGCACGTTACATTAATTAAAAACAAAACAGTTACAGTCAATGTACAATCTATTGATCTTAGGTGTCGGGACTCTCACGCGATTTGTTGAATTAAGCATTGATAATTCTTCACTGGTTAGAGGCGACTGGCGATCGCTGCCTGCACACCAAACTATTTTGCCGTGTGTACCATAATAACAGTGTAACGTAGCTACATTGTCGCAAACTATCAGTTTGCAACATCGCTAATAAAACCGTTACGGGTGTTTATTAACAAAATAACTCAGTTCGTTGTTGCCTTAAATATCAGTTAGATTAATTGGACATTGAGTGCTTGTTCCCTAGTTCATTAGTAAAGTATCTTCATGTAACTAGTGGTTTCCTTTAAACTTTGTACGGAATCGTAAGTTTTATTGGTTCTGTAAAGTGGCCTATTGATTTTTTAAAATGCTTAAGAATATAATTTTACAATAATGTTTGTTATTAATTTGATCTCAAGCTCGAATCACCCGTGCCCAGTATAACCGTGAACAGTAGAACAAAAATTAGGTTGATGATGGTGATGATTTGTCATTTACATGTCAATAAAGTTAAATTGAGATAATAGGTAACTTAATTTCCTTTTTACTAATGTAGGTATATTTTTCAAATGTAAGTGTCTTAACGTACCTTTACCAATCTTGATATTAGTGACGAGAATAATGAATGTAAGTATATGAAGCATGAAGTTTTGCAGCAAACAGACTTTGTCTCTAATCCTAAAGGTACACGTAAAAGATATTTAACCTGTCCGGTAGCCAGTAAACGAAGAAATAGTCATTACGTTAACTATGTAATGGCAATTTGTGGCAAGAAACAAGAATGTTACTTAGTTTTATACGTTCTTACTGTCAGCAGCGAACTTACAGCTCTATTAAATAAATAAATTTTATTTGGAACTATTAGATTTACACAGTACACAAAAAGCTATAAAAATACTTTGACGTCAACGCCCGAACTCAAAATACTTAATTCGTAATTTAATAGGTAAAGTCGGCAAAAGATTTAGGCATACAGGTAACGACGTCTCGACCCTAATTACCCACTAAAAGGTTTGGTAGGCATATAGGCAGGTGCAAACGTATGCGTTTCGACACTTATTGCTTAATCGATTTATTAAAAACTATTCTTATACTTATTTTTTATTATTTTTTAGCATTAAATATTGCACTGCCTCGTTGGTCTACTGGTCCCAATTGCGACTGCTACGCTAGAGGTCTTGGGTTCGATCCCCAGGTCGAGCAAAGTGTTATTGAGTTTTTCTATGAAATTCTCAGTAGCAGCTCGGAGTCTGGATTTGTGCCCGGTGAATGGCAATAGGCTCGCCCCCTATTACATGGGACCCAAACATACCGGCGAACTGTGGGTGTACATTAAGTGCACCTCTGCCTAACCCTTCGGGGAATACAGGCGTGATGGTATGTTATGTTATGTTAAATATTGCAAAATGTTCACGAAGATATGAATTTTCTAATTAAAGAAAATTTCACACGCAATGACGTCGCTTGAAGACGTATAATGTGCAAGAGAAATTTGACATCACAGGCAGTGGTCGCGGTAGCTTAGTTGGTAAAGCGTCTGGGGGCCTAGACAATGTTACATTTCCATATCGAAAAGGAAGTTACATTAATCTGAAATGTATGGAACTGGCATAATCTTTCGATATGTCACGTGATGAAATTATGTCAAATCCATACATTTCGGACTACTACAACTACGTCATCGATAATGAAGATGTGACATTGTCTAGGGGCCCTAGTGTACTTAACCAGAAAGACGCAGGTACAAACCCTGCTTGAGATCGAATTTTTCTTTCACTAGACATTTTTATCTTTGTGAGTTATTTCTATCAAACATATTGTATTATACAGAGTCATAAGGGAACTGTTATTTTAGGGGATGTCAAGAAAACTTTAAAATTCGTTGCATGGGTTACAACCTGGGTAGTAACATGATTGATATCTGATATAATTTTTAATTAAAGTCTGAAATAGTATTTTGGAGACCATACCTAGACTATACTTAATTGTTTCCAAGTTATTTGTTACTGTTCTTTCTAAAAACATTTATAATGTATACATCAATCATTTCTCATAAGATTATTACTGAGAAAAAAGCATCATTATATATGTGTTGTTTATATACAAGCGAATAAATGAGCTCCAAATGACGTTTGATGATGAAATGACTTGACAAGAACCATGCATTGTTATCGATGCGTCGTGATGTCGTTTTGATTAGAAAACTAACTATATATATAAGTAACAAATGGGGCGTTGGTCGCATCACAAATCAATTTCTCAAATTGAAACATGACTGTAGATACAATGCTTGTTTTTTCGTTTCTGCTCGGCCCCCATTGACGTCGGTGATTGAACTTCTAATTGGCAATGAGAACTGTCATCGGTCACGGTGGTTACAGCAGTCACGAAACTGGCGACCAATAGCCAACAGCTTGAACAACGAGCACATAGGTGACAGTTTTGTACGCAGTCTGGACAGCCGCCGCTCTATTACGAAACGAATTTTTCCTTATGAGACATTTTGTTTTCTATTATCAAAAGTAACTGTATCCTTATTCTTTGTACAAAACACATTTAAATGAATGCTATATACTTAGATCGCGATATACCATTCATTCAGTTGTACTGTAATAGCCATCTAGATTCAACACTTGATTGTCAAAGTTGATGTGAACATTACTACCGATACGCTAACAACCAAATTAGTTTTACCTATTATGATTAGGAATTTCCCGACGATTACGTCAAACATATAAAATTGAATTTATGTAACTTAGTAGAAAAATATCCGCTAACATTGAAACAATGTGACTCTTTTAATTAAACGTTACAAGCCAAGACCACGTTTTGTTAGACTAGCGAATGCCTATTAGAGATGATAGTGTGTAATCATGGAGGTATGTTTGCAGAATGATACTGGTCTACTTAGTGTTTAGCGGCAGTATTCAACAAGTCGTGTCGTCAACGCACACAGAACATTTCCTACATCGTTTTTAACGGTGTTAGCTCATTACTGGCGGGCGGGCGTTGTCTCAACTATTTGAAGAGACAAAATGGCGGCCGCTGTAAATTACCATATTTTTAGTAAAATTGACACTTTACCATTATCTACCGGTCGGGCACCGCAGTCGAGTCAACGCCCTCAAACCATCCGGATCTAATTACGTAGTGTCATTAACATTGCGGAGGCGGCACGTCGGCCTAGGAAATGGAATCGAATCATTAGTAGTTTGATTACAAAAAAGGCTTAATAGAAATATAATAACGTCCGACGGAGAAGAAATTGTAAAAAGATTGTAGAGCGATCCAATAATTGGCGGTTATTTGTCGATACGGTTTGGAGCGGGTAATGGGTTGGGACGCTTCGACGTGACTCCAGGGCGTACTGCACGACCCCTCCCCTCTCCTTCACTCCTCACACTGTCATTATTGTTTAGAGAGATTTGCAGTTCGATTACTATGATACCAATCGATTGATATTTGTATACTTAACAAGTGCTTTAACGTCTGCTACCGAGCTACTTTATCGTGATTAAATCTGTGTTACGACTGGATCATACCTACATTCATTCATTTGATTCCAGTGTCTGTTAGAAACCATTTGTAATTTAAATCTTTAGATTTTTTCTGTACTCTCCTGTCAAATATGGCGCTTTTACGTTAAAAGCCTTTACGTATTATCATTCATGTTTCTTCCTTTTATTAAGGTGACACGCCGAACAATATAATGCCATATTCTATTCAGTAAATCTTTACACCAAGTGAAAACACGATTTGGCGTGAAGATTTGGTGTTAACAAAGCGTTTTGTGATCATTTATCGGCGGCTGCACCGGTTACTTACGAAATTCGCGTAAAACCGACGCCATTGAGCGTTTACGAGTACCTATGCTGGGCCGCGAATACGGCGTGACGGGACGAAGCGAGTAAAATATTTGATACTACCGAAGTATCTATAAAGAGTTCCTACAAAGTGATTATAATGTTTTGACTGCAACTGTACAAGCAAGGACTTTGAAGTCCATATTAACAAAAGAACAACGGAAAAATTGAGAACAACGCATTGGATAAATACTAGGCTCAGTTTCCTGACTGCTTGAGCTTTTCGCAAATACTTGCCGAAGGCGGAATAATGAATAATTGGATTATACTGAATAGGTATACTTAGAATCAGTCGATAAATATAGGGTATATATTATATATACTGTCCTTGATTCTCAGGGTAACATTTTGGTAGATTACGGTGTTACCTGCGGGTTTGTGCGTCATTCAGAATTTGTAGGTACCGTCAAGGTTTCAGAAATTCTAATGATCTATCAAATAATAATTGACGTGTCAATGACTTAGGAATTCAATACGGATCTATAAGTAGAATCAAAAGATAATATGCTATACCTAATTATCATTTAATATGTAACATTTATAAGTATTGTATTAGTGTTATTTGCATATGACATTTGCGTTTTTAATGTTCATCTTA
Organism: Subacronicta megacephala; assembly: GCA_958496365.1. NCBI lineage: Eukaryota > Metazoa > Arthropoda > Insecta > Lepidoptera > Noctuidae > Subacronicta > Subacronicta megacephala. The sequence goes on from OY292526.1 coordinate 6,026,795, forward strand.
AATTATACCTAATAGACACCTATTATATTCCGCCCACCTGATTTTATAATACAGGATATTGCAGCCAGATATGTGGAATATTTGACAATTTAGCAAAGATTATCATTCAGTTATCAGTGGAATCTACTTAAATTCTGTCATCCCGTGGGTACGACGAATACTAACTCGTCGCATACTGAATATCTTTAAGCGACTACTTTACGTGTTAAAATTCAGTACAAATTTGTCATAGGTATTTGGGTATGTACCTAATAAGTTTACGCACTTAGTTTAAGAAAATAAGTATAAGCAGTACAAATATAAGATACATTGGAAGAATAAGTTTACCTACGCATAGAATTGTATCAGAATCCTAGTCTCAGATAATAACTATCTAAAGGATCTCGCGTGGGTTGTAATCAGAAGGTCTCTGACATAAACCCTGCAACATCTTGGGATACAAATACTCAAGTGGATTTATTATTTTCTGAACATGAAAAAGCAGGTTTAATTATTATTCTTATATTGCCCTTTCAGTCAGCCATCGTTTTTTATATCACTACCTTCAGTGCAACCTTAGTCTTGGATCGCTTATTTCGAGGCCCGACTCGACATTAACACAATGAATTTTCTATAATATTTTTATAAATCGAGAAATACGCGTACGAGCGTGACGTATATAAAGAGTTATACCTACGTGATAACCTGGTTTTATAGTTTTTTATGAAAATATCGCGATCAGCGGGTCGCGTTGAAGGCTGGAGGATATTTGTTCAGTGTTATGACTCTGTATATAGACAATACAGGAGCTTAAAAAATAGAGACGTGCGTCTTTATTTTGACAAGTGGTTTGACCTTGCTCCATTTACCTTTATTGTAGATCTGAGGAACAATATTCTATACCTATTGTTTGGTAGCTCTAGACTATCTTGCATAATTGATAAGACAGATCGGAAGTGGCTATTGTAGGTAGTTACTCTTTTGATTATACTCTACTTCCTCATTGTATAAAGCAAAGGACTCCTTAGGCTGTATTTCACCAATTCCAAATAAATCCCTGATAAATTATCTACTCGACAGATTATGTCACAGAAATTCTGTTCCATTTTTAAATTTATTCTATTCTAACATGTTAAAACATTTGTTAATTAGGAAACACAATTAATTCTAATGCTATTTTTTTTATAGTGTAGTTATTTGTGAGCTGTCTCGTTCTTTTTCTATCCAAAAACTGATAAGCAGTGAAGGGTTAGTGTATTGTAAAAATACTGAATGATTTTGATGCAGGTCAAGAGTACTGCGTGTGTAGTACGTACCTTACTACGGCGTAGCAACGTTAACAGCTACGAGAGTTTAGGTTTCTTTTCTTGTTGGTGGTTCTTTTAAAGTGTATTTGGTAGAAATGTGAAAACTACGAAAGTAATTGCTACAGATATTTTAAGCAAAGATGAGAGGATTAAGAAAACTTGTATTTGTAGAGTAATTCAAAGAACTTTTTCAATTATTTGGTTATAGTAGCAAATATTCCTAAGCAGGTACCTAATTTTATATGCTACAAAAGTTATGATTAGCTGAACTTTTTTAAGTTTTCTTTAGACTGCATACTCCTACGTTATTCCTAATAACTGAATTATTATAGGTTGAGAATTAAAGAAATAGGAAGGATTAAAACGGATATAATGTGATAACAGAGACGTGCAATTCAAACTATTGTTTGACATAGTACATACTTACAAATTCACCAAAAATAGTCAATACCTAGGAGGTACCTTTGATTATTCATCGTCATCGAGTATTAACCTTGTATTGTGGGGTAAGTATGCAAAGGACAGAATTCAATTTTTTATCAGAGATTTGGATTTGATAGGTCATAGGTAACTTCGTTATTTTAATTCCCCTTAAAAACCGCAGTCAAAAAGGTTCTTGCATTCGTCTAGTGTCCAGAGTTCAGTGTCTGCGGTTTTCATAAAGGCGTGCGCTGTGTTTAGGAAATATAAGTAAGTAGGTCCCTACCAGTGTATATAGGCATTATTATTATCTCTTCCTGCACCTTAAATTGTCCTATTATTTACCTATTGACTTTTATAGTTTACTATCTATGTTATTGTAGCATTCGAGTCCCAGAAGAAATTAATTACAACAGCATATTTTATGACCTTCCTTTTCTTTCTTTTTTCGTACTAATCTAAATGCTTGTATTAAGTACGAGTGGGTTCATGTCGGTAGTGCAATGGATACATTTTGGATGGATTGGGATGCAATCTATTGGAATTACTTAATTTATTTATTCTTAATTATTACAAAAATTGACATTGAATTGAATTTTAAATTGTATTAATTAAATTAATTCATGTTTGATGTATTAATTGATATTTTCACACCAGTCATCTGGTAGAGTATGATGAAACTACACTAACCATGACAACTTATTGTACTTGTATTCTTGCAAATAAATTATTCTTATTCTTATTCTTATTCTACCTCCTTGTCAAATTTTATCGTTATCTGGTCAACAGTTTAAGCGTGAACAGTTAAAAGACAAATACGATTACTTTACCATTTATAATATTACTTAGTGGATATGGATCAGTATCATCAACCCATATAATATCCCGCTGTTGGGCATAAGAATGAAAGGGGTAAGGCTATAGCCCTACGTTGGCCTACTGCGGGTTGGCAGGTTTCACAAGCGGTCGTGAAAATCTCTCAGGTATGCTGGTTTTCTCACAATGTTTAACTTAATCGCATGATAATTATTAATACGCACATGATTTAAAAAGTTAGAGGTTTCATTGGTCTTGGATTCAAATTCGAGAACTTTAACTTGACAGTCACTAAGGTAAGCACTGCTTACTATGTGTACGAGAATAAAGTGGTTAATAGGTATCTACGATATCATTATATAACATACCTATATACATATTATAAAAATCACAATCAAATTGACCCAGAGTCAATGCTCTACCATCGGTATTTAATTTTTTCCTGCTAGTCATTTCTTATTATATCAGCTCAACAGACATCTGCTTACATTTTCCTTTATACAAAAGCCTCTAACGGGTAAACACATTTTTTTTTTGATAATCGTCAACATTCTACCATCGTCGTTTCAATGATCTGCCTACTTACCGCCACGATATCGATTCCGTAAAAAAACCTATTGTATTTCAACAAAAAGATTTATTTTATGGTAAGCACGTCCTATATATTGTGTATTACAATGAAATAATTAGCCAGTTCACTAACGGGAACATTTTTTATTAGGCTTCAGTTTTTTCTTTGTGTTGGTAACTTAATATTTTTTAGTAGGGACACCGGTGAGTGAGTGGGAGAAAAAATATTGCATACAAGTAGGTACAGTCGCTAGCACATCAGGTTATAGAAATCTGTCAAATTTCTCTAAATGATTTTAAACCTTAAAATGTTGATTATTAAGTTCTAAAATCGACTGAGGAAATTTGACATTTTGTATTAACTTTATGTGCAACAGTAGATCGAAGGTTGGTGATATCGTTTTCTCTAAAAGTAACTAAGTGCATGGGAACTTTCGTTGCAGTTTGATTTGGAAATATTTGGAGGCATTTAATTATTTTCAAATTGATTTTCTCGGTAAACTCTGAACCATAGCTTGTCTAAAGTCCATAGGGACTAGCGCTCTATAAAAAATGTCTAAGTACTTAGCTTTATAAAGGTATGTAGTTCTGATAAAATAACTGCACGTCTGAATGTAGCCGTTCCGAACATCCGCTCAGGTAAAATCACTTACCCTCGTAAATAATTGATTTTGAAACAAGCGAATATATCGAAACTATTTGGCTCTGTGTCGTTTATAAGAGGCCTACGTTCAGCAGTGATAGCCTTGTGATATGACCATTGCACTGCCAAGTTAAAGGTCTCGAGTTCGAATCCAGGGCACGCACCTCTGTCTTTTCGAAGTCATGTGCGTATTAATAACTAATTATCACGCGCTTAACCGGTGAAGGAAAACATCGTGAGGAAACCTGCATGCCTGAGAGATTTTCTTGACGCCATGTGAAGTCTGCCAACCCGCAGTAGGCTAGCGTGGTGGACTATAGCCTTATCCCTCTCGTTTTGAGAGGAGACCCGTGCCCAGCAGGGGACAATGTAATGGGTTGATGATGATGACGTTCAGCAGTGGATGACTGTCCTGACTGACATCGGTCTAGTGGAAGCAAATGCGGCTGCACCGTCAGTGCTAGATTCGATGCGCAGTTTGAGCGGGATTTTCTATGAAATTTTCAATAGCAAATTGGTGCTTGGCTGGTCAATATCAATAGGCTTGCCTTTTTGCAAAAATAAACCTGTGAGCTAAGGATACAGACTTGATGGTATTTTATATTTTAGCATTTTTCATTGAATGCCCTAAGATGAGAGCTTCAGAATTTATACCAACTCTATGGAACAGCTGAATATACCTAAATATAACTAATATATAGGTATTTTACTATTATCTAAGTATCAATATAAGCTAATTGCTGCTGCACACTGCTGTGACTCTAAAGTGGCGTACTCTACATTGCCAGTGTAAGTTGACCTTATTGTACGAAAAGCCTATAACAATGAGGGGTCAGCTTATATTGGATATGTGTGGAACCATGAATCATGTGACTCACGAAAAGTAAGAACTCATAGGTATCGTCGCCCTGTTTAGTGCCGATGACGTTGATGATGACTGACGCACGATGCATCCCGGGAGAGGCTTAGTATTTAGAATATAAAATAGATATATAAAAAAAATATATAAGTAAGGTTGTGGGGCAACAATGTGTCATTACCCTAAGCCGATTCGATTTAGATGAAACTTTACTTTGTTTCAGTTAGAAACAAAAAATATAGTTTTTATCTCAACAAATTTCAGATCAACAGGTAAGTAATTGGTTTTGATGTATCATCATCAACCCATTACATTGTCCCACTGCTGGGTACGGATCTTCTCTCAGTACGAGAGGGATTGGCTATAGTAATTGGTTTTGATGTATGGTTTAACTCAATTAAAAGAAAGTTTTTTCAATCATAAGCTGGAAGTAATTACAAAGTCAGAATTGTGAGCAAAAACACAGAAATATATTGTGCCGTCACGATCGTTTTCATCATTCAAATTAAGAAATATTTCATTAAAACTGCATAAACTAGCAATCTGTTTTTAAAATAACACGTAAAGTGTATCATAAATTAAATATCACCCCCCACGTTACTACGAATCGCATCCCTAAAAATATTCATTTCACATCTTTTGTGGCAATCTTTATCTCGGAGGAATAAAACAAAAGGGGCCATCTTTGTTTTAACTGTCAGGTACCAGGTTTAGAATGCCATTGTAACTAGCTGCGTGACGCTTTACGTTTTAAATAATCTCAATGTTCACCTGTCCCTAAATAATTCGTTAATTCTCTAAGACTTAGCAAGAGACTTTCTACCAAAAAATATCAGCTTTGTTTAAACACTCTTTGTTACCTCACATTGCATTCCACATAAATGTTCTCAGAACAAAAGCAAACAAAAAACAAACTCAGGATAAAGGAACCAAGGAAACAAAAACAAAAAAAAAACATAATTCAATAATATAAATATTGCATTTATTTCAACGAATTCTGCAAATATAATAACTGTAGATAATAATTATAATAATACTATTCAGTTTACAAGACTTTCAATCTTTCCCTAGGCGGTCGAATCAACGCCGCAAAATACCAAAGAATTCTTTCACTGGCTGGCACAGGACTTTGTTTCAAATAACTATTTAGAATAACGTCATCTGAATAACAGTAAATGCAGATCGCATAAAATTAAGTTAAAAATAAAATTATACAAATTAAAATAAAATTATTGGAAGTCGTATTGGAGGCAAATTCAATATCAAGGTGTACGTCAGTCGCCTTGACGTAAATACGTTTAGATATCTACATGACAAACAAAATAATATTAAAACTAAAGAACAAAAATAAATACAAACATAACAAAAATATAAAAAGAAAATCAAATAAAAGCGATATGCAAATAAACATGCTCAAAATCATAAAGTAAAATCATAATGCTGTAGTATATGTTATTCAAGAAGTTGGTAGTAAATAATACTTATTATGTTCTTTATGACGGTCTGGGGTATTTGCATTTGAAAGATCAATAGAGACTTATCAAGGTGTTTAGGAGACGGTAGCGAAAATTTCCACGTAATAAATAAGGGCATAGTGCTCGCTCCCGCGGCGCGTGCGCAGGGGCGCGGGCGCATGCGCGCAGCGCTCGTGCGCCCTACGTACGCAACATTCAAATTTGAAGAAAATATTTGCATATCGCCTAACGCCCCAATCGAGGCCCACTTTTATGTAAATCTCATGAAAGAATAGCAAAAACTGCGACCGGGACCCCACACGACAACGAGTCATTATTATGTAAAAACCGACAAACTTATTATGTTATGTCTGTATATATTTTTGTACTTTTCGGCTCGCGCCCTTTGCCGAGACCCTTGCGAAAGATATGCGAAGTAAACTAATTAGATACATTTATATCACAAGTTCTTAAGATGCCTCTACGAAACAAATAATATATTTATATCTACCTGTAGATACGAACTATTTATCGAAATACACAATACGAACATCGGTCGGAGATAATTTTACAATGCACATCTTTATAATCTAGTAGTATACTTTTAACTATTTACAGTGGAGCTCAAGAGAAAAATAATTTACAAAACACTTGGATCCTACAAGGCACCTTATTTTAAATAATTATAGACTTCAGGCTTCGCTATGACTTTACAAAATAATAACTAAAACATTTAAATTCTCTAAAATATATAATTTGGTTTTCATTACAATCCTACAACAATCGACATGTCGCTAATACCTAATAGGAGTTTTAAATACGAACAACTAGGAAGAATAATATTATGCAACAGATTACTAGTCTATATCGCTCCGTGGTGTTGGTTTTCAATATGTAGAGCAAAACTCAATAATGTAATAAAAACAAAGAAAACAATGGACACCGATGTGCCGTTTCCGAGAAAGTCTTTTGATTGACGTCATTTAAATAATTGATTATTCATGTGGAGCGAAATGCATGTGCGCCAGATCGGTCCCATTAGATATACGACGTCCTTCACGCGTCCTAACTCCTACCATTGTTGTGTATCGTTTGCATTTGTATAGTGCCTTAGAGCGGCCGCCCACCGCAGCACCGCTGCACCGGCCGGGACGGGCCGCGGCCCGCCTCTCGCCGCGATGACAACGTGCCAAGCAACACGTGCCGATGCCGCATGCCGCAGCAACGGTGAAATTGACAACAAACCCACAATGCTTTGCATTTACTTCATAAACACTGCTAAAGACGCGCATCACCGAAATAATAATCTATTTCAGAGTAATTTTAGATTTATAATATAATTTGAAGATTGAGTAATGTTTTTACCGTTGCCACGCTCCGAGCCATAGGTACTCAGTAATTATTCGAATTACGAAATAATTTCTGAGATTGAATTGGCTGGGTACGTGCCATCATTACCTTTCGCATCGACCGACTTGGCGCATATTTATCTCAGGACTGTTTTAACTTTGTACTTTATTAATTGACAAAGTTTATAGTTAGCTACATCCATACTTAAAGAGAGAGAATGTTTTATATATTGAAATACCAACACTACGGAATGATAACGTTAAACTATTTCAGTTACACCTAAATTTTATTTACAAAAGGACTCACTAGTAGGAAAATAGCAACGACCGTCACGGCACAAAATGAGCTTCGATCGAATCGCATAAACAATAGCTTCATCCAGAAGTGAACACAATTAGAGTGACAATGAAGCGATCGAGCGAAGCTCGCCGTTGCGAGGTTCTACGTAAGAGGGTGCGGAACCGCTTAGTGCTAGGAAGCGCTAGGCGACTCGCTCCACGGTCAAGTCGTACACTCACCGTTTCCGGCGAGCTGTGGCCGCAGGAACGCGTTGTGCAGGTCGCCGCCCATGCCGCTCTCGAGCCGCGCCGCCATCTGCATAAGCGCAAGCGTGCTGTCCTCGCCGCCGCCTGAGCCGCTCTCGAGTCGCGCGCGCACAGCCGCGATGTGGCCGCGCGTGAACACGTGGTCTTGCACCGAGTACTTGTGACTGTACTTGAAGTCACATACTCGACACTCCTCCGGCGGTGGCGCATCGGATACCTCCATCAGTCCGGCGGCCAGGCGCGCCTTTTTCTCTTTGGCACGTGCGTTTTGGAACCAAACCTGCACCACGCGTTTGGGCAGCCCAATTTCCCGCCCGAGCGCCTCGCACTCGGCCATGGTAGGAGTTTTATAGTCACCGAATAACGATTTCATTATCTTTACTTGTAAGGATGACATTTGAGTACGGTAACGTTTGCCAGGGGGCCGCGCTGATTGCTGCTGGCCAGCTGCGAGTGGCGAGGTCGGCTCATCCTCCTCATAGAATTCCATTGTCTCGGAGGCTGTATCGGAGCGCTCGTCGGCGTCCGATCCGGGGCGTGATAGATCAACTGGTTTGCTGAGATCTAAAGGTATCTCCGATTTTCCATGTTCTGGGCGTCGCTCGGATGTCTCATTGTTTCCACCACCGTTTTGTTGGGCGGCGGCGTGGGCTTGTAATTCACTTACATAGCGTTTCATTGACTCCTCACTGTACTGCTTGATAAATTTCTCCATGTCTGAGTGAAAAGGTGGAAAAATAGGGGGCAACATGGGAGCCCCCGCTTGGGAAAAATTTTGCTGCCGGTCACTTTGTTGGGAGCCAAAACTCGGGGTTGATTCTGTACTTAACTCTTCATCCGGCAACGCATCAACATTGATTTCACCTCTCGCGCACTGGTCCGCATGTTTGGTGCTCAAATGACTTTCTAGTGCACTCTTTACCTTGAACAAAGCTGGACAAAATGGACATCGTTTATTTATCACTTGTGCGTGCGCACGAAACTGTCCTTTCCTCTCACGTGCTCGTGTATTTTGAAACCAAACTTGTACCACTCTTTTTTTTAGTCCAACTTCACGTGCTATGTTTTCAAGCATTTTTCGTGATGGATTAGATTCGATTTGGTATTTTTGGTAGAGGTAATCCAGTTGTTCAGGTAAAATAGTAGTTCTTAAGCGTTTATCTTTTGGTTGTTCTCCTGTGTCAACTTCTTCATATTCATCGAATTTCCTCTTAGCGACTTGTTGGTTGAGAGCCGCCACTAAAGGGTGGCGAGCCTCATCACTTCCTAGGGTTGCATTTAGTTGTTGCAGCTGTGCGTGCTGCTGCAAGATCCCAAAAGGGGAATCCGGCGGGTATGTGGGGAATAAGTTTGGGTTCATTATGTGAACAAGCTGATGTTCCCGCCACAAATCAAACCGAGGGAAGACTAGGTTGCATTTATCGCATTGAAAATTTCCATCCTTTTCTTCACGGGGTGCGTGTGTTAGGGGAGTCACTGGCGTTAAAGGCGCTGGTGGCGCAGGAGACACTGGATAGTTGGGCGCAGCCGGAGTCGGGGTGCGCGGTGGGGCAGGAGAGACAGGCACGTGAGGAGGGTGATGTTCGACATTACTCGAATTTGAGTCTTCACTGCTCAATGTAGCAGCCACTTGAGCTGCCGCCGCCTGTGCTTGTGCCGATCTTTTGGCATCCTCTTCCTTAAAACAATGAGTTTTCTGATGTCTTATCAGCTCATAGTATCTTTGGAATACTAACTGACATTTTTTGCATTGATAGTTAAGGCCTGGAGTGCGTTGAAATCTATTGGCGTCGTCCGTCGCGCTCGCAGGTGGATCTGCTGCCGGTTGGTTTTCATAAACTTTTCGCGCTTTTTGGCGCGCATTTTGAAACCAAACCACAATAACTCTCGGACTCAATCCCAGTAACTTCGATAAATATTCGAGATCATCATCTTTGGGATATGCATTATTCTCAAAAAACTCTTGCAATACTTTGATTTGATAATCAGTGAACCTAGTTCTGTTGGCGCGTTTGCCAGAAGACCCCGTTGAGCTGTTGGATCCGTTCGAATTGCCCCCGGAAAGTCCGAAATCGGCCGGTCCCCTGCCAGGACTGAGGCTGCGATTCGGGGTCAAAGTTAGGACGTTCGGGGGCGCGGAGTTTGGGGACGTGAAATTAGGATTCAGTTTTGGTGGTAGCATTGACGGGTGAGGCGGCTGTGGTATACTTGTAGCCGGAATTGAATCCAACTGAGATTGTATCAGTGAGTTCAGCGACATGTGCGTGGGAGTTGGCGGTCGCGATTTGTTTTGATGGTGATGGTCATTGCTTTGTATTGGCGCAGGGCTCTGTGAAGGTGCTTGGGGAAAAATAAAGCTTTTGTCTTCCTGGTGGCTATCATCGTATGAATTATATTTTTCCTCCATTGATGGCTCGTCATTAGGTTCTGACTTTACCTCTTGCTGCATTATCATACTGCTGTCTTCAGTTTTGGCCTTTTTTTCGGGTGGTGGTTTACCTTCGTCGGAGCTTGCTGATGAATCTAAAGTAGTCACTTTAGCCTCACCGGTCTTCTCATACTCTTCGAGGTTTAGAGTCGTGGAAGGAGGATTGTTAAAGTTGTAAGGTGAATCCTTGTTCCGTTGACGTTCTTTGAAAAGAGTGTTTCTAAACCAATGTTTGATTACCTTAGTTGCTAGTCCAGACTGTTGGGCCATTTTCGCGATAGCCTCGTCGCTGGGCGAATTGTTAATGTCAAAGTGTGCTCGCAAAATTTTCAATTGTTCATCAGTGATCCGAGTGCGAGCTCTCTTTTGACCAGCTGCAGCATTAGCCTGCAAACAAAAGAATTTTTGTTAAATACAAGTCTAGAGACTAAAGAAACGAAACGAGTTTCCAGTTGTCAAAGGGTTCATTTATCTATAACGATATTAAGCAGGTAAGTCCGAATACTAAGGGAAGTCGTTACTAATAATAATGGTCGGACCCTTCATACAACAATAGATTCTCTGTCGCCTTGTGCAAACAGATAGCTAACGTAAATCGTCGGAGCTTATCTCACAATACGTCGTAGATATCCTTATTGCCCACGATCGAATTTACACAGCAACTGACGAAAATAATCAATGCGAAGCCTTGTGTTTGTATAAGTAAATACATGTTATTTGTACGTCGCGACTGAATTTAACAGCTGAGGTAATTGATTGTTGCTAAATGATTGCGCAGTATTATAGGTACGACTTGAAATTGATTTTTAATTGTTTGAGCTTATAAATCAACTTTGTTTGGTCGACGATTTTATTGCGAATATAATGTGTGATGTTATTATAAAATCATTGTGCAATTTGAAAGAATATGACACTGTACTAGTCTGAGTAAAACTTTTTGATATTTTGTAATTATTAAGTTTGTTAGTCGGCAACTACATGACAATAAGTCGACGCTATAGAATATGACATATCTAAAGTATTTTGAAGTCGGAGCCATTGTTGCATGTTTTAATTATATACAGCAAGAATTTTCTATCTCGTTCCAAATTTGAATATAATGATTTTTAAAGAAAAAAATAGGCAAAAAAACCTATCCTACTTCCTACTATAATACTGGAGGATGGATGGATGTATGGATATTTGTTACTCTTTCACGCAAAAAAATACTGAACGGATTTTGATGAAACTTTACAGTATTGTTGTTTATACATCAGAATCGCATATAGGCTTTACTTTATAACGATATTTTGGGAAATTCCCACAGGATCGGGAAAAATCTATTCCACGCGGACGAAGTCGCGGGAAAAAGCTAGTAAATAATATACGTGTTTTTTCTTTTATATACTAAAAGAAAAAACACGTACTCAGTACTAAAATATTGTGATCATAGTATCACAAAGTTGTCCAAAAAGAGTCAATCTTTGGGAACATAATATGCTTGAGGGCGTGATATTGATAACAATCAAAACATAAGTTGCAAATTTTTCCTTAATTTGTTTACTTTCACGACCTTCAAATAGCGAAAGGCTTGTCGGGCTGTTTACTGTGATTCGAAAGTAACATTCTAAAGGGACCTATTTAAAAAAAAATGTGTCTTTGTAAGATATCTAATTCCTAGAAATTTTTGGAACGTGATAAAATAGTCTGTATATCAATATTTTGCTTGCCTAAAGAGGTAATCATTATTATATTTACAGTAAACCTACTGAATACGATTATAAATGAATACAATTCAGTTTTATAATTTAGTTATTTCCCTAATGTATCTCTTACCTAAGTGTCGTTTATGTGACATAAAATTACATCTAATACAAATTTGTTTATTTTCCAATATTTTATGTTAGTAATCGCGTTATCTATTGCTGTGTTTATCATAGTTTATAATTTAGTTATAAAATAATGAGAGGTATTATATTTATGTAAAAATAAAATTTGTAGAACAAGCACTCACCTGCTGCTGTTGCTGTAATAGTTGTTGTTGTTTCATTTGAGCGTCGTGTGAGAAGGGCATGGCATCGAACGGAGGAGGCGGCAGCATCAGCGGAACCAATGGTGGCTGAAGGTTCATTGCTGCCAGCGCCCCCACGTTCAATCCGAGAGGGAGCCCTAATGACAGCATCTGAGCCACCATCGGATGCAGCTGGCCCAGCTGCTGTTGAAGCTGGATCATGTTCAGCGCCGCCTGCATCTCCTGCACTTGCGCGGCAAGTAACGCACCAGCTTGAGCATCACCCTGTGAGTTTCCATTTTCATTGAAGTTTGCACTGTTATCACCACGAGGAGAAGGCGATCTCTCACCCTGTGGCGCAGGGGAGGCGGCGCGCGGCGAGTTTGGTGCTCCAGACTTCCTCTCATATTCCGATTTGAACTGTTCAGCGAACTGCTCTAGAAACTCTAGAGGAACTTTGTCCTTATGCACTTCCTCACAATGAGTTTTTAGAACGAACACACTAGAAAACTCCTTGTTGCAATGTTGACATGTCGATTTATTTTCACCATCTGGGGGCTTCTCTTCAGGAGGAGGCGGTGGCGGGCTTGGCACGCGCGCCATCTCACGCTCTTCTTGCATTTTTCTTCGCTGATTTTCATTGTATTGCATGACGAGATCAAAGCCGAAAGTCTCCAACAGTTGTTTATACATTTGTGAATTGCGTTTGGGCGGGTTGCCCTTGGCGACCATCTCGTCAAGTGCAGCTGTTTCAGCTTCACCTAGCGGCGAATGCGCCCGCGCATCGCCAAACGGACATGAGGTTGCTCGATGTGCGTCGAGTAGCTCCCCGGTTGGGAATGACGCGTGACAGCGATCGCACGAAGCGCTACCTGCGCGCGGGGAACGCGGGCTACCTGGGCGCGCAGGGGGCGAGGAACGCGGGCCCCCACTGCTTGTAGATGAAGGGGATGTATTTTTCGGCGACAACACGTCTTGTAAAATTTTGGCGGGGTCGGTTCGGTCCGGTTGCTCTACTAAAGGCCGTGACAAGTCCACGTGTCCGGCTGCGGCGAGTTCTTGTAATTTGCCTGCGCGTGTTTGATGTAGCACCGATCTCATGTGTATATCGAGCGTACTGCCTTGTGTGTACGCAACTTTACAAATATTGCATTTGTATCGTTTGCGGTCATCTTCCTCACTCGAGGTACTCTTGGGTGTAAGTGTCAAATTGGAGGGCGCAGAGCCCGCCCCGGGCGACACGGGAGGGTTATTATTATTCTGTTGTTCTTGCATAGCTCGCTTCAATTTATGCAAATGGCTCACGCTGTTGTAGTGAACTAGCAAAATGTTCTTTTGCGTAAATGATTCTTTGCACACGTCACATTTGAAGGGTCTGTTTGGGTCAAGATACTTTTCCATAGGGTAGGTTAGTTTTTCACCTTTTCTATGTAGAAGCGTCTTGTTATGCGCTGTCAAGTACGATTGGCGAGTAAATGCTACCTTGCAGCGATGGCATTTATACTTTCTGTTTGGGTCATTGTACGAATCTTCCGCCATTGCTTGGGAGTTTAGGTAGTCTTCCAAAAATTGCTGATCTTTGTAAATTATGGAGTCATCAGAGTTTTCGGCGTCATTATGACCGGATTCATCGGCGACTGTTGCGCTAGAATCTCTGTCTTCCAAATCGGCTAGGTCATCATCAGGTGTTCTCAAAGCTTCCTTACGTAGAAGCTCAGCTGTTGCCGCGTCTAAGGCTGTGCCTTGAGCAGCCTGCAGTAAGGGGTTCGATGCTAAGCTCCTTTTGAATGCACTTAATTCTTCTTCTGATAATTCTGGGTGAGAAGACTCAACGTGCTTTTGAAGAGCCAACACAGATCTAAAACTTCTTCCACAAAGCACGCATTTAGTAGCATCCCTGATAACATGATATTGTGAATGCAGCTGTAGTTTTTCAATTGTCTTGAATGCTAGACTGCATTGATTGCAACGGTATTTGTAGACATGTTTCTCAGACACCGACATGTTAGCGATAGAGTTACGAGCGTGCGCTTCTCTGAAATGATTTTGTAGTGCATGCGCAGTGTCGAAGTACCGATTGCAGCCTTTCTTCCAACACACGTATCCTGGGCCTTGTGGTGTTTGTTTTAGTTCGAGATGACCCGACTCATTTTGGTGGTGACATAATTCATCAACGTTTCGGAAAGTACGACTGCATGTTGAACATCGTTCTGTTTCACCATCAGCACTGCCTTCTGATCGAGGTGACGAAATCTCTCTTTCATCATCGCCTTGTCGAGATTCATCTCTCTGAGTTTGTGCTCCACCGTTCAACCAATGGCTTTGGTCAACAAGTAATAGCAACCTCTGTAGCCCTTCAGAGTTGACGGAATGGATTTGCATAACGTGTCTTTCGAGGGCTGGTCGTTCCTTGAAGCCATCTTGGCAAAGAGGGCAAATAAAATGTCGGGAAGGATCGCCATGTACGGAGGAGACATGTGCGTGTAGGCGCGACTCGTTCGAGCAACTAAAGTTACAATAAGGACACGTGTGTGGTCCCGGTGTCTCGCGCTCTTCCTCCCTCTCACTGGGGCCTTGTTGAGATTGTTGTTGCACTTGCTGATGCTGTTGTTGCTGTTGCTGCTGATGTTGTTCCAAAAATCTCATCATTTTCTGCTCTTGAGTTAACTCAGGCTTCTGGTCAATCGGCTCCTTAGTGTCTGTCAACAAAAACAAGCAATGAAAATGTTTGTTTACATAACGAAAGTTTACCAAACGCAAATAGTATACGACGAACCTCCCGCAATGGAATCTGCGAGCCGAATGGATACAGATCTGTACGCCGTAAATCCACAATGTCTACCTACGTCTACGTGAGATTTATCTACAAAAAAGATTATTTCTATAAATGAAGCTCACTATTGTTCGGTGCGAGCGTTTGTTACTTTTCTGAATTGAAGTTAAAAATAAAATTCTTCTCTTTTATATTATTAGTAGGACTCGTTTTGTTTGCGACGTCCCGGCAAGACAAAGGTATCGCTCTATCCATCCCGTACGCACACATTCACAGATGTATTAATGCGAACGTAACAAGTATATTGTAATTTCGCACACAAAGGAGATACAGGACGAGCAAACAATCATTGTTCATTATTACAAAAGGTTTCGAATATTTCGTTTCGCATCGGATCAAATGCATCGGGATAGTTGACGTATGTGACTGTGAGTGCGAGCGAGACCACTGTATGTGAGTGTGCAATTATTATTTTGACCAAGGATAAGTCCGCGGCAGCGTGTGAAAGAAGCTGGGCTGCATTGTTTACGCTCAAATAAGGAAGGTGAAAGAAACGGCCGAGGGAGACCAGATTCGTTAATGTAACGTTACAATTATAGTTTATTAGATGAGCAACAGACCGACCAGCTATTGTGTTTCTTACACACAAAATGTGAAGATTAGGGAACAAATTTAATAAATCCACAACAAACGATACAAACAATATTTAAATATAGTAGGTATGAAATATTTTTAGAAATTTGAGAATTTTTGGACAGTGCCTCTCCCTAAATTTACACTACCATAACGGCAACAAAAAATAAACAATGAATTTTTACTTAATTAAAACTGGAAATTATCTCACAGTCGAGCGAAGTTGAAACCAGTCGTACCCCTGTCGGGGAACTCGTTCTATAGTTTTAAGCAGTTAAAACCGTTATATCTAATGAAGGGGAGAGGGATAAGTAAATCCGAGTGCGTAATAATAATGATAGCGCAACTGACCCTAATTCCAGAGTGACCAGTGAATGTAATTATTTATGATGCAAAGTCGCCGTCCCACAGTCTGGTAGGAGCATAGAACAATGGCCAGGTAAAAGGACCTTGTCTGCATAAACGCGATCTCTGACGCTTTTTGTCAATGGACAAAGGGTCTTTTCTAAGGAAACACCACATCGTTATAGCGTCGTAAAGTAAGTATTGTGCAGTGTGAGTTTTGTTTCGCGAGATTTAGGTCAGGATTTTTACAATGTGGCGTCAGGGACACAATGGGAGCTGGACGTTTTACTGTCTTTGCGCACCGGTGTTGCGAGTTCGAGTTTCAAACTGGAGCCTGCAATGAGCCAGCTTATTTAACTCTTTCAAGTTGATTTTGAATGCGTTAAAGTGCTCACAACTGGCCATTAGGGTTCTTACTGTGTTTACAAGTCTTGATGTATTATGAAGCCTGCTTACTGATATTACTTTTTTATGAATTGAAATGATTGTATTTATCGTCTTTAATCTTTTAGTGAGTAATATCTCAAATGTCTTTATAATCATTATGTTCGTTCTGCAAAGTAAAAAAAACCTTTTGGGACAGGGTGCTTGGTCTTGTATAACGAATCAAATTATAAACCGGTTTATAAACTGGTTTAATCATATTGATGATAGGGACAGTAACTAATGAATCAATGGTCCAGGGGTAAATCAGTGACAGACTCAAAGTCACATGAATAACGTCGGCAAATAAAAGATAATATGAAATTGAAGATCTATGTTTTTGTTACCATGTGAGTATTTTAAAACCGTGTGAATGTAACAAAAATAATGCAATCTTCCCTCACATGGCATTGAGGTCACCGATGTGTTTTACAATGATCCATAAGCAATTCGAAACCCTAAAATTTATATCGAAATCGATCATTTAAAACGGCTCTCTCCATAAGGTGAAAATAAGTAATAAGCATAAACATGAGGTACACAATGGTGTAAGGCGGATTTCTTTCGCCTCCACATTTCTCTCGGAGTTTATCGTATTTCACCGTGGCCATAAACATGCGCGGGGCGATGCGGCCGGCGACATTGTGCGATGATGTAGCAGCCTCATCACAAGGGGGCAATCATCCTTAATGCGCGACCGCCACATACGTAATGCGAGTCATTGTCCCGTGTGCGGTACTTATGGAAAATTCGCGTTCTCAATTCAAATCTTCTCTCCGTCTCCCTCGCGCGCGGGGCGGAGCCGCCTCCGACCAATGACGGCATCCGACTGTGGCGACACCGTGTAAGGCGTACGTTATTAAAGAAACCTGTTCTAATGTTGCGCGCTTTAAATTAAATTTTGTTCGTGTGTAATTATCTCATTATTGTGATTACGAATTCTTCGCTAAATGCTCATCGCTTAAAATGGAGATTGCCTCTCAGAGTGTACACGGAGTGACGGTCACGCGATAAACGATAATGAAGCCTCTGTTAACGAAAACGGATCGAACGATGTACTCTTGTATCATACTCACAATACTAACAAATTAACATCAAACAAATCGTTATGTTTGTTGACACGATCCACAGAAAGAAGTTCACTTTGAAAAAACGCAGAACAAAATTGATTAAGGAACGAATCGGTTTAAATTGGAAACCGATAGTGACGTTTCGAAATCACATTCATAAGTCGACTCAGTATTACTTTATCGATACGAACGCCGGTAATGGTTTTGGTTGAATTAATTTTAATGGGATTTTTACGCTTTATAGAATAAAAATGTTACGAAATGTGTTTAGCACAGGAGTAATAAATAATAATATATTTCGTTGTGTCGCGTTCGTTTATTGATTGAATAAAGGTTGTCACGAGCGACATCTAGCGCGAAGCAGAAAAACTGAGCAAAATGCGCACGCGCATCTAATCGGTTTTCGATCGTGAATGGTTTTTATGTTGTCATTGTGCAGACACTAGCAAACTTCACGTCTAGCTAGAATACTTTTACCCGCCCGCTCGTTATATAACTAACTAATTATCATTAACTTGTAACTTACGGAGACAACGCCTTAAGGAAGTTAATGTGCAATAACAATAGACCAGTCACGGTTGGAAAATTATTAGCTGACAAATAAGCAATTTCCTTATTACCACTCTGGTGAACATGAAAAGACAAACGAGGACTAGAAATTTAATATAAGAAAAAAACAATTAAATTAGTTTAGATACTCATTATTTATCCAATATGACGGTAAAAAAATACTCTGGGAGGTTCGTTATTTTTAGTATTATGAATAAGTATAGGTTGGAACTTACCATTATCTTGTTGATCGTAAGGGCTCGGTAGCTCTGTTGGTTGAGGGATGACTTGAAACAGTTCAGCAACATCAGGCGTTGGATCTTTGCCCTCAGAACGGCGCTGCAGCTGATGGATTTGTTCCATCTGCAAATGTTTCACGGAACGGACATGTTGGAGGAGTGGTAGGCGGTGAGGGGCCCCGAAACCGCAGAGAGCACAGCGGTATACTCGAGGACGCTCTCGAGGAATCCGTGACGCACACTCACGAAGATGTCTTAATAGTAAGGCAGCGGCTTCATGCCTCGCGCCAGCTGCGTGTAGCTGCAGCTTATGTGCTGAGTTAGTATAGTAATCACAGGCGCAGCATCGGACTTGTACGCCGCCAACGCTTGCGCCACCTGTTCCAACACCACCGCAGAACTTCAATTTCCATTCATTTCTAGGCCCGCCTTCTTTGACATGGTTCACATGCTGCAGCCTCTGCAAATGCTTGTCAGTTTTGCAATGCAACTGGAAATTGGCCTTCAAGTTTGTTTTGTATGTGCAAAGCTTGCATACATAATGCCCAGCAACTAAAGCTAGTATCTCCTGTTCTCGGATTTTCGTGCGATCTTGGGCCAAGTGGTGACCTAGAGCCTCCAGGGAGTCTGTCGAGAAACAATTGCAGATACAACAATGGTAGGTTCGCTCTGGCTCTGGGTCAGCTGGTTCTGGTGGAGGTTCCATTGCCTCTGGATTTAAACCAACGTCTAAATGGGCGCCCAGCTCAGGTGGCGAAGGACCAGGTCCTCCGGTCATTAATTGAATCATCAAAGCTTGGTTATAAGCCATGTCAGCGAGTGCAGCCTCAGGATTAGGAGGTGGGGCATCACTGCCATGAAAATGCAATAAACTCTCAAGCTGTTGCTGGCTTTGTTGTCTGTGGTGTAAAGCTGATAACGTTTGCATATGTTTCACGTTTTGCTGTAACACTAACATGTTATGAGTGTGTTTTTCAGAAGTCATGTGTATCCTTAGATTGCGTGCAACATTTGTCTCATAATTACAGACGTCACAACGGAAGGTGGGTTTTGGCTTTTGACCTAAGGGTGAATGGTGTGGTAAAGGTGGTTTGTGTGGCCCTGGAGGAGTATGTTGTGGAGCAGGAGGTAGAGTTCCTTCTCCAGGGTTCCCCCCATTCTGAAGCTCTTGCATATTATTTAAATGCTTATCGGATTGCATATGTATACTTAGGTTGCCTTTAGTTGTAGTTGAGTAATTGCACACTTCACATCGATATGGTTTGTATCCACAGGTGTAAGTTTCGCCACGTGCGAGCCGTGGATGTGGTTGTCCAGCTATGCAGTAAATACAGCTCGTTTCGGCTTCAGGATGTTTTTCTTTCATATGTATTTCTAACGTCTCCTGGTATTTGTAATGCCAGTTACATTTAGGACATTTCAAGGTTTTGCAGGAATTTCGGCTGTGCATACCAGCTAAAGGGCCACCTAGTCTTCCTGAGTTCAAAATTAGTTCACATTTAGGGCAGTCAGCGCCTGAGGGTCTTCCTCCAAGATGATCCGGACAGACACCTATCGTTGTTCCAGATAGGAAAGCAGGTGGAGTTGCTTGAAACGGTGGGGATGAATTGGGACTGCCCCGTGGTTGTACTGATGCATTTATCGTGTGAGGATGTGCTACGGAGATCAAGGAATGTTGTGGCATTAAAGATTCGGCTATCGACCGTGGCGGCCTCCACGCCGCTGTTGGGCTTGGCTTCCTCTCGTCGCATGTGCCGTTTAGTAGCATCGACTCATTATCTCTATCCACCGCCATTAAATCTTGTCGTTTGTCTAATGACGGGCTCGGTAATTCAGTCATATTATTAGGGCTTCCTGAAGATGATAGCCGCGGTGGCGCCGCGGCACCAACAGGTTCTAAAAATGAGACTAGTGGTTCTTTATCTTTTCCGACACATTGTATAATAGCAGAAGCATTCTCTCTTGATAAGGCGTCTCTTTCTGAGTCCAGTAACGATAAACTATGGTCCGATTGCGCATGCGCTACAAATGATTTCGCATACCCAAAACTCAATTTACATATAAAACACATTAGGATCGGTTTCACTGGCACACTGACGGGACATTCAGCAGGCGGAGATGGTGGTCTAGGAGCATCCTTCCCTCCACGAAAACTGAATACTCGATAGCTGTGCATAACAGGTGCATCGGGTCTCGCTCGCGCTCTCTCTGCTGCTAGTCTGCCATAGAGCGCACCGTATAACGAAGGATTTCTCGACACGTAAAACGCACTTGCTATCTGCGGGAAATCAAGCTGTCTCTCGAGAACGTTGTTGTCCCGGCTGTCAACAATGCACCCGGGTTCTATTTTGGGTAGGTCGGGTATACTGGTTTCACCTTCTGATAGCTCCGGGTCCTCAATGATGTAGGCAGATCCATCGGGGTTGTAGACGATCTTACCGTCGAATCGTTCGACGTCGGATGAGAGCGGCGGAGAATCTCGGTGCGACGTGAGGTCGACAGCGTCAGGGGCAGCGGGAGGTGAGGTAGGCGCAGGCGCGGAGGAGGGCGCAGGAGTGGGCGCCGCTGGTGCCGCAGGCGCATTGCGCGGTTCTTCCTCGGGACTCATGTCGCCGTCGTCGTCGTCGGGCTCGAGCGCAGCTGAACTCTGCGGATCGTCGCGCTTGCGGCGCCGCTTGCGCTCCGGGGGCGGGCCGCTAGCGGGGCCGCCGGGCTGCAGCGGCGTGGGCATGGCGCCGGGCGTCAAAGGCCGGCATCACATGCTCTCCTGCAACAAATTACACCATACGTTAGCACATGGTTAACAAACATTTACTAAATTTATACAAAATGTCTCGAGTCGGAAGTCCAATGGGCGTAGGCTCGTTACAAACAGCGATTAACATGATATATAGCGAAATATCTGGTGGGTACCGAACCGCTACTGAACGGTAAACTATTCGTAATCAATCACCTATTTCTCACGGACCAGTTCCACATAGCTGAAGGTGACTGTTGAATACATTTGTGTCGGGCGCACAACCGGAAGTAGGTAGGGTCATCGTTGTGTAGACCGTTGTTTTTCAAAGTTCTTTCAGTAGGTGCCCTATTTAAGTTATGGATAGGTATATATAGGGTGACGTAATCAGTGTAAAGTACTTAACACGTAGGTACGTAACAAACAACTTTAAGAAAGATTTGTTGAAAAACTTAAGTAATTGTGCTGATTTAATAATGTAGCGGTTTAGTAAAGTAAAATACATTTAAAATATGTATTAAAAAAATGAATAGTTGTTAGTTATAATAATGTGAATGTGATGTTGGTTATACTATCAAAGAATTATTCTAATTTTTGTGCAACGTATTACTTATGTGCCCGTTTGAAACCAATCAACATGAAAAATAAACATCGTCTACGTTTAATTTGTATGCGGTCTTACCGATAATAAATAGTTGAGTTCCCATAGTTATCACGAATACCTACATCAAATTAAAATACATGGTAATCGTTATCTAACTGACATTTGCGCAAACAACTGCGATCAATTTATCCATATGACAGCTTGTCAACGTTGTCAATGCTGACACTATTACAATTAAACAACCAACA
This sequence comes from Subacronicta megacephala, assembly GCA_958496365.1. Lineage (NCBI taxonomy): Eukaryota > Metazoa > Arthropoda > Insecta > Lepidoptera > Noctuidae > Subacronicta > Subacronicta megacephala. The sequence goes on from OY292526.1 coordinate 6,048,777, forward strand.
AAGTTAGGTCTCGACAAATTTAACATGTACCGCCATAAAATAAAGTTATACGCAAAAGTGGCCCTTAAACCAACGAAATAAGACTTTATTAAGAAATAAATTACGCAATTGAAAATAAACAGCCAATCTAGAGTAAAAATTCGTTAAAACCGAGATTAAGCCGTCATCTTCGATATCTAACGTTATCAAAGATACTTGTCCTACAAATACCTAACGAGGACTAAAATAATATATTTACTTAGTTGACAGTCGAGATAATCATCAAAAATATCACATGACAAATAAAGAATAAAATGATTATTTTTTTGACAATCTTGTTTGAATCTTTTGAGACAGGTTTAATAAAAATGAAGTCTAGAAAATAACTATCATTTGCATACCGTATCAAAGAGAATCGTCAATCATACTGGATTAAAAAATCCTAATTCATATACCTATGAAATTCTCAGTGGTATAAATTCATCTAAGCTGGAAATTGTAAAGAAACTTGTCTGTCAAAGAATAGATGTTTCGCTCGCGTAAGGCGTTTTCTTTAGTCCTATAAGATAACCACCAATACATGTTGGAATTAGTTTGTTTCGTGTAAAACAAACTGATTATTTTTTAATTTCGTAACACTAATCAAGTTCTGACTAATGAATGATTAAGCCAGGATGCGATAACACCATAAAATATACAAAACCTAAACCTTACACCGGATGTACTTACTGATAATACTTATTAGTATTTAAATTTTAACATTCAAGTTAACCGATCAGTGTCACCGGACCGCCAAACTTGGTTCTGATAATAAATCTATCCGGATTACTTATTGCAATTTACTCGTATATTATGCTGCAATTAATACGAGTATCATGACTCATTTGTGGCCATTAAGGAGAAATGAAATGATGTATCCACAGCTATGACATATGAATATTGAATATAAGATAAACATAAAAAAAAACTATGTCTCAGAGATTTTCTAAGTTGCACTATTTTCACACAACTCTTAGTAAATGGAAAATAATCAAGAAATACGTTACTATAGTCATTACCAATTAATTTAACAAAATATAAAATAGAACAATCAGTCATACTACCAATGTTTTTGATTTGCGTCAGATATACAACAAAGTTTTCTTTTAATAAATCTTTACCAATTGGACCTTCTTCAGCTTTTTCAGCTACACAGACACGAGACCGGAGGCTACTTGCAATACTCTTAAGAAAACTTGCCTTGAAGACCACCTTAGGCAGCAAAGATAGACCACTTGTTGAATATTCCAAAATATAGAACAATACCATTAATGTTTGGAGTAATGTTGATGTTAGCAAGAATATGTAGAAATAATACTTCAAGTATTCGAGCGATATCATTCTTGCCCATTTTTCTTCAAGTCCAATCAATTGCAGCTGAATATTAATATTTTATACAAAGCGACTGCAATTGAGGGATATCTAAAGGATGATCTGATTTATGGGTGAAGTCAACAGAGAAGAATAGATGAGCCCTCTGTTGGTAAGTAGTCATCACCGCCCATGGACTACTTCAACACCAATGGAGTTTTTTGATGCATTGTCAAGGCTTAAGAACCCGTACTGACTGCAGATTATCGGAGTCATAAAAACCGAGGGGTATAGGCCTATGGGGATAGGGATAGGTTCATAAACGATTTTCATGATGTCATATATACCACTACTGTTAAGATAGAAAATTGATCAATTTCTGGCCGGAAACCACAGCAAGTCTAACATCCAACAAAATTCCTCGTCATTGTCAACAAAGTTTTATTAGCAAGACCTTGGTTTTCCCATAGATTATTATGTGAACCACGCCTAAGCATTTGTTTGCGTTAGAACGGTCGCGGTCGAGTGTGGCCCTTGATCGTCATTTGATAATTGATATCAAGCGGGACTCGATAATGCAAATATTTGAAGGGATCAACAATTTTATATGAAAGAATTTCCTTGTATATATCTGTTTTTATCTACAGATAAATTTATGGATCTGAGTGGTTAATGTTGAGTTAATGTAGATTTGTTATATTATGGCAAACTAATGAATATTAAGGTAGTAGTAAATTTTATTTGAAAAGATTTTTCATTAAACTGGTTATTTTTTACCCATATTTTTTTAATAGCCAAGGCACAAATTAGAGTCTTATGATAAAACTTTGTTAATAGATGATGACATAGAATAAAGTTAACTGGTCGTAAATGTTAGAAACTAGTCAATTACTTATTTGACAAGTAGGTATGTACCTATCTTCATACTTGCATACCTTCTCACACAGCTTTAATAATAAAAACAAACTCACAAAATGTTATGCTCAGATTTATCAATAGTTCTAATAAGTACGGTTCTATGTTAAAAATACTAAAGAAAACACACAATTATTACCTAATTAATTATGATGATTTTATTGAAGTTTTATCACGAATGCAAGTTTAATATGATTCATCATGTAATTAGTGTAGGTATTGATTAATCGTATGAATAAGACTGATAAGTCATCCTTTACGCTAGTTAATTTTTATAACTATGTTTTGTATTTGGGATACCAAGAAGCACACTAATAAATAAAATCGTAATAAGTGTTTAATTGTAATAATATATCAATAAAGAAGTAAATATGTAAGTACAAAAACTTATAGGAAACAATAATGTTATGAATGTAATGGGAGACGAAAATATAAGAATTGGCGGTTCAATTGACCCAATTAGCGTACCTACTTACGTAGGCGGAATATACATAAGGATATTCTACACTTTAAAAAAATGGTGTGACAGGTTGTCCCTCTAATAGCCTCTTATCTCAACACATCCGAATGAGAACACGAAGAAGCTCTCACTGATATTCTTATGGTTCCGGAACAAGACAGAAGTAATAAGACAGAATGTTCTGATAATAAATCAATTGTCTTGTGATTCTATGGCTTAGAGCTTTATTTTTTTAATTTTTAGTTATGGTAATTCACAATAAAAAAAAATATATTCTTACTTGATCAGAATTTTGATTAAAAAACTTTCTAGTGAGCGTGCATCTGATTTTGGGATTCTTCTATGAATATTGTGATAAAATATGCTCCTTTACAAATCAAACAGGATTCTCATAAATGCTTGGAAAAATCATTTCTTTTAACACAAAACTATCAAGTGACAAAGTAAAAAGACTAATTACGCATAATAATTATTATGCTAGTTCTCAGCAATAGCAATTTGTAGATCATTTCGCAGTGCTAATGTGTATGGAAATTATGCAAAGAGCTGGTAATTAGACTCGAGGTGAATGGTCCATAATGCTATAATTTGCTTCTATCTTTATTTTTATACACAGATGAAACAAACTGTTTCAAACAAGTATAAATAAAGTGCAATTTTCATTGGACAAGTTAACAAATGTTTACTTAGTGTCTAACTGGGTAATAACAGAAAATTTGCGAGACATTAAAAACTAAGCCTAATGACAAGGCTCGTGTCAAATGCGTCTATAATTTCTGTTTTGCAATTCTGGAGTACCACTCAGTGTAGTAAATATTTAATGTGGGCACACGTGCGCAGATTCCCATCGTTACAATCAGTGGTGTTGTCAATTTCCACCGATACCCCGATGCTTGCAGCAGAACTAATTTCCGATAAACACGCACACATACGTACTACGTAGCTACGTTCGAGTGCAAATTACACGTACACATGAGTGTGTGAGCGTGAGAAAAGTACGGCGGATACAATAGCGCGTGTGTGCGTGGATACTGACGCAATTTGCTCGTACGTATTTGCCATACAGTCGCACGGCGGACGCTGCGCACGCGCACCGGTACACCGCCCGCATCTGACTCTCCTACAATAGTTATCGAGCCCATCATAATGAAGATGCGCGCTTTTCAAATCATTAATGAGGCTCCCACAATGTAATTGATAGTGACTACACCAACCATTCAGTAACGTTTTTGTCAATTTCCAATTTACGAACATAGTATTGAACATCACTAGCTAATCTCACTTGTTTATCTGAAGTGAAAGCCAATCGAAAAGAAATTTAACGAGGTAAAGTCAATCGAAGTGAAATTAACAATGATATAATACTCGGATACCATTAAATCCTATAATTAGCAGAGGCAATGGCATGAAAAGTCAATCAACATACTCATTACCGTATCCGCGGAATGGGAGTTCGTGAGCCATGTATCACTTTCGAACTAGGTAGCTACAATTTACTAGTTGAAAACTGTGACATTTGTGGTTCGTACCACATTACCTTGTCTGAGTCGCGTAACGAATGAAAATAAACTGAGCAAAATTAATTAGAGACTCATGTAGTTACAAATTAATCTTTTTAAAGTAGAACACAGCGCAGGAAGAGGAATTTGAACGTAGTTAAGGCTATAATAGACGCGAACATGCGTGAGCGTCCAAGGTAGAGTAAATAGCGTAGTGTGAGAGATGTGTCAGTAACGAGAGATGCAGTAAACTACGTCCATATTAATAATCGTGGGTTATTACGAGGCCGGTCATTAAGTCGGCGGCCGCTCGTCCCACGAAACCGCAGAACACTGCTAAATAATTACCCCCACACTGCTTTCTTCACGAAAACATGGTAAAAGCATTATTAAACAACATCTACTAAGTCGGCGCGAGGAATTACAATAAATAAGGTATTAAGTCGACGTTGTCAGGCAGCGTACCGAAATATAAGTAGCCATTATTGTATGGGTAGCGAAGCCCAATATACGACCAGCTACCTTGGACCTGTTGTAACTTTACATATAAAAGTAATAAATCACTGATAGTAAAACGTTGAATAATGATTTAGGCTTAAATAATAGAAGCTCAGAAGAACAAACTACAAATCTATTGTAATACTAATACGTAATTTATCAATAGTACACACGGCTACAGGTCAACCTATACAAAACCAGTTTACGCTGATCTCAAATTGTTTAGGTTTCCCATTTAATAAGAGGCCAGCGTAAACTGGATTTGTATAGCTTGATGTGTAGCCGTGCGTACACTAGGTACAGACTACAAAGAAAAAATCTTTCGTTTAAAGTTTTTGAATAAACATGTCACTATATTAGATAAAAACAGTAGATAATTTACCTGTAGGCCGTTTCGTTATCAGTCCACCCACAGCCAACATGGGAATATCGAAGACTCCCATGTTTATCAGTCGGACATGAATGGAATAATTAATTGGTTCTTGTTAGACTAGCATGGTACATGTAGATTGTGTTAAGTTTTATAGTCTGGCACCTACTAGTTCGAATGGAAAACTAATTAACTCACTATAAGACATTCTGTAAGGTTTCCAAAGAAAAACACTAGGCGTGGGAAATTGTACAACAGCCAACATTACTTGAACCTGCCTTAACAAGCGTAGACCTAGAGCAGCGAGATCGAGAACCGCTTATTTACCACCATTCAAATCTGGCATCATATACTATTTAGCAAATCCTGACCCCATCTTCGCAAACATTGACTGACCAGACGAAGGTCCACTTAAACTGGTACATGAAAACCAGAGCCCGCATACGACTAATGTTGAAAAGCTATTAATGGAAATAAAATTGAGCGGAGTCCAGAGGAACGATTTACTTAATACATTGATAATAAGTGGGGGGAATGTATGTAAAATGTCCGTAATGACGGTAGTCTTGTTAGACGTGGGAACGAAGGAGCAACCTGGGTAGAACATGGTAAGGTACGAACCGAACAATGTCCACCGTTAGGGTAAGTTTCAACCTTCATTAATGGTAATGGGCCTGAACTCGATGGGAATGCCTCTTTTTGCGCCAGCAGTTACCGTAATGGTTGTTCGACAAGCATCTTGGGAAGACCAGATAGCAACATTTTTGGTTTATCAAAGCTGTTAATTTCGACAAAAAAGTAAGTTAGGTAATTATTTATTTAGATTTCAAATATTAATAAAATTATTTATCTCATTGATTATTCAGATGAGATAGCGATATTGAGTCTGGGAAAGGCTATGTTCAGCATTTAATTAAGATAAACTATGGTAATTTGATGATCCAAATGACATTCTCACAATTTCAGCTCGATTATTTCGCTTGTTAATTGCCTGTTTTAAAAGTATATCCATTATAGGTATAGGTATAAAATTTCTGGGGTAATACCAATTAGAATCATGTAGCCAAATAAGGTTTCTTGTAGACCTCTAACAACTAATCTTATAAGATTGTAAATGTCAATTACTAAAGTCTAAACCTGATATCTTCGATAATGGTTTCATTTCGCTATATGAGAATCAGATTCTTTCATTACCAAACAGTTTCAAATCACTCTTTATACAATAAAATAAATGATTTACACACCACTAGTAGCTTTAAAGGGGATTAATATTCCCATACTAGAGTAATATACAAATAAACCAAGTGTTAAACAAATATTGTTTATAATTGTGATGATGTAAAGGACTTTATAATTAAAAAAATAATGACATAAGCTCACCTTTAACAGAATTCCAACGCTTACGTGTAAACCAAGGAGAAAGCTATTAATTAAAAACGCTCTCACATTTCACACGATAATAAAGTGACAACGCAAATTTGTAGGAACCACATCGCAAGAGTGTTTGTAATTACAAAGCATTTTCGACACGTGAAATGCGAAGCTTATGATGATTAACGTACACCAAATACTTTCTCATTAATTTGTCATATTATTAATTAATCGAGCAACAAACTCTACAAATACTAACAAGAGAGTTGGGTATTTGAAAGCACAAAGTAATCTTTGGAATGAGATCGGATCATAAACCAGATGATTTTATGATTTATTTGCTTTCGAAGCTAATTGTGTTAGGCGCCCGCCGGCTGTCGTCATTGTGGAGAGAACCTTTGATCGCCCCCACTCAAAGGCTTGTGGGTTTGTTAGAGGTTTTCATTCAACAATGTCGATAGACGAAAACTTTGTTGTCCAACCTAGTTAAACCCGATAAAGCATGTATTTTTATTGAGAGAATATTTGATACAGACAAGATTTATTGTGGTAATTTAAATCAAACCGTATTGGGAATCAGACTAGTTCTGATAGATAGAACTAATTTCGCACATGAATTCGATGTCCGTGGAGGTCCGGCAGAGGGCGAGCATCGCGTGTACGCTGCAGGTAACCTGGCAGGCGCCATTCGACCGATGGCTCTTACGAACCGTCAATTTGCGCCTGTAATTATTGCGGACCCTTCGATACTTATTTCTATTTTTTCCCCAGCTTAATTGTTGCAACAGATGACTTTTTTGTCGAACCAACTCAAAGAGAGCGGAAAGGCATCAAACGCAGCGTCGAATTTGGAAATAATTATACATAAATAGTCCCTTGAGCGGCCGATTAAGACAATTTCCGAGGCAAATTGCCGCAGACGAGCATAATAGTACACGCGCTCTCCTCCGTCATAAATAAATCTGGATTACGTTTCTGTACGAGATTAAGATTGATTCGATCTCGATGCTTTCTGCTATTAATGCCTACGCAGCATAATGCCTTCGTCGTGTTAAATTTTTAAATCATTATTCGTTTTTGTGGGTGCGTGTGATTTGTGAGATAATTACGATCGACAAATTGCTGGACGTCATTGTGTAGATAACGGGTGGATGCTATCGCGGTTCGTAATTAATGATCGATACATGTGAAATAATTAATTAGCGGCGGGGCTCGCATCGGTTCGGAAGGTGCCGGAGGCCTCTCCACAAAAAACAATGACGTGCGGTTTTGGTGCGCCGGCGCCGCTCCCGCCGCGGCGACATCCGCCGCTCTATACGTCTATAATTTGGGAGACCTCGAATTAGTTTTAATCTCGTGGATGAGCGTGACGCTGACTTAACGTTCTCGAGAAATGTGTCATTAACGTTAATTTGAATGGTTGTTACCTTTTTTGTCATAATTTCTGGGGTAATATAAACAAAAGGCAAAAGCCAGGCCGTTTCGTATGTTCCAGGAACAAAAGGAAATAAAACCGAGTACGCTTAACAACTTGCTACAAAGTTTCCCAGCGAGTCCGAAGTTTAGTGTTGTCGTCCATAATTACCGACAGCAAAAGAATGTGATGTAGAAATAATTAAACTTTCAGCTGAGCTAACACGGGTAACGATGGTAGAGACGATCTTTATTTTTAAGTAATTTAAAATAAAACTCCTCTGAACTCTAAAAAAAAGAACTAAATTAGGTCATGTTCAAAAGGAGAATGAATTAAGAATCGCTACTCGCGAGTAGTGTCACCTCGGACAAATGTAGTTACGGTCTTGACGCGTAATGTGACGGCTCGTAATGGCTAACAAATTTACCTCAGAGGAGAGAGGGCACACTTTATGTCCACTCTAAAATTAGCTTACTTTAACTATTATTTAATGTCAGGATGGGAACGGGGTGAGAGTGACAATTGTGGGAACCACCAATTCGTTGACAGACGGAATTTGAATAGATAATTATTTAGTAAATTCACTGCTTGTCACGTTTCAACATAATGATTAAATTACTGAACATAATAGGTGAGTTGCTTTTACTCGTTTAGAAATTGCGTGTCTAAATTATTTTTAGATCATTACAAATAAATGTTCCGAAATTTGGAGAGATTTAATGGTAATTATTTTAACGTTAACTGCATGTTTGTTTTTCATATTAACTGCCGGTATCAGTCTATCTATCGCTCCAAAATCAATAATTGATCAATGTTCTCACGATCCCCAGATTCATCACGATGGATTCAGTGAGAGACCTCTAGCTCAGTATCGCGATGCGTGTGCGCAATTAAAACGAAACCCACAATCAGCCGCCATGTTTGTACACGGCCGATGTTAATAGCCTTTAGTAATTACATACCAGTATCATGCTAACGTTGTTTCTCGGAAGGCAGATCAAATTAATAGGACCTATTTTGGCTACATTATGTATCATCCAAATATTTGATATAATTATAGAATTTTTTATTGCATTCCGAACATACGAAACCAACCTATACCTATAACCCTGTTACAGAAAAAGCATAAAACATATGCAACACTACGGCACGTCTCCGTCACCACATCTCGACTCGAGAATTTCATATTGCCACATTTACATGTACTCTATACGAGGAACTAGCGGCCCGACCTCCCCGTCGTTATATCCGGGAAAAGAATATCTAAATTCAATTACAAAAAGGCTTCTCTGCGAGGTGTGCCGTTGCACCCGCGCCTCCTCCTAAAAGGGTGTATAACAACTCAATTTCTCCATATTATTAAGACGATGGGGTGTGTGGGTAGAGTAGGGGTGGCGTGGTACACAAAAAGAATGCTAATTTAAAATTCTTATTGCTGTGTTTGTATGCGCGCGCGCTTTATGTATCATTCGCGTAACAAAAGCCGGAGGAGAGAGCCGCTCGAGCGCGTAATTTCAATCTAATATTCAATTTGAGAAGTATCGCGAGCTCCACCCGCCATCTTTTATTTATTTTACTGGAATCCAAGTGTTTTCCTTGGATTCACAGATCATAGAAATAAACAAATAATATTATTGTGTGACTTTTATAAGTTCAATTAACGTTACTCTCTTGATTTTTAGGTTCTTAAAGAGATTCAAAAATAACGTAGAATTATACATAATTATGTGTGTAGTTTTCCACGTTGTTTACATAGAAATACCTATATTCGTAGTTAAATCTTTAATTGACATGTTCATAGTGGGCCATTCGACGAGCCTTATCTTGACAAAGAGCACTAAATTCGATTCGATATCTCAATCTAACGGCCGAAGATAATTGCTTCATTCCCACGACGCGAAGAAAATAAATTTCACCGGTCACAATGGGTGCTTTCCACAGACAATTCGCGTCTAAACGGGGGGCGATAGACGGGTAATGCTCGAATCGTGATATATATTAGTGAAGGAGCTAATGGTGACCCCTTACCACACCTTGCATATACGCGGCTGACGAACGCTTGAGCGTTTCACAGTAATTGGGTACACTTTCTAAACAAAATGTCGATATAAACGTACCTATTGTTTAAAACAGAGCGAATGTCAAGGATGACAACAGATTCTTCAATTTAAATTTGTCACGATCACGAATTCGCATGAACCGAAATAGGCAGAGTAAGGTCATAGGTCTGTTTTGCACTTTCGGGAAGTCAAGGCAAGCTGTTAAAAGTCGAGTAGTGGATAAAAATAAGGTTTTATTTGTAAATGGATGGCAATAAAAAATGAAAGAGTGATAAAACGCGACCGTATGAGGGCCCTATCTGTGCTCCACCATGCACTCGCTCCTGTTACTATACCGACAGTCAATACTAAAAGATCATGCAATGCATTTTTCAATACCTACATTCGATTCGCTATTCAATTTGCATTTAAAGCAACATATTTAAGCCTCAAAACGCAAGGAGCATAACATGTGAACGTTAGTTTCCAAACGACATGTCAATATGTAAACTAGAAAATGATTGCTTATCCGTGGGCATACAATTGGTTTAATGGAATATTAAAGATCAATGTGCGTCTTGCTCAATTACGTAGCATGTTAGATCGCAGTCGGCCATCACAGTCGCAAAGTATGATTTTTAATGTCTGTTAGTGTGTGCAGAAAGCGTGTGCGGGAGTTTCCTGATAATTTGCCTGACGACGCGCCTACATGGCGGCCACTTACAGTAAAACCCCCCCTTTTCAACAGTGTGTCGCGTTATAAAAATGTTATTATTGGTACAGAACAGTGAAGCGGTTACTGACAACATACGAAGAAAAGCTGCGGTTACAATGTCAGTGATAATTGCGGGGCGATTGTAGTAAATAAGCATTTCAGTTCGTGCGCCAGTGTCTTTAGTATTGTCGAGTTTTTTTTGCTATTAGAAGGAGGACATGCCCGTTAGTGCGTATCAACGTCATGTATTATTTCGTAGCTTAGTTCTAATTAGATTTAATACCTACTCCCTCGATAACATTATCTTTCAAATAAATATATTTCACGTTTATCAACAGTCTTTTTATTCATTAATAGGGGTCGTAAAATCACTGTGATATCAATTTATAAAAAGTTTTTTTTTAACTTTATAAAGTTCCAAAAACAGTTAATCACGAGATCCTAACTTTCAAGTCAGTGAGAGAAAACAATAAATTTTAAAAACACAATATCAAGATAAAAACGGCATTGTCGCATGATTAACGATCAGATTTAAATTTAAAAGCAAATCTTTACGAGAGCACCTTATAACGAACACGAAGAGCTACGTTTATAATTATAATTAATATTCTCACTGTATTAGAGTGGTCGACGGTAAAAAAACAAGATTCGACGCGAGAATTAATAACAAACAAATGGGCTACCTGCGGTGTTTTTTGTGAGGCCACAGGTAAGCTCACGATGATGAAAGAAACTCATATGTGCCTGTCTTAAATTTTAAACAATATTGTTCGATTTTGACACGGTTGCACCTTTTTATAGGGATCGTCAGGCTTCCATTCATAGGAAGTAGCAGCGCACAGAAAAAACCACTCCGCAAATTCCGCTACTGGGCGACAGATGGCAGCCTGCGTCGAATGACATTTACCTGTAACAAAAAAAACAAACATTACACTCTGGAGGTTTGAACTCTAATACGAGTATCATAAATGTATACAAATGGCATTTAAAGACGTAATTCGTAAAACTTAACTCTACCTACACAGATCTCACATTTCTTAACCGCTACGGCTGATAAAAAAAACAAACATCAAAGCTGCATTTGAAACAAGAAACCAACGAATCAAAATCCTGGACAAAAGAGAGGAACTCTTAACGTGATACCATAATGACAAAACAGAAATATGATTTCGATTAAACTGTGCGACGGAGAAGGCTATATTCGGATTTTTGTGGGTGGAAAAAGGATAGGAAGCTAGTTAATAATAAAAATATTTTATTTGTATAGTGGGGTAAAACACCCCCGCTGCGGGCTGTTTGGTCGGGACCGCATCCATCATCATTATATTAACCGATTTAACACTTTTGAACAGATTCCAACGACTGGCACAGAGGGGACAAAATGTGCAAGTCTCACCCAACCATTGTCGCTAGTGCAGTAACTCTAATTTATTTTGTGTGCAATTACTTAGTCCTTATCGAGCGAACGGTATGGAATTGATGATACATCGAGTCAAGAGCGATATCGATTGAAGTCGATCTAGGTTCTACCACCCATGTTAGGAGTCAGTTTCTGACCTAGCCTATAGAATTCCCTGTTTGGTCACGTCGTGAGGATTATTAATTACAGGAGCCGTGGAAACCGGGTCGTGATATTTTTATCAGATTTCTAATTACGGCGCCTTCAAGTTCACTCAGCGCTTTGTCTACAAGATTGCTTTATTATTACGTTTCAATACAAAGTAAACAAATTGCAACTAAAACTCGTTCACTGGTCGACAAAAAAATCGCTGCGCTACTTTTGGTTGGGGCCGGGTCTGCCGTTCCTAGCGCGTGAGGCAAACCTCCAATATTATTTTATGGCATAATTGATAACGTTTTTACGTCAATTATTTTCTACCGTAACATTAATTGACATGTAACATGTTCATGTGATTATAAATATGTAGCAGTCCCTAAGCAGTCTATTTAAATAAAATGTGGAATTAACTGTCGATCTTTATGGAGGAAATGCAATTAGATGAAATGATGCATGTCGATATTAAAATAGGCATTGATATGCAAAGTCGGTTCGTTACCAATGCGGGCGGTGGCCGCTGCCGGTCCCATGGCTTGTTCACAAATTTTTGTTCGCTAATCAATAAGATTGACCCTAATACCAATTACCTACTATTCAACAGTAACAATGACACTGCTTACAATAGACTGAGTATTATTTATTCACCGCCTATTCTTTCTAGATGTATTCGTTGTAGGTTAGGCCGATACCTAGTTCTTGTAACTCAACGCGTAAAAGTCAATAATGACAAAAAACTTCGATGTCAGTGAACTGAGTCACGGCGAACAGAAAGGGCGCGTGCGAGTGTGGTCCGAATCTTACCCAATAATTACAGACAGTGATTAAATCTCACGATAAGACTCATTCCGCTAATTACTCCCTAAAGCTAAACACGGTTTTTGCCATCGACATAATTTAATAAGCATATTAACCGGACCGATGCCATAGATAGGTGCCGGGCCTCGAGCGATTCGCGCTAATACCTTTATAATGTTGTTAATACGGAATTTATCTTTAAAGGAAAATACACCAGACGAAGATACGGTCTCATCGCGAGGTCAAAGATGAATGACCATGTAAATGCGTAATGAAAGCCAGAAGGCGATTCAGACTCGAATCACAGTTGTTCACAACTCGTACACATTACAATCAATTTAAAACAGTGGATGTGTACGAGCACTACGACATTGCGTCTGGGCAAGTCGCCATCGCGTGTGGCGCGACCAGCGACCGTCTGCCCAACGGTTAATTCAATAAAACGGGAAAGCAGTTCGCCTGTTTGATCTGATCGATATTGAACTTCTAAACAAGTCAACTTAAATGCAGTTCATGAATTCTATGCAAATATTAGTTATTAAAATGCATGTTTATGTAGATCGACTATAAAAGTCGTGTCGCTGCAACTGTATACCGGAGAAGCGATCTGACCTCGCGATGAATGACTCCCATGAGCATCTCATAGGTTTAATTAGGGATCCACGCAACAGCCGGTCGCCCACGTCAACGCGTAGCCGTGTGTGGGCAATCAAATTAGTGACGACCAGACAATAGGACCGAGTGGAGCGTACAACCCCACGACAAAACGTTTCCTCGCAATCTTCGATCACCGGATTAAGGGAGTCTCGTCTCGCACGTTTTATCTCCGATTGTCCGCACTTAACGCACACTTTACGCCGAGTGCCCCTCGAGAGGAAATTGAAAGCGATCGCTTTCCCGGCTATCTTATCTGTAGTGTTGTACTAATTAATCGATGTAGCGCGAAGAGGTCGTCGTTAGAGGTAAATAATGCTGGCATTGTGGCCGTCGGCGGTGATTTATCGGTGTGAATAGACAAAAGTGTCGCGGGCGGAGCGGGCCGGTACAATGGTGTGGAATGTCGTCGCGGGCCGCTCGCTCGCCGCGCTCGTGCGACGTGAATGCGGATTATTAATAACCCGCTCCGGTTCGGCACGACGCGGCCGCGACGGTCTGAGCGACTCCCATCGCACTCTTCGCCCGGAGCGCCTCCACCTGTGCCCGCTGCACCATATGACCGCGCCTTCATTTATTCACGATACTTTTTAATGATCGCATTTCGCATTTGATGCATGCATTCCGCGTACGATTCGCGACGCTGCCGAGACCATAAGAGTAACAACAATGTTTGCTAATAATATTAAAGATCGATCACTGTTTTCGAAAATTCTTAAATTATTATATTCATCAGCCCCCCTGTGTTCTCCCCTACGTTATCCCCGCGTCCATGGTAACAACGGATAACAATGGAGTCAACGCGGATTATAACAAATTCCCCAAATTGTGTGGGTTCATATTCGAGCTCAACAATAAGACAGAATAGTGATAATGTCACATGTGTGTAGTTTACCGCATTTGGAACTAATTGGGAATATTTCATAATGTTTCGATTATAGTAACATCTGCCTAATGCTAAATAATTATTGGATGGACATGTCAAAATCCAATCCAGGCTTTGTTATTCTTTGATCTTTTTCAAATCTTCTCATGTCGTTGCTATTTACCTACAGTTGTATCAATATAGAGCGAATTTTAGTTGGTAGGTACAAGTGAAACATATCCTGTCACCTCCTCAGGTGGCAGATGATTCATGAGCATTTTCTGAGTCGAAATAAAGGTAATTTTAAGGAGGTAACAAGAAAATAGCTTATTATTAACTCGTGACTGCAAATCTGGCAACAAAGTGTCCAAGTGGTGTGTAATAAAATGTTGTCGCTTCAAAAGCTACAGCCACTAGGTAAGTACCTACCTAATTTAAAATGTCGATAAAAAACAACGAAAGTGGAAAGGGCAAAGTGCTTAGAAGCGTGTTAAAATGAAAATGCACTATGAAATTACCTTTCACGTTTTGTTGATATCGGTGAAACTAAATGAGATCATTTTTTGTCGCCTAGTACTAGAGCCCTGCGTTGCCTTGTCACGTATTACTTCGTAATAAGTACCTTTATATCGAATGTCGCCCAGCACTATCAGAATCGACTATAAGATTGCTTAGGTACGAGAAAAAACTTACTTATTATGTTATTTTGTAAGCACCACGCTAAGAAATAAGGAGTGGTTTATTAAACGTTTAAATTTATCGTGTAAGTATGACGTCACAACTTAATTTTATTTATCATAGTATAATAAATAAGCAAAAATCATAATGCAATGCCCATATTTGGTCCAACAGCTAAATCATAATAAAAACTTAATTACGTTAATATAATAAATGATTTATAATTTTTAATTTATGGCGAGAGCACAGTCATAATTCAGTAGCATTATTAAAAACACTGATTGAACAATCTAAATCTAAATTGATTTCACCATAGATGATTGTGCTAAAGTCTCTAATAAAAACCTCTAGTAGTTAAGAACGCTCTGTTTGTCGCTACTCCACATTATCGTTTTTTGGAAGCGTTTATTTTCTAAGATTTTGAATGTGTTGAACTCACGATTTATTTTTTGCGTCATTTTCATCGTCCACTAAGTAAGTGGCCATGTCGTGAGTGGCTCGATTCGTTACCGAAACTATAATTAGTTTTACCGTTACCAAATACTTTACATTTTCAATGTATATAGAGCTTATTTATTGATAGCTGTTGCAACAATGAGGAGCGTGACCACTGATTGTTTATTTGCTCAGTACATTGACGACTCTTTATTGTCCCTTGCTGGTCAGTTTGTCTTCCGGGTGGGCATAAAAACTTATAATTACACTTTAAGTGTTTTTATCTTATAATGCTTACAATTTGATTTTATATTATTTGGGATTTCCAATTCTAGCATCCATCAGTTAGGTTTGCGGCCACTTAAACGACGTAGTGCGTCGAAATTTCCAGATTACAAATTTGTATCATTAACACGTTCTAATGCTAATTGTCCATGTGTTGCGACGAGAAGTGGTCGCTTCGTGTAACACTTATTAAACAAGTGACGTCGCCTTTTTCTCAAAATTTAATTATCGACATTAGGTTGACACCAAAAGCGGCACGCGGTGAATTAGGCAGTTCCCCGGACTCGGACACGTCTGAATGTTTGCAAAACTGTTCATCGACAAACTAAAATTCCGTTTCAATTTGTAGAAAGTTGATAATTGTACGACGAACGACCGACACTAGAATTGAAATGACAATAGCTCGATGTTGTAAGTGATTGATTAGATTTTACATTAATGACCGGTACGACAATAATAGTGCATGGTATCGCTAAATGGACGACATTATGTCGGAGCGTCGCCACGTCAAATATGAAGGATGATCTCCGACATTTGTCCTGCACACGTATTCTAAATTCAATGGCCGTCTCGGCCCTTTGAGTCCATACGTTATAGCAGATGGATAGTCATTTATGACTTCATCGTTTTGACATATATTATAAACAGTATTATTTATAATCTTCCAGAAACAAAAATAATATCATTATTGATCTGATGTAAATTATTACTTAAAATAGATAAAAGTCATTGCAGTAATGCTTTAGCATTACTGCAATGACTTAAAAGCCTTGAGTATTGTGTAAACAGTATTTGTAATAACATAAATTTGGAAACATAATACATGTACACGAATCACTACTAACATTCGTGATATTTAAACAACATGATGAAACCGTTAAACCTAAAAAATAAATTAGCATGAGTGTTCAAAGACAAATAATAAAAGCCAATTCACAAGTCAGCAGCGACGTAAAGACTATCAAATTATAGCTACAACTATTTGAAAATGTACCAGGCGTGATGCTTGCGTTAACACGCCACCGACCAATGGGATCGCACTGAAAACTTTGTCTCGTCATAAAACAGCTCTGAGACACGCAGGTTGCTTACTAATTTGTACTTTATTAAGACAGCTTAAGGCTTCAATCCTTTTACTCATTCGCTACGGTGACACTCAGCTAATAAGTCAAATAGCTTTTACCAGGTGTTGGACAAATGGAAAACTACTAATTAAACTAGGTACTTGTGTGCCGAGACTTAAATGGAATAACGCAGAGTCGGTCGTAAGGAGTTTAATTAATCTGGCTGCTGACGCAACGTACAGATCGTTTTCTTTCTATTAGTGTCCGAAAGCAGTTTGTTCAATTGATTCGTGTGTAGCAACAAGCAGGCTCAGTCTCTCTCATGTTTGTGCTAAGAATTTGAAGAGTTAACGTTTCTAAAGATCAAAGAGACAGATGATTAGCGGATCACTTGTAGATATTGTTGTTACATAAGCCCGTACTAATGGTGCTAGGTACATGTAAGAAGTAATTGTGATGTACGTTTTAGCACTTCTTTATATCCAAGGACTGCAAACCCTCGTTAATTGCCACCGCGTCTTCTGTCTGCAACGTCACCAAAAAGGTATTCAAACTAATTTAGATCACAATAATCCGAGGACAGAGATTTATTCTACCGAAAACTCATAATTCATATCGTTAGAAGATAATTGCGGTAAATTGTCGTAATAAAATTTGAAAGGTAACGCCATTAAAATGTGTTCCAATGTGAGACAATGTGCCCCTAATGAACGTTGGGACAAGTAAAATAAATTATTTACGCCACACACTGCGACGACAGTGCTTCAAATTTGGATTGACATAAAAGATGTAGAAATCTCGGTAACGACATAAAGTGAATGGACAACAGTAATTACCGTGGGCCGCCAAGGGAGATTCCGTGGTGCGTATCGTCACATCACATCACTAATTGTCAAATTCGAGGGCACGACGTCACATTATGTCCATCTTTTAATCCAGTTTTATACCTAAATAACAACTACTTGTTCGAATATACCTTTTTGGTAGATGACATTCTTGTATTATTTATATCGAATATAATATTTTAGAATACAATAGATCCAGTTCAGTAAGGCTCCTATTGTAATAAAGAAGCTGACATTTGGAAGACATTAAAATTCCCTGGATCGTATAATTACATATGACACATTTTAACATTAAGGCACCCACGCATGGTCTATGTTGTGCCTCTAAACTTGTATAATTTGTGTTAAAACCGTAATATATGAGATTGTAGAGGCTCGGCGTTCCATGCATTCGATCGTTAATAAAATTATCAAAATCTAAACAGGTTTTATGAGTATCGCTCGTGCGTTCGAAAGAGTTCGTTTCGGTTCGTCTTATGAATGGAAATGGTTTTTGGTATTTTAAGTGTTTATAAAGGTCGTAAATAATTTATCGCCGCGTGATACTTCCGACGGTCGAATTTAAATGTTTAAATCGATGAACGCGCTAACTCGTACGGCTACCGGATTTTAATTCGCATACACGTAATAAATGACTAATTTTTTTGATTTATACTGTACTGTTTAATTACGCGGGTAATTTAGATCGTATTGATTTAATTAACAGAATCGTTTTGAGATTGATATCTAAACTGTGTGTGAACGCAGTTCAAATGTAAAGATTCTAATTTGAAAAGTTTCGCGTTTAATTGAAACGTTTGAAAGCATTTAGCTGGCAATCTTAGATAGGAATCTTTTGAGCAAAAACCAATAAAATAAAAGCAGCCATTCTCAAATCAGTAGTCAGTAAAACCTCTCACAGATGTAGCACAGACACGCACACTTTTTATGTAAATACCGTATTTCTGTTGCGTCAGTAATCGTGATTCAGCCTAAACTACTTGGTACTAGGTGACCGGTAATTATTCCTATCACACGTGGACATGGGTTATGGCCGGCCTTTAACGTAAGTTTAAATGCAGCATTTATAGGGTTACGACTTACAACTTGTCTTTATCGATTCACGAAAATAATGGCAAATTAATTGCGGCTGCAGTCGTGCCAATAACTGTTAATCATAGGTCAGCCACACACGAAGTTTTACAATATTTGGTCTATAGGAATTACTAACTTCCTTTTTCAACTTTAGGAACTGTCAATTTGTGATTGTACCAGTACCTACCTAAGTATACGTACGAGTATATCTAGGTATAAAGTTGTTATCTCAAAGTGTTGTGTGACAGGGTCTTTCATCGACCATATTTTCCACATACATAGGTACTATTGATATTATAATGTCTACTAAAGGGATACGATTAAGAAACCGTTTAAAATAATTAGGTACTTCAATATTCATAAGCTCATAGACTAATGATAGTTCTTGTTCAAATTATAATTCGTGGGGTAGTCTAATAGTCTATTTTGTTTATTTTCGGCATCTATTTAGCTCTATTTAATCGTTGAAAGAACTTAACTCATTTGCATAATATATCATTAAATATTAATTAGTTTCCTAGGTCCAGTAAGAATCTGAGTAGCTTTATAAGTTAGTAATCATAAAAGATATTAGGTATATTGGGTCATGTTAAAGAAATAGAGTGACAAAGTAAAGGTATTTAGAAAATTTTGAAAATGTACATAGGAATGCTTGATTTTTCCTTATTGTCATCGGGTCAAATTAAGGGTCTAGTACCTAACTGAAAGTATAACCTTAACACTAATCCAATCTGAAATAAGATCTAATAACCAAAGGTGGGCGAACTTCCGATGGTAGATCTAATAGTATATTTACTGCCTTCATCTTTAATGAAGACAGACATGATTACGCTACTTGCGTAAGTCAACATGTCTTCACTCCAATATTTGAATGTTACGCAACTGTTATACGTACGTTCTTAAGTGTTTGGTGGCAGAAGTCAATTGGCAATTTTATCGGATTCACTATGCGTTAGATTATGTGGGTGGCATCGTTAATCCCAAGAATTCCTGTTTCAATTTTAATAGGGTTTTTCCAATCAGATAATCTTTGAATTAATTAAAAAGGAAAAGTATCTTGAGTCACTGGATTCGAAAGTATTGAATGAGTAAGTTTTTTTAGTTATCATCGAGGTCTTAATTATTACCTTTAACACAATTACAAACACTTCTGCAGTAATCCTATTAGCCGTATTGCAACACCGAGTGAATCATATCCTTAATATAATCAAGGCCAGTTTCAGATTGAGTTATGACAAATCATTTGGCCGGTACGACGCAAATACCTAGGAACGTGTAACAAAGGGCAAATATAATGGCTCTTATTAACTTTGAAGCTTGTTTCAATTCGTGCTGTGTTAAATAAATATTGGGTAACATGAATTATCAAAAGTCGAATTTGTCGAGAATTGTGTAATTTTGTCACGCAAATATGCTAAAATCTACGCTCATGAGTTTATTAGTTAAGCCCAGTAACCCCATGGCGGGTGGCAATACACAATACTTGGATTTAATTTCACTCATGAGTCTCCTATTGACCGTCATACCAAGCAATTGCGAATGGTGTACCCCAAGGAACTGTCAAAGGACCCAACAGATTAGCCGATTTTATGTTTTACATTTTCAGTTGATTTATTGTTCGTAGAGGTTGTTATTCTATAAAAGCTTAGGTACTCTACAATTATATTCACATACACTAGTGAGTGAATAGGAAAAAAAATTGTTTAGACCTGAGATTAGTAAAGGTTAGTACAACCTGAGATTAGTAAAGATGATTCTACCATAAATAACATTCTATCCATCATAATGATGCCACCCATATGACTGGTACAATAATGGTTACTTCGAACATGGGATCTCTAAACCCAACCAATAAAAAACCCAACATTGATATCAGATTGCAGTAACATAAATAATTCCTTTTTGTTAAACATAAAAAAAATTGTTGTGACACCAAAGCGAAGCTTCACCTGCAGATAATGTTTTGGGCGTAAAACCGGTAGCGACAACCAAAGGAGGTTATTCATGTATTGGTACAGATACACGATCTAACCTTGGTAATGGCCAAATGGCCAACATGCTTAAAACTTTATGAATGGATTAGTAGTTGAATATGAATGGACGTTGGTCAATGCCTAAACGCGAGTGGAAATCAAATTGTATGACGTTATCATGGCTTCAACTGAATTAGTAGGCTTTGGATGTAGTGGCAGGATTACTTTGGATGATACATTAACAATTAGATGTAAGCCCATTGATATGTTATGTCAAGTGCAAGATTTACGCTGACAACCAAAACAAAAACAAAATTGTAGGACTTTGACTAAATATATTAAACATTGACGTTGATGTTTAATTAGATGCAATTAAATTAAATTTCTAAAAACACATTTCGTTGGCCATTTGCAAATATCAATATTCATATTTTAATTTCTAATTTCATCAGTCGTAAATTAAAGTTTTACTACTTACTTAATACTTATTATATATTCGTGTCATAAATTCTAGTAAATTAATGTTTTTACGATGACTATTATACTCAAAAAATTCCATGTAGTAGGTGGGCTAGTTCAAAATTATCAGTCTTCAATTGACATAATCCTAACACCCACGGATTTTTTACCATTTAATCTCAAATGAGTATGTTAAGTTATCGAATGTGATAACTGGGGGCCTACTATGAAAACGAACGTCGAAATTTCGAATTGAAACTACTTACGATCGAAAAACTTACCTAAACTTGAAAAAGGGTGGCTGGTAAATATTATTAGTGTAAAATACTCAAACACCATGATGCCAATGATAACCACTTTTCAAAAAACGCTGTGCTTCTCTTGATTTTTTTATTTCAACTAGGTACGGTATTAACTCAGCTCAATGGCTGAACTTTTTTTGTGAAAGTTGTTTTTTTCTTAGGTATAACTACAATCATGTGTTTAAGTATTTTACATTAATTACTAGTTACCCGTTATATCTTTGTGTCTTAACTTCTATGGTAGAAAGACATATTTACGACCCAACAGGTGAAACATCGTAGGTATTTCGTTTTTACCCGACTGCAAGAAAAGGGTTATGTTTTTGGAAGTAGACCCCCCTGGAAAGTTATAGAAAATTTGAATTTGGTTAATCAGAAAACCTTAAAAAAATCATTCAATTAAGATTATTAACCCAAGTGAACAATTACACTTAAATTAATTAAAACAAATCAAGTCTAATTGAGGAACTTGTAACTTTTCTAGCTACCAACACAAAAAGTACAATAGAAGACAAACAAAAGTTTCCAAACAGAGTTATTACTTAGCAAAAGCAAACAAATGAAGCACTTCGAAACGAACTATCAAATCAAAAGAGTTCCAACTTCGTTGATTTTCGACAAAAGCTCCAACAGACGAGACTAGAAGCGATAATGAGTGCGCCCGCGCCGGGTAAAACCGGTAGTACGTAGCCATCTCTCACCGTTACCTAGCACTTTCTGCTTTATAAACGATGTGGTAACTATGATTTCAATCGAAACTACTTTTAATTAATTTTCTACTACATTATCTATCATTCCTATATCTACCGAATGGGCATAATAATCGAGGAGATTGACTTGATAATTATGATTGGGTAAGTTATGGAATAGTTTTACACTATGATATTTAAATTTTCATCGGATTCATTTATAAATCATATGGGTGTTGATGGAATTATGTTTATGTTGCTAAATGAGGTTAGCTAAGAGTTATGGGTGAAGAATGCGTGGGCAGAATACATACCTTCTGTAATAAAAATACAACAAGTCTGGCAGGTAACAATTCAACTGCCTTATTAATTACTGTCTTGAAACGATCTTTTACGTTTTAATAGCGTATTGATACCTAATCGTTATTTTACACGAAAACTTAGATACAGGTAGACTAAGTAGAGTAAAAAAACAATAAGAAGCTATCAGTGCGCTTCGTTTAGATAGCGTTTGACAGACTGTTTTTAGTTGAATCGGCATACTGACCTTTTACGTCAATAGACATCGTTCTACGCATATCTATAGACTACCTATACATTTTACCCTCGCTGTCCAAGGGGCATTTATTATAAGGGAGATTTACTGTGGGATCTACTTGAATTTTTAAACAAGGTTGGTATCAGGAAAACACTTGTTTTTCCTCTTAAAAAATTAAGTGCCTCCTTAGTACATTCCGTACCATTAAGGAGGTCGCATTAGCTGGATCCGTGTGCTTCATATTATAATACCCCACTAAGTTTCAAGTCACGTCATTGTTATCTCTACAATGGTAATTTCGTACGGATTAAGAAGCCGGTTATTTCCATTCAAAACTAATTAATAAACATCTCATAATAAAACCTTGAACTTTTGATTACCAAGAACTGGACAATGGGTCTCGTTATGTTATAAATGTCTTTACTTACAGAAACGAGCGCACAACAATCAAACGGACGGACGGACGCGCCTATCTAAGTAATTAATCGTAACTTATGATTGATTAAACACATTAAATGCGAGCACGATTTCTATTTGAATATTAAATCTATTACTGCGGGTGACATAATACTTAATACAATTTTAATCTGAGTTATTGCATAAAAGATACGACATATTTAAGTTTTGGAAACAATATGGGCGTCTCATGCATAATGTATGATATGACAGTACGTCTAATGGAAAACATATTGGGAATTTATGATAAATAATAACAATAGAATTTAAGTTTAATTGTGGAATAAAAAGATCCTCTGCACTTTCAAATTAAGATTAATTATGCTGTTTATCATCAGATGTCAAACGTCTATATTTTTTGGAGAGAAACGAGAAAACTGTTGGAAATGTCATAGAGGACTGGTAAGATGAACTATTGTAAAATATTTTGTTAGTACAAACGAAGTAAACACGTGTATTTACTATTTAACGACAAGGTTGTCGAGTGGGCAACCCTTTACACGATGGCACCCGCGCACGACGCGACGCTCGCGCACTTTGACAAACAAGATCTAGTGATGCGGAAAGCAAACTCTGATGTCGATATTTACACAACCACCGCAAACACTGACACTCGATATTTGTCTAAGTCCCAGCTAATGGCGGCACCTATAGGTATTATTTACTGTTGTAAAATTCACACCACGCAGCTACTGTAATGAACTGACATGAAACAGAAAAAAGCAATAAAATATTTTTATGATCCGTTTATTTAAGGTTAGAAAGATCAGAATTAATATTAACAAATTAGGTACCGGTTTACATAAACTGTAGGTACGCAACGGTCATAACTTCACCAGGATTATATTTAAAATAAAATAAAAACGTTTAAAACGAGAGAAAAAGGAATGTAAAGCCATAACTTCATTTTGAATTCCGTTCAGTTTGTTCCCGTCTCACTGTGAACGCGCCCAGCAGGGGGCGCTATCGTTCTCACCTCACGACGCGAGTGGTAGCCGGTCTTTAATAAGTATCGATAAAATATGTCGATAAAATATGAATATTTATAAATATTTTCGATACATGCCCAGATCGCCTACTTCTAAAGATATATCTAGGTACCTATTCGTATTATGTGTATGAGTACTCGACCTCCGAGAATTCTGATGTTTTTATAAGAACTCTTATTTAAAATTGATAAATGGCTATTAATTTAAGCCGTACGTTGGACCCACTTATATCTATTAGAAACTATAAATCTGGCTATCATAATGTCATTATGGTCAAGCAGCTATTGATGTCAGTATTTACGCGTAAATGGCGATAAATCTGCATTGAATGTAAGCTCATGCATTGTCAAAAACGTACGCACTCTACAAACCAGTTCTCAAACATTCAATTTGTATGTGGAATTATTCGGCTTTAAATTAATAGCCGGCAAAGTGTATAGGGGACAGAACTAATTAATCTCTTGATGGTATTTCACATTAATTAAACATCTGAAATTGGATTTAACCTAAAATAGATCTTAGCACGGCAACTTAAAGACTACATTCACTTATCATAACCAGTAATCAGTACAAGAACGATATCGTTGAAGGCTATCATAGTGTGAGGTCTATTTTATTATTACGAAACATTATTTTTCTTTATAAAAGTCTACGTTTATCCATGAGAAGATTCGTGAAAATTAAATGTCTCATAACAATAGGATATAGTCGTGGACAGCAAGATTATAAAGCGTAGTTTACACGATACGATCTGTAAAATTCGAGGCCTTCCGTGAGAAGGACAAAATTATTATTATTTTCAACACCAATTACGTAACACATAAATGTGACCGAAAACAAAATTTAGACAAACTGAGCATTAGTAATTACGATTTGGTAGTGGTAGACGTTAAGAATGGATATGGCAACTGTTGCTTTGCTAGCGATTAAACTCTATGAGAACAACAATAATGATAGCTTTCAAATCTTCGGCAATAAATCATGCAATTTATTTTTTATATGTCTAATAGTTAATCAAATTTAAGCAACTGTTGCGCGCAAGTGTGATCGTTTTTTGTAAAGCGTCGCGTTATTTTTGCAAGTTAGAGTTATTTCTGTATTAATCTGGTGAACTGTAATCACGAATGAACTTGGGATTATAAAATAAATATGTTCCACTACAATTATTTATAAAAATTACACCACTTATTCAAAAACGTAGGGACACAACGTTGACTATGGTTAATCGTTATTTAGTGACAGTGAAACCATGTCCACGTTTTTATGACCATAATCAAAACGTGATTGTCGCGCATCCAAAAAAATACTGACTTAATTGTGGCGAGCAAGTGTTGATGATATAAACAGTAATTACTTACCTCCGCATCCAAAATGTTATTAAAATCCGCTTAACGTTGTGTGATGAGTAAGTACTTCCAGATTCATTTTTTGAGGAACAACCGCGTGACAATTCCTATGAATTGTCATTTCTACACGTAATAAGAAACGATAAAAATATTAACGTTTATATCTAGACTATAGCGAGGTAATTATACATATTCAATTTATTGATGAATAATTACGAAATCTATTACACATAAACAATATCTGTATTAATTTATTCTAAACTAATTTAACTAAAAACATAAAACTTTATACAAGATCTCACAGGTTCATAAATTACAATTTTATGTCTCGTGCTGTGTAATTGCAAAATTGTAATTTCATAAGTCTCTGTAGGTTGGAACCTATAAGTTACTAAACCACAATTCTAGGGGTATTTCAAATGCAGCAAAAATACATCTGTCTTTCTGTGTAATGATTTTGTGAGACATAACTGACCAATATTTTATATTTACGTATTAAGCCACACCTGTAAGTCCAAGGAGCGTTTAAGGCGGTACATTTTCTAAAATAATTATCATGAACATCTTTTGCGGCAGTCGACGCCCGGGGGTGCTATTGTTTTAAGGGAATTTTTTATTGCTTTTGGCAACCCAACAATGGGAGCGGCCGAGAGGGTAATTTCGTCCGTCCGACGCAGTTTAGCTCGTGGCGTTCTGACGACACTGTGCACACCGCTTAACTTTGTACCTTTTTTAGGCTTTTATAATCCATTCAATTTATACTGCGTTTGGCTTCATGCTGCATAAGTACGATATTTTTAGATTTATTCGAAACTTAAATAATTATAACACTAAAATGCCAATGTGTCGATATAAATTTAATTACACACCAGTTAATTGGAGGCGTAATATAAAATTGTTTTCACGGCCACTCCTTTATTGCTAAGGATAATAGTGTGTATTAAATTTTACACCTTTCGACTCGATACGAAATAACGAGGCCTAAATATTAACGTGTAATTAAATCATAAACTAAGATAAAGATCGTATGGTATAAAAAACACCGCGACGCACTAATCCGTTGATTTACAATTACTCGTAATTATTACTTAGCCTAATTGCGGGCAATTTTACTTCTCAATAAAATTGGAATTTGGAAGTTGGTCGATTTATTGCGGCACTCACATGACAAATTAAGGCTGATTACATTTTATTATTCTGGTAATTAATCGATTGTAAAGATATTCAGGAACTGGACTGTTTATTGCGACATACCTCGCTGGCAATGACAATTAATAAAATTATTTTGTTTGTATATAATAGTAGGTGGCTAGATTACCTACTAGACCTGTAAATAATACAAAAACGAAAAGGAGAATATTCTGAAATAAATGGATGGATGTTTGAAAGCGTCTCATAACGTAACTATCATTAAAAAATACCCTAATTTTAACATTGATTAAAATGTCGTCTATGTGTATGAACCCTTAAAAACAGTTGCCAATTGAAGGACAACTTAACTAGGCTCCACATCCTGTTCGCATTCATATAAATCAAAACTTAAGCCACAAATTACTTACTTCTACATGTGCCAATGAATAATTCTTCGAAGTGTCTGCGATAATTATCACTATTAATTACTGGTTAGTCACCGTTTTCGACGGCAAACGAAAGAATTCTGCCTTCTCTGTACCAGTTTGAAATTATGCTGCATCATAGTTATTTCTGAACTCAAAACAATGAGGGGGACCATTCATAACGAGCCTTACAAATGTCCACCACAATTGCAGCAAACACAAAACTTAATTAAAGTGACACTTCGCATGCATAATGAAATGATTCACTCGCTTATAACGACTCACTCATACACACAAACCAACACAGATAGTTTCTTAAACATGGAGGCTGCCATAACAAAAAGAAAGTTTTTTTTCAGCGCTTTGCCAAGATAATATACATTGTGCCAGTATTTTTCTGCAATTTATACGAGAATGTAGGCACATTCATTGTAATGTACGGTAGTCTTGCGTTGTTGTCAGTAAGTTGTGAATAAGTAGGTATTTATAAGTAAGCGCTTAATTAATTATGCGACGAGGTGTCTAGGTTTATGTCATCCATAAAAATTCTTAGACATCCATACAATATAAATGAAGTGGTAGGCAAGGAAGCTAGTTTTGTCATAAGCGGAGCGATAGCGACTGTTACTCGAAAGCATTACTTAATAATTCATTTCGGACGATATAACTGTGCGTGTCTGAAGTTGTACGTTTGTTTAGTAAAAAACTGATTTTAAAGACAGTTGCGGTCGTAAATGTTTCGAATTTCTGAATATTTATCCTTACTTATTTCGATATACCTATTTGCACAAAAACATTTGTGGCTATATATTTTTGCACAAAAAGTGATTTTACCGGTAGTTCATTAAGCTCAACTGGGCCACTTAGCACAGCCGTGGGTCACACAATACTTTATATTGTGCTTTATTATACTTTATTTTTATTTTATTATGCTCATTTTTAAATGTGCATTGTCCGTGACTGTGTCAATAAATATTTTTCTTTCTTTTTCTTCTATTTTATTGTTTACCTGCTCGGCCGTTTGGCACGACTAACTTCAGACACACACAATTATTTCGTCCGTTCAGTTTTTTGTTTTTAATAAGTGTTAATATACCGAAATGAAATATTTACATAACTATTGACATTAAAAAAAACGAATAGAAACTGACATTTAAAATCGCTGTCACTCCGCTTGTGAACTGCACCATAACCCTAAAAGTCATTTGACAGAAGCTTAGAACCGAGACAAATTCACAATTAACATAGGTTCAACTCATGCAAGTTTCGACTAAGGAACTTTCATTGACAGCCGAGCCATAGCCAATGACCGTTTATCGATTGAGTACCTATCGATTATTTAATAGCAAACACAGTAGATAACGTTTTGGGAAGTTATCGCTAATTATTGGAAGATAACAAGGTTTATTACTGAACTGGAGTGGCTCAACAATATACTTAATCTACCTAGGTATTCATAGATAGGGAAGGGTTATTCAGTTAAATTATGAGCATTCATTTTTTTTGGCATGAGGTTTTTGCCATCAGTGTAATTATTTTACAGAAAACATTTTCATGATTTAATAGGAACCGACTTATAAAAAAAAAGTGTTTTGGCAATGAGTAATTATGCGTCTAGCTACTTATCGAATAAAAACTCTAGGTACCTACCTACCTAGTAAAATAGTTCATAAAGAAAAGAAATAAATGTTCAAAGCGTTATACTTAATTAATATTCACAGAATTTCAAATTGGTAGGTAGTTTCATAAAAAGTATTCAGTAAATTTAATTAATTTAAAACACATATTAAGTACAAGATTCGCCCTCGACGACTGTCGGAAATTACATTAAATGTTTATGTTCGATATCTAGAGATAGCGGGGCAATATACAACGGATTATGAGTCCGTTATCTTAGACAATATCATTAGGTGTTTTAATTTTTTAATATTTAAACACAGAGGTCATATACCTTTTTAAAGTAAAGACATTCGATTAGGATCTTAGTAATGATTTTTCCTACGGATTCCGTGTTTTGAATTGGTCCTCTGAATCTCTGAACCTAATAGTTAATTAAATGGAATCTCAAAACCAGTCAGTATATTTATTATTCAAAGTAAACGTTTTTTCATAACAGGATAGATATTCGATGGAACGCCAAAAAGTTAATTTGTCAGGGGCGTCAAAAAGCTGGGCACGATGTCAACCGAAGCGGCGCGCTTCGTCGCAGCCAATTCGCAATAACTACACACAATTATTGCTAAAAGCGATGCTATTACAATCTCGAGCCAAGTTTTCGAAATAAAAAATTCAACTCCACAATCTTTGGTCGATAGCTTTTCAAATTGAAAGTGCTAAAATGTCATAATAATGTCTCCATTAAAAGTTCAACTCAAGCATAACCGTGAATGGCTACCCAAAAATCATACAGCTAACAAAACAGTCGTCGGTAACATGAATCGAGTCGAGTTTCATCGGCGCGAATAAGGACAATGGTTCGGGCAAGTTCGTCGTCTGGCCTTGAAGGAACCAGTCGGTCTCGTCCGAAACACCTCTGGGCAATTATTCAATAAAACAAAAGCATCAACCACGCCAAGTTTACGCCACAACGCCAGAAAATGTTCGCGCAAATTAATTTCACCTTAATTAACGGCTCACCTGCCTGTGTCGAAAGTTTTTGAGACTAATTACGGGATAATGAGTGGAAATTTGGATGCAATTTTGCTGAGCAATTTTTTAATAGGTTCATATTATGCTTTTTTGCTTTCAAAGGAGCTTTCCTTTGATCTCAAAGCAATATTTACTAAAAAATTCAAAATGTCAAGTAGTTAATAGTAGTGAATTACCTATATTTAGTAAAGTTAATAGAAGTGGTACTATTTTGAATGGTTAATGTACTCTGGCCTATGTATCAAAAGTTTAATGTTAAGCAAAAGTACAGAAGAACCGAAAGCCGGCGCTATTATTCACGCACGTGCGCTACAAAATGAGCCCTATTATCGCTCAGCTAAAGAAATCCATAACACGAGCCGCTGAAAAATATACCAAGAAATTTGATATGACACATACATTACATCTTTTATTGAATATATCGCCTCTTCCGAAGGCATTGTGCCCTAGTGGCGCGAGCCGAACAAAATATTTCAAATGCAAATCGTGCTAACGCTATGAATGTAATAGTTTGTCGTGCCCTGCGCACGCGCCGCGTACGCCGGAAACAAATTATCATATCCATATAAGCACGTAAGAAATCGACGAAAAACTTATTGATGTCACTCAACACTGATAAATTGCGCTAAACGAGAAAATGTAGTGTGTGGACGTAATCTGTTGTACACACAAATACCTACGCCTTCAGCTACAATAGAGTCAAAAGTGCCTCATTTTATGTGACACATTTCTTATTCACAAGTCGCTCTTGTTACTATAACGGTTTACAAACGTTATTTTCAACTACATTGTTTTTTTTTTTGTCGTAAGTTGTAAAAATGATATTTTATAGCAAAACTAAAAAATCGACACAAATAACAAGTTGTTATTGTAATAGTGCCGCTCGAACGCAGCGTTAAAAATTCGGAAATCGATTTGTTTGACGTCGCCATGTTTGTTGACATTCGATTTAAAAGCCGAACGCGACCGATGTGGAGCGGAAATTTATAGAACACCTTTTGGATTGAATTCGAAAAATAGAATAACGGACATTGAACGATTGTAAATAGGTAAACGGCTCGGGTCATCTGTGAATGGGAAACACGTGCAAAACCATAACGGTCACTTGTCGTTTTATTTTTACGGGACGAAGCAAAATTTTATTATCTCTTTTGTTCGAAATCTGGAATTTTGGAAAACCGTACTCTCCTGTATGTTATTTATTAGATAAATGGATGGGCCTTCAATTTGGTCATATTTGTTATTCTACTTACTGAATAAAACGTAGAATTAAATTTTTAGTAAAATGATACATCTAGGCTGCTTTGATTATGTATTGAGGAGACAACGGGACGAGTCGAGACGGAAAAACATAAAAATCAAGATCCAATTCTACAATTTAGATGCTTATTATGAGTCTGGTGTTAAATTGTATTCAAAATCAAATCGTAACGGGTTACTTTGTAGTGTAAAGACCTTTGAACTTTCAGGTAAATGTGGTTATATTTATTTTGAGGAATGGCATATCTGGAATCAGTTGTATGTTTAAGTGTATTGTGTCTGTAATGTCATGTATTTGGGTGAGATGGCGTCGTCCTCACGCAGGTCGCTGACATCTTAATAAATTATGTTATTTTTGTAAATGTTTTGTATCACGTCAGAAATCGCGTGATATGGATAAAGTGTGCAGAAATGATGATTCCAGAATTTTTAAGTGTTGCGGTGCCTACACCCTGTATACATAATTCATTTACAGGTCTGCTCATGCCATGCATGGGCGACTGCATTAATTTATTTCATTCTATAGGTAAATAATTTTGCTCCAAAAATACCAACCAAATACTTAATCAAGTACTTACTCCGTATACCTACCATAGTTTTTACTAGATACTTGAAAAAATACTTATCTAAGTCGTTATTGAACATTTATAAGAAGGTTTAGTAGAAACCTGCTCCCTTAAACCTACAAAACATTTCTTCCCAAATAACAAAAAAAATAAATTTTAAAATATTATTGCCTCATGAAAAATCAGTGCCTGTATACATAACAAATAATTAAGAAGTTTGGTCCATATATGTAATAGTGTTAAAACTGGTAATATATAGAAAAAAAAAACTGTTGTCTGTGCATCTCCACAGAAAAATACGAGTTGCAGCGGCCAACTTAAGAAATGTTTCCACTACCGCCCAATAGATGGCGCTATTAGTACAGAGTTAGTAAATGTTTGTAAGTGCGACATTCCGGTGGATATAGTAGGTAGGTAGGATGTTTGTAGATTTTTCTAGAGCAATTTCCAGTATGACTAATACATTTATTGAAATGTATGAAATGTAAACAATATTCTTCAGAATAAAATTACCTATTATGCGTTCCTATGTTGGTATGGAAATTGATTAAAACGGTCACTTTATAATCCAATAAATGGGTTGGTACTTGGTTCATACATAAGTAATATATTTCAATGGGGCATTTTCACAGGGAAGTAAAATATGTCAATAGTAATAAAACAGTTTTTTTTTTCACTTCTCACACATCGAGTAGGTAGGTACTTACCTAATGGGTACAAGACTAATTTCCAATAACGTTGGCTCCGCTAAAATGGAGCTCTCCCATGACTGGTAATGAAATATTCTGCCATAATCGCTACGTGTGGCTAAATGTTACTTGGTAATCAGAGTATGACGTCATAATGCCTACATTGGTAGTTATTGTTGCCCGTCCTAATAAATCCCTCAGCTTCGCTTGTACCACCCACGAAATGTGACAGGTAAGTCTTATTCATAGTCGAGACAGCAATTAGCATTACACACACAGGTATGTACTAAAATTAATATTTGAATATTTCAATAAGAACTTAGGTACATAAATCTACCTAATCAGATAAGGTAAGTATTGAACATATTTAATTATAATTTTTTTTTGTAAACCCTATCTAACTTGTGTTGAGAAAAAGTGGAACAATTCTTACGCAGATAAGGTAAGTACCTACCTACTAGATACTACACTAGAACTGACTACTACAGTAAAGTTACTGTAATAGAAGTATAATACTTATAGGAAAATGATATGATTGAGTTCTTAAAGATTAAGGACTATTTATGTTGATAGGTACCTACTAATTTTTTTTAGATGAACAACCAAAAAGATAATCAGATACCTACATTGCCTAACCCGGAACTACCCTACTATTCACAAAGAGCCGATAGGAGTATTGTGACCACTCTACGCAGAAATTCCCTTAAACAATTCCAACTTGATTTTATAACAAGATAAACCTACGGCTTATTACCACAGTGTTTTCAACACATTAAAATTGCTAATACTCGTCTCGACGACTGTTTGGTTTCAAATCACACTTCGAGATCGTGAATTATACATAGAATGCCTACTACCTACATGATATTATTTTTCGTGAAACATAATACCGAAAAAAATACATTTTTATATAGTTAGACGACTGGGTGAAAAGAGTTGAAGATCGGATTTTATGGTATGGGCTATTGGCAGCAGTGAACGAATGCTGGGCTGATAGTAAATAACATCGTTTGACGAGCAATAGGTACAGATAAATTTTTGATAGTTGATTTTTACAAATATTGTTACAATAATGATTGTGTCATACTTAAATAGAAATGTTTCATAAAAAAAATGCATTTTCCAAATAAACCGCGAAATCTAACAGGCAAGGAGCTATGTCGTATAGGTATAGCATTAATATTAAACACAGAAATAAATATCAGTTTATCATTGTATAAGGTAGTCAGTTCTCCAAATCACGTGTTTGTTCGAGGTTATATGGAAATAATCGACGATGTATATTAAATTAAGATCGTACCTAAGTACATGATATTAACTCACAGTAGGTATATAAGGTATATCTTATATACCTACTGTGAGTGTGAGGGCATATTTTTCAAGACTGGTATCACTGACTACATAGATTGTTAAGAACAATCCATTAAAATGATTAGGATTTTTTTTTCTATAAAGAAAAACAAAAAACTCTGCCAGCCAATTTAAAATGTTGTTATTACGTATAGTTGTAATTTGCACAAAATTCTTTCCAATATTTTTATGTGCTAGGAAGATATTTTGCATCTAAACGTAGATATAATTAACCCTGGTGCGATCTTTGCATTAATTGATAGCAATATTTGCATTTTAATGTGTCTAACTTGTAAATATACAATACTGCATTCATAGCGGGATAAAACATCTCATATACATATTCATAGGTATATTGACATGTTAATTGCTGTAAGAGTCATTAAGAAGTAGGACTTTGTGATATAACGAATTTAATTAATATAATAATAAAGCTATTAGAACTATTGACAAAAACTACAAACAATTAAACCGGGAGTCCTGAATCAAAAGGTGTTCACTATTGAAGTGTTATGCTTATAAGGTTCCATTACCATAACGTCTCTGGTGGCGCCATTGTTAATATAATTCGCACCAACCTTACGCGCCTACGCACAAATCAATTATAATACCGGTAATAAATTAAATACTGTTTGCTATAGATATCGATCGCTTTGATAAATGGATCTATCCTGAATGTGTATCGGGAAATCTCAGCGCAAGATGGCCGCCCATTGCGGGGGAATGCGCCAGGAACATTCCTATTCTGCTTTTTTTTTAAGTGGGTAGGTCCTAGGTACTAGGTACCTAGTAGGCATGACAGGTTTGGATTAAACCTTTTTTATAGACGAATTAATTTAATTGGATTAGTTAATGTGTCTATCCTTGTCTTCACTCAAAAACGGTTTAGAATACAATGAACTGTGAAATGTTAAATCATCGAGTATTATCATCAAACAACTTTAAATAAGTAAATGGGCATTTAAATTATATGAAGAAATCCATAGAACCCAATGAATCTCGAAGTAGAAAATCTTGAAGATAGGAAGGAAGGTACTTACGTACCTAAATAGTATTTTACTTCTTGGAATTAGGCGAAGAAGATAGCAGATAATTTTGTAAGAGGAAGTTTCTCTCCAAATGACAATAGGATAAGGTAGATAGGCAGGTGGTGACATGAGAAATAAATCTCGGTACATACGAAATTCCTGCATTTTGTGAAGCAGTATTAAAGATCTTAATTCTTTTACACGGTATTCACATAGCGATTATCAAATGTCACGGGTTGCGAATAACGGCAATTTCAATTTGGATTTCTTAAAGGAAAATTAACTTCTTGATTAAAAAGTTCTTATTATTGATTTCAACTAATCGAAATTAAGGCCGAATCAGTAATAGGTACGCAATTTCGAATAGACATACCTAGTTGTGTTGTTGACTATAGCAACATTTTTTGTTTGTTTAGAAAAAAAGCGTCGTCAATGGTATTTATAGCATAAATGTAGGCACTGGGTAGGTGTTAAAGAAAATTCAAGCTATTACAAGATTTAAAACAACATAAACAATATGTTTTTATTTAGTTTTTCAATATACCTAAGTAATGTGTGAAACAGTTGTTTTTTTTTTAACCATAACGGCTTTGCTGTTGACTTAACAAAATATGATACTACAAACCTACTTTCTTCACCCTAAAATATTTTAACTTAAAGCAAATATAAGTCTGCCTAACATATTATAAAATCTTAAAGAGAAGTACTTAATCCTAAATAACTAGCTACACCGTTACCTATAGGTAGTATCGTCATCATTGACAATTTGCTGCCATTTTAATATGCGTTGCTTAAATCTGCTCTATACGGCATGATGGTAGGTAGAGGTACCGTTACTAAAAATACCTGTAGGTTACTAAGTAGGGCGGGTCCTTGTTAACATTATACCTACAAAGGTTCGAAATTCACTGCACTTGTATAATTATCAATATGACATTAATTCTTAAATCAAAATAACTCTAGAAAATAAAAACCGGGAATCACTACTCCCGTATTCTTTTGAAATTAAAAGAAAAACACAACAATTTGAAAGAATTTTAACTATCGTACAGAATCGGATGTCTAGGAATCGTTTTTATAATGCATTTAATAGGTATTTAGACCACGGTCTGACATTTTAAGACGGTGTGAAAGTGCAATAAAATCACCAAAAACTACCTACCTGTTTAGAATTCGCCGTCTGTTTGATCTTAAACGACTTACATTTCTTTGCAATAACATTTTCTTATAGGTAAGTAGGTTTATGAAACTTTATTTTTAACGAAATATGCACGCGACGGTAGAGTGGAACCGGGAGCGGTATTTTTGCAACAGTTGTTTTTGGAGTACCTACCTAGATTTCTATTTCCGTTGCGGAAAAGAGTTAAAGGATTTTGGATTTGATCCGATTTTAAGTTGTCTTAAAGATTATTTATAACATCGGTTATTGTAGAGACTTTTCCGAAAAAAAACGAAGTATTTTTGAATTAAAGTGGATTTGAAGATGCCAACATAAGTGGTGTAAACTGAATAATTTGGAAGAGTATTGTAGAACTAATGATAAGAACAACCTGATTTAAGACCGTTTTTATATGTTAACGACTTTCCGATAATCATGCAGTTATCGGCTATTCCGCGGGATTTTTATCCGCTTTAGACTCGATAACATTGCTTTCACTAACACAGAAAGTAAGGAAAACTCATATAAGAAGTAGTCCGATGCGTATAAATGGCGTAATTTATTGTTTTCTTACACAAGTATCGCTGAAAAGTTCACCTACCTACTTACTTAGGGCCTGTTCTGTACATTTTTATTTTGCCATGGGATATAAAAAACGTTAAGTTTTTAGGATCTGGAAAAAATAACTTTTTCCAGATGATCCCAAGATGATAAAAAAGGTTATTTCAAAGTTGACCCGACAGAAATAACTTCGCAAAAACATAGCGAACTTCTGTCTCAAATATTGTTAGATAGTCGAAATGGGAGAGAACAATTTTTCCAAGTTTGGGCTATTCCCAACAAGACAAGGAGGGTTTGCTCTCGTTACATGATTCTCCAGTAATGGGATTCTTATAAGAAAACTTAAAAAGTAAATATTAACCTGTGAGCATCGCCCGCAGAACGCAGCTAAACTGTTAATTGCGGCATAGCACGCAGTCACTTTTAATCACTTGTCCAGTATCCAGAACTTAGAACTTGTTACACTCGAGTGCGATCAGTCAAAACACAAGTAACTAGGTACGTTATTACACCAAAACACTCACTGTAACTGTTAATGAGGAACTAAAGTTGTGTTGTTGGTGTGAGTTTGTCGTTCGGGGTGCGGTTGGTCGCAGCGCGCGCGACACAGCACAGTCAACGGTCGCCGGCACACTGCGCGGCCGGCGCGGCGGCCCCCCGCCCGAGCCGCGCACCCCGCGCCCCGCTGGAGGCGGGGCCGGCGAGAGAGTCGAGGCGATGCGAGCGCTTAATTACGCTCGCCGGCCGAAGCGGGACGGCGATAGCGAGTGGGCGCGAGCTATTAGCGCGCGGAGAGCGGGACGACGCGCGTCTTAAGTATTTTGTATAAGTAATGAGGGGCGCGGGCGCGGGGCGCTGCATCTCCCGCCAATCTTTAATGTTGATTACGGCCGCCGCCGCCTCTGAGCGCCCCTCATTAACGCGAGGCCCCGCCCGCATTTAATTACACACGTTTAATTGTCGATGCTCTCGCGCGCTATTGTTTTTGCGCGGATGCCAGCGTTCGAATGTCGATCGCGTTTGTTTTGTTTATAGCCGAGATGATTGTCTTGTCAATTTAATTGGTCAAAAAGTTGTATAACGTTATTGATGGTTACGGCAAGTTATAATTTAGCTGTTAATTTATGGATATGTGGGGACCTACCTATTAATGGCAAACTTACAAATATAAAATAATAAGTCCTGCTCACATACTACCTAGCAGTTTGAAATAGTAGAGTAGGTATTTAATAATAGAAACCTACATAACAAAGTTATGGTCAAGAAAATAGGTAATGTTTTATGGAAAACATTTTGATAGTTGTTTGCTTTCTAAACTTTCTAACTAGGTACGTAAGTAGTTAATTAGGTAGGTAAGAAGGTACCTATCCATCTATCTAAATTTTATTATGTTGTAGATTTCAGTTAATGTAAAAATCCGTGTGTTAATATCCTACTAGTAGTTACTTACAGGTATTTACCTACCTATCTGGTAAAAAAAATACATTGGTAACTACCTACGTAAGGTAGGTAAAGTAGGTAGTAAGTACCTACCTAAGTATTGACTGAATTACTTGACTTAATGAAGAATAATAAATAAGTAGAGAGATGGATTTGTTACAAGTTAGTTACCTAACTAAGTAGGTAAGTAAATAAAAGTAGATAGGTAGTCATTTCTTTTTTTTTTACCCAGCACGGAGTTTGGATATGTGCCCGGTGAATGGCAATAGGCTACCCCTACTCCATCGGACCTAAGCATACCGGCAAATTGTGGGTGTACAACCTTAGAGGAATACAGGCGTGGAAGTACCTATCTACAGTACCTACTTACGTTAAATTAGCTTCCTTTGGCTTTTTTTATTAGTCGAGTTTCGAAACAAAAGTATGTAGGTAAGTACCTTTCTACCTATTGTCTCCATAAGGAACTGCTAAAATAAGTCACCGTTGTTCTCCAGTATTTTTTTTAAGTTCCTTCCTTTTCCTGACTAAACGTGATTTTTTTTTTTGCATAGGTAACTAAGTATTACCTACTAACTTCTTAACTTCTTCACAACGACTTGAATAATAATGATGTTATAAACATAATAAATAATAATGAATAAAAAAACCTCTAATGAATAATAAACATTTAGCAGGTGTTATGGACTACACAAAGATATTTTTATTGGGGGTGTATGTTTTGCATACAAATTAGGTACATAACTACTGTTTAAATAAATGACATTTATTTGCTGAAGGTTCTAGTCAAACTTACATCTCCTTCACTAGTAACTCTCTCTCACTCTCACTACTCTATTCCGAACACATTGTTCGGAATAGTATGGTACGGTAGTGGTGATGATATTAGCAACCGCTGCACATCTTCAACGTAATTGCATTCCCAGCAATCTGGAGAACCAGCTTTTTTCATAAGGAATGTTAAAAAATTAAGCACTTACCTTCCTATTTTTACTACCTACATAATTAGAACGAGAATCAAATAATGAGTAGGTACCTACTCCCCTTAAGTATCGTTAGTCACCCTGTATAATTACGACTTAGCCTATCAAATAGGTATCAACCAATTTCCTTATTTATTTACTAAATACCTACTTAGGTATGTTGTTGTCTTACTCTCATTAAGTAGCTACTTACATATTGATAATGTTTCATCAGTCACCCTGTATAATTCCGACTTAGTCTATCAATTAAGTATCTACCAATTTCCGTATTTATGTATTTACTAAATACCTACTATCTAATGTTCTGGTCTTACTCTCCTTAAGTAGCTACATACCTATTGTTAGTGTCTCATCAGTCATCTTGTATAATTCCGACTTAGCCTATCAAATAGGTATCTACTAATTTCCTTATTGATGTACCTATTTACTAAATACTAATGTTGTGATCTGATCTTACTCTCCTTAAGTAGCTACTTACCAATTGATAATGTCTCATCAGTCACCCTGTATAATTCCGACTTAGTCTATCAAATAAGTACCTATCTACCAATTTCCGTATTTATGTATTTACTAAATACCTACTATTTAATGTTCTGGTCTTACTCTCCTTAAGTAGCTACGTACCTATTGTTAGTGTCTCATCAGTCACCCTGTATAATTCCGACTTAGCCTATCAAATAGGTATCTACTAATTCCCTTATTAATTATGCACCTATTTACAAAATACTAGTGTTGTGGTCTTACTCTCCTTAAGTCTCGTTAGTGTCTCATCAGTCACCCTGTATAATTCCGACTTAGCCTACCAATTTACCAATTTCCTTATTTATGTACTTACTACTAGATACCTACAGATAAAGGTTACAAGGAAGGCATGGGAAAGGGAAGACAGCACATAGGAATTTAACACATTTCTTTTTCAATTAAGTTAGTAACTTTGGCAGACGAGCAAGGGGCCCACCTGAAGGTAAGTGGCAACCGCCGCCCCTACACTGCCTATGTTCTCACAGCATTGTCTAAATAATATGAAGAAAAACAACCAACCCGCTGCCTACAGTTAAGAAAAAGAAAGAGAAAAGGAGAAAAAGCAACTGAAGGTAAGGAATTGGGCCTCAGACACTCTATACTCACCGAAACGAAAAAATCGAATGAAACTCATGAAACGAAAAAAAAACTGTTAAATGGTAGGATCTACCTACTTCCCCAGACGGGCTGACTATCTGCTACCTACCTATAAATTACACCTAGGTATAAGTAGGTACCTATTTATGGCACATAAAACATCCCTCCCCATTTCTGCTCATCCCTTCCATCCCTTCCCATCCCTTCCCATCCCTTCCCATTCCAAATCTGCCCACCCCTTCGGCATAAACGCGTGTTGGTATCGCATCATCAACAACTTATTTAGGTAGGTACCTACACCCACACTACACCCACAGTTTGGTGGAATTTTTAGGTCCCATGTAAGTAACAAGGGCGAGCCTATTGCCATTAACCGGGCTCAAATCCCGACTCCGAGATGCTTCTGACAATTTCACAGAAAATCACAATAACACTGCTCGACCTGTGAATCGAACCTAGGACCTCTAGCGGCCTCCCCCTATTACCTACATCAGGATATCTCTGATTAACCTTTCGGGGAATGCAGGTGTGATGGTAGGTATGTTTTATGTTTTTAGTTGCTTATGTTTAACCCTTCTTATATTCTATAAAGACACATTTTCTTCTATTGCCTGGATGTGCTGAAATAATTAAGTTTAGAGCTAAAATAATCAAATGAATAATATTATAGTAACTGCCTTATTAACCTAGTGCTTATACGTTCGACTACTACGCTAGAGGTCTTGACTTTGATTCTCAGATCGAGCAAATTGTTATTGGCTTTTTCTATACAGCTCGGAGTTTGAATATGTGTCCGTCAAATGAGTCTAATAGAAAAAAAACCGGTAATCTGCTTTTTGAATGAATGAATTCAAGAAAAACGTCTTTTTCTATGTTGCTTGGGAAAATATTAAAAAAAATAGAAATTTGACAGATAGCCGCCTTTGTTTCTATACGACTCAAATGGCAATAGGCTCTGGGTGTTGGTAACCCTTTGGGGAAATGAGACGTGATGGTATCACAGTAAACCAAATTAGGGTAAGTATATCTAGTTTATTCTTCACTAGATAGATGGTTCAGAGACCGAATCGGCTTGAAATTATTGCCCGGTAGTGAGATGATACCTAATAGGTATGTATGTACTTAGGTGGGTATAATATGACTGACCCCATCAATATAACGGTACGGAAGTACCCAATTCAAAGCAATCGAATGAACGGCACCTATTTTTAATAAGATGATACGGTTTTATACGCTTGTTTCAAAGGACTTTGCTAGGGACCTGATTCTGTTGTTATAAACTAAACAAACTAAACCAATTCAGTTGCACTATCGCTTTTCCTATTAGGTATAAAGATTAAATATAAAAAAAAACTCGTAGCATCAAGCTAAGGTTATCATAATCTTGCAATATCATTAAACAACTAGAATAGAGCTGATGTCCAAAAAGCTGAACAGAGTTTTTAATTCATAACTAAGAGCCGGACAAGTCATCTTTCAAACAAGAAAAAACTAAATCAAAATCTGTCCTTTTATTTCGGAGAAACGATGCCACAGACAGATATTAAACATAAAATACTTACCCATCTTTTTACGTCGCTGGTTAAAAAAGAAAATATAGGTAAGTATTTTAGTCCTGTCTTTAACAGGTTCAATCAGAAATCTTTTTCTCTAAAACTGCACATCAATAACGATACTGAACTTAGTAGGTACTCGTAAGTAGGTACTTTTCTCAAAGATCAACTACACATAATTATATCTGTTTGGTATATTTCGTCAAATTTTATTACAAAGCCATTGCGCAGTTTAAACTGTAACTTTACGTAATGTTATGACCATTGGACTGCCAACTCGTAGGTTTTAAGTTCGAACCCAAAGCAGGTAACTCTGACTACTCGTAAGAAGGATCATGGAACTAAAGTGGGCAGGATACTTGGCGAGACAGAGTGACGACAGATGGAGTAGGGCAACGACTGAATGGTGGCCGAGGGATGCCAGTAGGAGTGTCAGGCATCCAGTAGCAACGTGGCCATCTTGCATGCTTGAAATGGCACGGGACCGTGATGGATGGCACAAACATAGGGAAGCCTATACTCAGCAGAGGGTGAAGTCAGGCTGATGATGATGATGATGATAACATTTAAAAATGGTGAAGGTAAACCTCATATGGAAGTCAGCATGTAGCGTGGTGGATTACTTCTAATAGATGTAGGCACGGTCCGGGTTATCCTCTTGCAAGTATGGGTTAAATACTTGCAAATAGGTGTCCACTTCCTTTAACCCTTTAACCGCTCGAGTCGTGAAGAGAAAAAAAATATATCACTTAACTAAGTCGTATGACTCGCTATACCTAAAGTGTAAGTGTAAATACCTAAAGTAAAGTATAAGTCAAAAAAAATATTGTAACGAAAAACTTTAACAACCAATAGATGGCGGTAAAACACTGTCTTCATCGGGACACGCAGTCTAATAAAATTTTCTAATTCCTAAAAGCTGCGAATCTTCTTCTCCAAAGTCGAATCTATCTAAAGATAGAATTTCGGTCCCTAGTTATAAATAACTACTTAGGTACTGAAAATTCATTAAATTGGTTCAGCGGTTATGCGTGAATGCAATGCAGAGATATTACTTTTCCATAAGTAGATAATATTAATATTTGTTCAAATTCAAAACTATGTTTTGTTCATGGGTTGTTTTAGAAAGTTATGTAAGTAGCTACTGTATCTAGTTACCTATCTAACTACTTACTGTATAACTTTAAAACTCAAATTGTACCGATACTGATACCTACCTATACCTAGATAAAGAAGACAAGTACTTACCTAAGTACTTAAAATCTCAGATCAAATAAAAAGTTTTTATTTGATCTGAGCTTAAAATATCTAATTAACTGTGTTAAATGTTTAAGTCTGTAGGTAATCAGACATGTCTGAATATCAGTATTTTATACGAAGAAACTGCTGTCGGACCTCAGCAACCAAATATTTTAATAATACCGATATCATAAGGATTAACATAATGTGGTTGTCAGGCTCTGCTCGGGCTGTGTAGATAACCTATTCTTTAGTTAACCTAAGAAGGAAATTGCTTAGGATCACCGCAATGTTTGGATTTTTGTCTAGTTCTTATTTATACGATAAGCGCAAAGCCCATTCCATAGGATATAAAAATATACCTATCTACAGGCAAGTTGTTACTTGAGTACCTACCAAGCAAAGTATTATTCGGTTTAGGACCTAAACACACTTAATTATGTTTAATTTCATTATTAAAGTACTTATTTTATTAAAAAGGTATAAAAAAAGCTTTAAAATTGTTACCTGACCCAAATAAGTACTTACTTCTAGGCATGTTCTTGCTTAAATATATTATGTAGCTGACGCCACAAGCCTGTATAATGGCTACGTTGAATATAAATTTCCTAATACGCTCCTACGACATCGATCGTGACATACAAAGTGTATTCATAGTCTCACCTGTGACAAATAATATTAAAGTCTATTAACGTAAGGGAGTAGACTTCAATATTATTTGAGTTACGTAGTAGGTATGTATTACTGCGATATACATCCATGCATAGAATGATATAGATGAAAACAAATCATTTCTATTAAGCATCTCACGGGGACCTCATCTGAAGATTATGAAACAACACAAGACAAGCGTAGCTGACTATAGCTTAAGCACTTTTATCCCCAGAGACAGAAGTTGACGACCATATTAATAATTGGACTCCTTAAAATGTAAGATGGCTCCTTCCGTTACAAACGATGAAAAGGGGACCTAGAGTTGCTGGTCACGACCCACTTTGCCGGGTCTCGGAATCGAGACTCGACGGAACAACAGCCAGTCTGGTATATTGATGATGTTAGGTAGCAAGCAAACGTCCCCCCCTCATCAGACGGGGTGTAGGGGCTGGCATCTATAGGCTACCCCCTTTTATTACAGCTTAAGATCCTGGTAACAGTGGAGTATTCGACAATGCGTAGGTGTCATTTACCCAATAATTTCGCGGGCTACATTACTCTTAAAATCGGAACACAATGTTAGTATATTACTGTCTTGTGCAGAATATGTTGGCACTACGGTGGTTTCATTCTAGGCGAAGTCTTCAGCAGAGTTCAACACTGGATGTGATGTGCTCACAGTTTCAGATCTTATCTATAGTTAGCTGTAGCAGTGTAGGCCTTCTCTCACAATGAAACTGGTCAAAATTGATTACAACAGCAGGCTAACCCATAGACTGATTACGATAGCAGTGAAACTATGTAGCCGCAAATCGAACAATAGGTTACCCTTGTGTGAATTCAAAAAAGGTTCGATCGATTAAGACCATAAGAAGAAGCGTACCTAGTCGATGATCATGGATTACTTCTTCACGTCATCAATTTACACAAAGCCAATTTCCACATACAACTGTGTTGCAATACACAAGCCATATAGAAAATGTATGTGAAAGAACAAAAAAAATGCGTATATGTCCAGTTTGTGACATGTCGGTAGCTATAAATAAATTCCCCCGCGTTGTGGCCGCCACCCACGGCGCACGCGCATGCAAAAAATGTGTCCTCTGCTACCTGCCACTATTTGTATATTGTGGTAGGCTTGTGCTATTTTAAATTAGGATATTATTGTGGTGTGCTGAAGTAGATGACATGGGCAGTGTGCAGAGAATTGGCAATTTAACCTGTGGTTTGGGCTCTGTCAATATTGTGTCTCTATACGTAGTTTTTTAATGCAACTGAAGTTGGTGGCACTAAAATATCTATTAGCAACTTCTTGCACAGCGTTTTATTTCTCTTACAACTCCAATGACTTTGAATTATCACGTGATTTAACGGTGAAAGAGAACATCCTAAACCTGCCTATTCCCTCTGTTTCTGAGAGTAGGGACGATGTATTGCGTTGATGATGATGATATAATTATATGGTTTGTTCAGAATGACTAGGGTTGAGAAAAGCGCACTCGCGTCCAGAAAGGTTCAACTCTTTGCAATATACATTTGTGTGCTAGATTACAGATT
Organism: Subacronicta megacephala; assembly: GCA_958496365.1. NCBI lineage: Eukaryota > Metazoa > Arthropoda > Insecta > Lepidoptera > Noctuidae > Subacronicta > Subacronicta megacephala. Next base: position 6,093,752 of record OY292526.1, read on the forward strand.
TAGGTGAATAACATGTGTGCACAATTAAATAGGTGGATGCCCTCTGTTACAGAATTCGCCTATAGTGAAACTACCTTATTGCCAAAACGTTCTAACAAGCAGTAATGTGCTATAATATTTTTCCGGTTTAATGAGACAGCATCTAAAGTCTCACCACAACAATAGTGACACCATTGCTGGTGCATATACTAAGCCTGTGCTTGCTGCATACCATTAGGCGTCCCGATGCTTGCCATCTTATTCCAATACAAAAAGTGTCCCGAAGAGTTGGGTGTACTTTTAAGTTAAGTAGTTTTAAAACTTCTCGACCTATTAATTTTTAAGGCAGTTATATAAATATTTAAAAATAAAAAATAGGTTCATAAGAAATAGGTCTACCTAGGCACATACTTCTTTGGTCACAGGTGTTCCGGTTTGGACACTGGCAACTTCTTGGCGAGTTCTCAAGGTGCCAATATTGTAAATGGCCATTGCTACCTGTGGCTATTGATATAGTAAACTGAGTTATATTTATACTTTTTTTTAAATAAGGGTACAGCCGTCGTGTTGTGGATTACCAAAGTAGAAAACAGAAGTTATGAAACTGAATTCCGAAAATAATATTACGTACACTTGATAAATTTTCAATACTACTACTGTCAACTAATACGTAGGTACGTTAAGCCCGTAACTGCCTTAGTAGTCTAGTGGTACTTAGTGTGACTGCTACGCTTAAGTTCTTACTTGGATTCGTTTCCCAGGTCGAGCAAAGTATTATTGGGTTTTCCTATGAAATACTTAGTAGTAGCTCGTAATTTGAATTTGTGGCCATATGATGGATGGATAAGGGGCAATCGAGCAGACGGATCGCCTGATGGTAACCCATGTCCCATGGACACCTGCAACACCAGAGGAGTCACAAGTGCTTTGCCGGTCTTTCAAAGGTTTGGGACTCCAGTAACCTCAACATTCGGCGAAACACATCGTAGATAAGCGTTGTTTCACGTCGGTTTTCTGTGAGCCCGTGGTATCACCCCTGTCAAGCCGGCCCATTCGTGCCGATGCAAGGCTCTACCACGCTTTTAAAGGTTTGGGACTCCAGTAACCTCACTCACTCAGGGAAACATATCGTAGATAAGCGATGTTTCACGCCGTTTTTCTGTGAGACCGTAGTACTTATCACCCCAGTCAAGCCGGCCCATTCGTGCCGAAGCATGGCTCTCCCACTGTAAATCCTATTCACAGTACTTGTTCCCTAAGACGAAGTATCCCAATTTCTGGTCTGATAGTATAACCGCTACTTACTTGTAAAAAGGCCTCAAATACTTGGTTTAGACCCATTTGTGTGCAGTTTATCATCTTATGTAGGTTACGGGAGTAGAACAAAAATGACCCTTCAAAGATATGGATTTTCTATTGAAAGAAAATTTCCTAGTGAACGAAAAATTCTGCATTAGGCAGGGTTTGAACCTGCGCCCCTCTGGTTAAGTTCACCAGTCGCTTACTTAACAAGAGAGACGCAGGTTCAAACCCTGCCTAAGGCCGAATTTTTCTTTCACTAGGAAATTTTCTTTCAATTGAAAATTCCTATCTTTGTGACATTTCGCATTATTTAATTCTAAAATATAATTATTTATTACTGCTCATGGAACACAGAAAGAATCTATGATGCCTAGAAATTATGTAGAAAATTATAATACCTATATTATGTACTTATAAAGATGCAGATATGTAACGGTATTCCATATTAAGTCTTACACCACATCGACGCGTCAATGAATCAAATATTTCAGAAGTAGATAAGTATCTAAGTACTTATTTAATCTTTTTCTCAGCTTATCTTGATATTGAACTACTTTATATGTATATTGTGATAAAATTCTCGAGGTGACATAGCGTGACAGACGTACTTATTGTATATTTATTAAACACGTTAACATTGAGGTATTATTGTGAAATCGTTAGGCCAATCTTATTCTCTATACAATCTTCGACCACTCTTTAGTATATCATCAGGTTATGGTCGTGCTATAACGTCGATCGAATCTTCGCCGAACATCAGGTGACATAGTGTGCGAGCGCAAGCCTACTCAGTATTAAAAAAATAGAGATTTCAACTCAAATTTGTTCTTTTTAATCGTCGTCGTCGTTAAGTCGTAAGGTATATGTATGTAATATTTGATTAAGTACCGTTCTTATGGTTAGTAACTATGGTATTGAGAAATGTTAGTTAGTCATCCTATTACTGGGTGCATAGTATACCATCACGCCTGTATTCCCCGTAGGGTTAGGCAGAGGTGTACACCCACACTTCGCCGGTATGTTTAGGTTCTATATAATAGGGGAGGAACCTACTGCGACTGTGTGCATATTCTGCAATAATCTATACAAAATATCAATTGCCGCCGATTTGGCTGACTTTTGTTGTCGTGTTCGTAATTGACGCAGGGAAAGCCATACGGGTCGCTAATAAATAAATTATATTGAGAATATTATGTTTTTTTTTTGGGACGGTGACCACGGAAAAGTAACGGTAGGTGCCGTGTGTAGGTCTTTCTGCTTCAAGATTTCAAATTTCCAACTGAATTGGTTAAGTGTGATAAAACTCTTTTGTCTTTCATTAATCACTATGTTCTGAACCTTGGTGCTAAATACCTCACGATCTAAGTAGGTAAGTTATTGATAACACCTAGATCGTTACTACGGAAAATGTCGGCTTAAATTAAAAAAAACGTCGGCTTAAATTTGCCACGAGGTAAAGAAGTTACTTAGATATTTATTTAACTCTCAGATACTTATCATACATTTTTTGCGAGATAAAATACTACACGATACGACTTATTCTATCTTCTGTTATAGGTGCGATTCGACCTTGAATTTTAATCTGTATTGGCTAGGTATCCACGACTCTCAAAATCGTTATGTCAACACTTTATAGATAAGTAACACAGAACTTAAAAAAACTATCACAAGTCTTTGGCGTTTTTTTTGCAAAGGCGTAGACTTGCATTCTATTTTTAAATCGATCTTATTTTCAATCTAACCTTCTGAACTAGTCTATTAAATCCTCATCTTACACTACCTCTTTCCTCAAAAAAATCCGAGACATGATTTCATCGATATTCTTTTTTCAAATTGAATCAAACTTATTGGAAATGTACGAAAAAAGTCGTTGTATACAATTGCAGCGTGACCTCTCGGCGATTCAGTCACAAAGCGGTGCGGGCGTTGACCCGCGCGGCCAACCCCTGACCTTGGTATCGTGAACTGTGCCCACTGACGTAACCGTGACTCTTTCCTACATGTGATGCTACGCACTTGTTTACTTCTTGTTTACGTGTGTTTGAATAAAGAACTTAGTGGCCAGTACTAAAAAAAGTTCCTATTATTTTTGACGGATGGAAAGTCAGCAACCTTTCAAATACCTAAGCGTACGTCAAAAATGCTTAGGGTTACCAAAAGCTTAGCTTTTTTTAAGAACTGGGAATAAAGGCCCAAAACTTAAAATAAACAAGTATCCTGGTTTCAACAATAAGCGAATCATTGGCTAGGCATGTAAAATACGAATTGCTTCTTTAATCTGGTGGTCATAAGCATGACTACCATGAAAAGGGTCCATTTCGATTCCCAAGTCGAACCACGTTAAGGTCCTGAGTTCGGTTCCCAGGTCGAGCAGTGTTTTTGCCTTTTTCTGTGATATTGTAAGTAAAAGGTCGGAGTTTGGATAGGTGTTGTGTATGTGTAGGTTTCTACGGTTTGCTTACTTACTCTCTTACTATATTTTTAAATTTTGAAAAAATATTAATAACCGATAAAAGTATTATAGTGGCAAAACTTAAGAATTTAATTACCATGATTAAAATTCCAGAGCTACCTATTTACGTTTATAATGTTAGTTTTACCTATGCCTCATTGAACTAAATAATGTAACAGAATCCGAATTTGTTACCGGTTACGAATCTACCAAGCATACCAACACCGCCCCCTACCCAACGAATGTGGAACTATGACGTCAGAAAACAACCCTGCCTTTTCCACTAGAGGAAAAGCTGAGAAAATTCCCCTTTCACATGTGTGAAGCGCTAGCATCGTATGTGAAGGTTAGAAACACGAACCTCACGAATTCTTACAACTAACGCCATCTTTTAGCGGATAGAGGAATTATTTTTATAAGGCATTTTTATGATTTGAATGCCACTAAAATAACACTGAATTGTTTTATGGTTAGTATTGTGATTGTTAAATTCCTACAGGTTGCTTGTTGTAGATATGGTTACCTCTTAATTTTGTGGGATTTTCTTTGCGATGAATAACAAACTGAGTTACCTGTAACAAAAAGATTTTAATTTATTAGATTTTGTGGTTACAAAAGAAGGAAGCTTTTATAAAAAGATTTTTTGATTTTTTTTACGCCAATAAGAAAATCATGTTTGACTTCAGAATATTAATAATTCTACGAACGATCTAATTTTATTCGAACAATTAGGTACAAACATGAATCTCTTAGATATTTACATTAAGGTACATACATTTGCCAAATTATAACAGTTCTGAGAAATGTTAAAATTTTATGAATAATACTTTATTATAAATACTTATTAATTCATACATATATTAGTTTAGTGATTCTTTAGATACTATTACGAATTTTTACGAAAAGCGGTCAGGTCGACTACCAACCTCATTACTTAAGGTTTTCATCGCAAACATAGATAAGTAGGTACGTTGTACCTATTTGATTGTGCTGTAAAAAAACTAATTTTTTATTTAGGTAAGTAAAAAGTACGAAACGATACATAAAATCAATTGCAGTGTTTTTTTTTTGTTTTGTTGTCAAGGTTTGTATGAAAGAAAATTTATTAAAAAATCCTCATTTTTTAAAATTTCATTAGATAAGTAGAGACAAGAATTTATTTCATAAGAGCGACGTCGGATATAAACAGGTAGTCCGTTTTATTTATGCAAATTTCACATTAGGTTGTAGGGGAAACGTGGACAACCAACACTTGTAGATATATTTAAAGGATTCATATTCAGTTTTGCACGCGTGCCATCAGTTACTATTGTGCTGGTAGTATACAAGCACGAGCGTGAAGAAAATTTACATATTTATAAGAGCAATTTTACAATCGTTTATGATTTGTAAAGGTTTCTATGTAGTTACACTTATCTGAGATGAGGCATGCCCCCCTCAAGACAATTTTGAATTAGAATTCATTTTCAACATTTTTACCAATGGATCTGTCTTTAGAATTATTTAATAGTGTCATCATACGCGTGTTTAGTGGAGTTTAATCTCCTATTACCTATGTGACACGGGTCTCCTCTCGAAATGAGAGGGATTAGGCTATAGTCCCCTACGCTGACCTAGTGCGGAATGTTGACTTCACACGCTGTTAAGAAATATACTCAAATATGCAGTTTCCTAACGATGTTTAACCTCATTTAAATGAGTAAGAATAATAAGTAATATAATTAACTAGAGACTCGGTTGTGGTTTCGCCGCATGAGATTCCGGTCATCTCACGGGATAATTAATAGCTTATGTCAATCTGGATATAATACCTATTGCTTTTATAGGTAGATGTAGTAATTATTAAAATCGGTTCAGTGGTTTCGGAGTTAATTTTGTCTTAAAGAGCTTACTAGCAATGTGGGTTGCACATTACTAGTATTCTTGTTGACCCCTCGTGCTAAGCTAAATGCTTATGTTACGAGTGGGTTCACGTCAGTAATGCAACGGGTGGGTTTCAAACCTGCAACCAGATGATTGCAAGTCCGACGCCCTATCCATTAGGCTACCGCCCCTTCATCGTAGCATCTTCAGTTTATCGCTTACAAACAAATGACTCTTTCTTCTTCATTATTATTGGCAAGAAGAAGTAGGCATCTAAACTTAGGTACATACCTACATGAAATATATTGTCAACAAATTATTTTGTCGTTGCTTACCTATGTCATGCCGTGAGAATGGCTACAGTTGAGATAATGCAATGACAAAATTATGTCGCGATGCTATAAGTATCTGACCTGGGGGCCTACCATGAACTTTTAAAATATTTGCCAAGTACAGGACAGGCCAACTATGCAGGTCAACCTGACAGGTTTTCTATTTGTACCATGAACAATTCGAACTGCCCTGCAATGCATCGACTTCAGACCTGCTACACTAAAGCTGTCCGGTTCGCTTTAATATAAATAAACGTTCTGAAATACGCTTTCGCATTATTATCGGTTTTACGGTTTTAAGGAAGTTAGGATAATTATTTCAAAATACTGTTTTTATGAGAGTAATATTTCTACAGACACTAAGTTTTGTTGCAAAACATTTTTAGTTATCATGATTTAAATGTTAAAGACCCTTGTCAATACTTAAAACACTTAGCATACAAGCAACTAAAATAAGGGCTGTTTTCGAACGAAGCTTTAAGTACATACGAATCAAATAAATTTACGAGATCATAATAACTTCTTGTGTGGTGTGGTGTATTTTTTTTTAATTTTTGGAGCACTCGTAAGAAGGTAGTTTCTTCATAGCAGACAATTGTATCGTGTTCGTCGTTGTGAGTGGTAAAGGAAATATCAAATTAAGTTATCATGACTTAAAAAAGAGTTTCATATGAACAATTGGAAACGTTGTGTGAATTTTAAATAATCACAAGAACATTGCAATGGTCTACAACTTAAGTGCTCGGTCAATGTTTCGAAGATGTGTGATGCGGACGGAGGTGGTGGAAAATTGGAATTGCATTGTTGGTGGTGCTATCAAATATTATAAAGGCTGGGCAGACAACAATTAATTAAAAATAAATAATGTGTTCTTTATTTTCTGGTAAGTACATCTTAATTAAGTACCAACTCTATTTTTTGGATTTTAGTGATGAGTTTATCACTGATATTATCGATATCTTACTCAAGAAATCAAGTAAGTAGTTCATCTTCATCACACATCGACAATGAACGGAAAATATAATACTTTTATTCTGTCTAAAATTTTAAATAATGCTACAATAGTATGTAATGCACTAAGTCATTTTCACTTTAGGTTATTCTTACAAATTAAAGAAAACAGGTCAATAAAAGCTACTTTTATACGGCTGCTAAATATGACTGCAGGGCAGTTCAATTTCAAGTGCTCTAATGTCAAAAATGAGTTGATGGTAAAGCTCTTTGCAGGTCAGCCCGCTGAAATGTTGTCACGTGACCGCTCGCCGGCTTAAGTCACGTGACCGCTGGCTGGCCGGTTATTTGATGTGCTCATGGTACAATATAACACGACAGTTCACTTTCCGTCTAAAATTGACCTGCTATAAGAGTTTATGGTAGGCCCCCAGTTCGACCTAACACGGCACTTATGTCCCGTCATGTGGCATCTATGGCATTAAGGCCTATCATTCCCTTTACATTTTTCACGATACCGACGGGAAAACGATATGCACCTACGTTGTTGACGAATGCAACTTGTTGACAATAGGTACCGCTAACTACTGGGTCAAACTTTAGCTCAGAAACTTCCTAGTGACCGCAAAAAAAGCTCTTCAAAATACGATAAGCCTTCTACGAGATAACAGAGTTATGATTAAAAGCATTGCTGAATTTTATCTATAGGTAACGATTTTTATTGGTAAATCCTATGTATATACTTTTAGGTAAAAGTTGCAATAGATATGTTTATCATAATATTGTAAACACACTACTACCCTCTACAGACAAAATCATGATAATATATTACAAAGAAAAACTTTAAACCCCCACGCGTTAGTCGCTAGCGATATTCGATATCGTTTGACATTTTCGCAAAATCGATAGCGCCCCTTATTGGTACCAAAATGATTGAACATCCTATCGCGACATTTTTCTAATGGCAGCTCGTGTTTGAGACCCTTTTTCTTTGTAATGGAGTTTACACATACGTCGGAAGATTTTAATGTGTTTTGTTTGCGTGTGTGTGTATTTTGTTATGGTGTCGAATATAATTAATAGGCTAGTCTAGGAGCTATTATTGGTAAGGCCGTAAGCCCGACCTACTAAATTTTCTGGATGCGATTTCCAGGTCTATCAAAGTGTTATTGGGTTTATCTATAAAAGTTTCTCGGAGTTTAGAATTACGTCCGGTTAATTGCAATGCGCCAATTATCTACTGTCGGTGTACATACATACGGGATTGTTGTTATTTACATAGATGTAAAAATAATTAATAAGTCTTATAGAATTATACCACTTACTATAACAATGTGTCTTAATATAACAGTTGACTCGTCTTAGCAATAGAAAAACAGAGAAAAGAGAAGAAAACTAGTTTTTAAAGCATCTGAGTTCTAATCCAGAGCATTTCTGCCTTTTTGTATTAATGTGCAGTGGCAGAATAACTATTCATCTAAAAATTAAATCAAATTATCAATAGGCAGATTCTATTGAATGAGAGACGTCATTCAATAGATTTTAGGCTCTATTCAGTATAATAAAAAACATACAGAAATCATAAAAGTATATAAAGTAATAAACACAAAATCGCACATTTTCGCTTCGCAAAACCACAATAGCGATATTTCATTACATCATTGTAAGACTTAAAACACCTTACCTTAGCCGGAAGCGGCAATCAAGTGTGTACGGCCCGCAAGACCCCTTTTCTTTTTACATGTCGCAAGCTAACGACAATACGAAATCAATACTAACACCATCGATGCGAAAATCGTGAATAGCAGAGTGACTCACACGACAATGTTTGCATGTGTGTGTGTGTATAATAATATGCATGCTAGTGTGAGCCGAAGACGTGTACGGTGAGTATCAGTATTTGGAGATGTGAGACATTTAGAAGACATTTTTTATGCGTTTAACTTAAGCTTCATGTTTCTGTTGTAGGTGAAAGGTTGGTTAGAGAATTATGCCAGTGAATTCTGATTTTACTTATTTCAAAAAATATTAAAATATGATATGAATGAATTAGTAATATAGAAATGAATAAAATAATTGTTAAAAAAAAAATTCATGTAGGTATGGCATGTCATAAAGATAAAATATTTTAAAATCTAGAAGACTTTTAAATAGTATAATCGCAATTAGGTACTGCTTAACATAATGGAAAGTACATAAAATAGAATAGAAGTCAGTTTATCGATTTTAAACTCCTACTAATGTTTTGAAAAATACAAAAATGAAAAAAATTCGCTGTTAGGCTTAATAAGTGAATCCATGTCATTCTTGTAAGAAGGTAAGTAGGCAGATACTAAACATTCACCGCTACAATGTATGCAAAATCCCCGGACCCGGAAAACAATGGTCACCCGAAAAATTGGTAAAAAGAAAACGCATTAACACATATAGATGAGTAGTCACACATGCTAACCGGGGCACGCACACATACAAACAAACGCCCCCCTACCACCGAGCTCCTTTAAAAACCGCCTCACACCCCTGGGAGTCTTTTCATAAGGAAATGCAGACATTTCAAGAAAGCTAAGTATCAAATAAGCATTGAGAAGCAGTAGCGGTATTTACGAATGGATATCATAATACGGGACCTCGTATAACTGTTGTGTAGATATGATTTTTGGGATCGGGTCGCATTTCCACATTTTTTTGGGTTATATTATCCGTTAAAGCATTTAATATAATGTGGATGTGTATATCCAGAAACTTTTGCATTTTGTTTATCTAGATTTATAGTTTAGACAATGCCATTGAATGGCTTCAATAAAAATAATTGAGTGAATTTTTTGATAGAGCCCGCGGTTTTACTCGCATCCCAATAGACTTTTTGAGACAAAGGTCCAATCAATTTTATATCAAAATTGGTTCAGCAGCTTAGGCGAGAATACACAACAAATAGACAGATTCTGTATTAGTACGGATACTTACCATACTAAAATAAAAAAGTGTTTTATAAATTAGGAACCTACAATATTTAAATAAATCAATGGCAGTTATATTTATTCCTACTCTTCTTTAAAAAAAAAACTCAAGAATTTTCTCAAGGGTTAGTCAGAGGTGCGTATTAACTACACTCACAGTTCGCCTGTATGTTTCAGTCCCATATAATAGGAGGCGAGCTTATCCCTATTAACTGAGCACAAACCCAAACTCCTAGCTGCTTTAGAATATTTCATAGAAAAAGCCAATTGCACTTTGCCCGACCTGGGAATCGAACTAGAGACCTAGCGAAGAGGTACCGTTTACTTGGTAGTAAACGGTACCTCTTCGCTTCATTGTTAGTCAAGTGGTCTTGACTAACAATGAAGCTAAGATTATAATATATCCGGAACATGTGTTTCTATGCCCATAAACCATATATAATAAGAATATAATAATTATGTAGAATTTAAGAATGTTACATAAACTTTTTCCTGTTGTGTATTTTTTATAAGTGTATATTCTTAAATTCTATCCGAGTAATTACAGTGGTGTCTTCCCATGCGCATGGAAAGACGCCAAAGTAATTCCGTTACCCAAAAAGTCCAATCCTGCATCCTTTTCTGAGTATCGTCCTATATCCATTTTACCATTCCTTTCCAAAGTCCTTGAACGATTGGTTTACAATCAGTTGAATATTTTTCTATCTAAAAATAACCTTCTCAATCCTTTTCAATCTGGTTTTCGCCCGGGTCATAGCACCACTACTGCTCTTGTCAATATTACGGATGATATCAGGGCGGGCATGGAAATCGGTAATCTTACGGTATTAGTATTGCTAGATTTTAGTAATGCCTTCAGTACTGTAGATTTCGATATTTTGCTCGGTATACTGCGCTCTCTTAACATATCTCCATTGGCGATTGACTGGTTTCGAAGTTACCTGTTTGGTCGTCGGCAAAGTATTTCTATCGAGGATGCCTCATCTTCAGTGAGCAATATTTCTGCCGGTGTACCACAGGGTGGCGTTTTATCCCCTCTACTTTTCGCAATTTTTATAAATGCAATCTCCCACCAACTACTTTCTTCCTTTCACCTTTATGCAGATGATCTTCAAATTTACTTCCAATCTCCTTTAGGAAATCTGACGGAAGCGATCTCCACAGTCACTGAAGATCTGGCCCGCATATACGACTGGAGCAAAAGGTTCGGGTTAACGGTAAACCCTGCGAAAACGCAGGTTACAGTAGTGGGCAGCTCCAGGATGATTTCTAGAATCGATTGGACGACTCTTCCCCAAGTTACTTTTGACAAAATACCTATTCCTTTCAGCGAGAAAGTTAAAAACTTGGGGATATACATAGATAGAAATTTTACTTGGAATGATCAATTGCAGGAGATTAGCCGTAAGATTTTTGCCTCTGCTGCGATGGTGAAAAGATTACGTAACTTCCTGCCAACTGCGACCAAAGTTGCGCTTGCTCAATCACTTCTTCTTCCCATCCTTGATTATGCTGACGTCAGCTATCTTGACCTTACTGAAGAACAGCTAAATAAACTTGAGCGCCTTCAAAACTTTTGCATAAGGTTCGTATTTGGCTTACGTAAATATGACCATGTTTCTGAATTTCGCGTCAAACTCAAGTGGCTGCCAATCCGTCTTCGCCGAAATGCTCATATTCTAACTCTACTTTATAATGTTCTCTTTCTGCCTTCTACTCCTTCTTACCTTAAGAATCGCTTCGAGTTCCTTGGGGATACTCACACACGATTTCTACGGTCGTCGGATAACCTGAGGCTCAAAATGCCAATGCATTCCACAACATTTTTTGATAAGTCTTTTGCAGTACAGGCTGCTCGCTTATGGAATGCGTTGCCAGTTACAATTAGACGTGCTCAAACATTGTCAGCATTCAAAAGGCTTGTGAAGGAACACTATTTATCTATGCAATCCTTTTAAACATAAATTTCGTTGCAATGTATATATTTAGGTATATGTTTTAATATTATTGGTATATTTTTAAAAATATATGTTGTTATAATTGTATTAATATTTATTAGTATATCTATATGTATTAATATTTATTGGTATATATATATATATATATATATATTGTATATTTACTTTAATATAATTGTCCCTTTCTTGTATAGCACCGGAAGCAACCCTTGTTTTGTCCAGTACAGTTGTGTCCATCCAAAGGTTGTCTGGAAGAAATCGCAGATCGCGATAAGGCCGCCCATTGTATGTATCTTATACAAAATCTCTGTACTTTTATTAATTATTTTTGGTGTACAATAAAGTATATATAAATAAATAAATAAATAAATAATTAAGACTTTTTTTAACCCGAATTTATTAAACCAACATAATTAGTTCTTAATCAGTATAAACAATACATTAGTAGGGAATAATCAATTGGTAAATGTTAATGGGTCTAATAAATTCTAATCGGTATTTGATTGCGATCATTATCACTCTAATTGTATCGTCATTGCTAATTATAGTACAAACAGTTAACTTTGAAGCCAGCCTCGCTCCCCCAGTTTTCAAGTGGTTTACATTCCACTGAAAAGCTCCGTCGTTTGGCGAGATTTGCTAATAACCTCCCCTAGTAATTAAAACCCGCTTTTAATTGCTCCAGAACGCCACCTGTTGCATGACACGCTGTCTCTTTTTCTCCTTCTCCTGTCCTTTTCCCACGGAGGCTGTGTAAATCGGCCCGTATCCGGATACCCGGGTAATATTGTCAGAAAATTCAATTTTGGAACCTGCTAATTGAGGCCAAATGAAATTGCCAGTGTCGCCTGTCCCTTTGTTCGAAAGCTTTCGACCGAGCGTTAATTGTTGAAGGATATTATGAACTAATTTGTATTATTTTGTTCTTCGTTAGAAGAGCTGATATGAGAATATTTTGATGCAGTTTATACATTTTTTTGAGGTTATAATTTAAAAAGAAGATGTACAACATTCATTATTCGATTGTGTCAGAAATGAACCAGAAAGAAATTAGATTTTAGTAGAGTTCAAATTAAATAAGTGAGACTTAGGTAGGTATATTTTACAACATTATAATTATTATTCTATAAATTAGGTTAATACGGAGAGAGAGGAGAGAGGTTCCTAAATTGAAACAAAATAAAAAAATATTACCTAGTCAGTGATCCAATCAAATCAATTTACATCATTCAAATTTAACTTATTCATCATTGTACCATATTAAAAGCTCTTTTGAAAAAAATATGTTTTTTTTATGTACGTTAGGCCTATGCTTGACTGTCAGTTATCCTGTTGTTAAGCGAAAAGAAATAATTTAATTACAAACAAACAGTGAAGATTTCTGCTTTCTATGGATACAACAGAGAGATCAAATTTTATCCCAGGATCTGTTCAACTAATTGTGATAAGATGTACCTACCGCAGTTTTTAAGTAGGACCATTTCATTTCTTACCTTTCGAATAGTGAAAACAAAATCAGTATCTGTTTAGGAGTTTTTGCGCCAAGCCCCTAGCAACCAGTCAAGAATTAAAAAAATCCATTATTATAACATACCATCACGCCTGTATTCCTCGAAGGGTTAGACAGAAGTGTATGTGAATGTACACCCACATTCGCCAGTATGTTTAGGTCCCATGTAATAGGAGGCGAGAATATTGCCATTCACCGGGCACAATTCCAAACTCAGAGCTGCTACTGAGAATTTCATAGAAACACCGAATTACACTTTCAACTAGAACTGGGAATCGAACCCGAGACCTCTAGCGTAGTAGGCGCGTTCAGGACCACTAGACTATTGAGGCAGTTCAGATCTTTTTGTATACTCCTAAATATATTCCAAAGTTATAAATATTGAAGAATCGTTAAGCATCTTAAAGATGAAAAAGTCTTCAAATTGGCCTACAAGAGTAAAGGTACCTATCGTGAAAAACAATGATTAAATAACAATTACATTAGACCTTAATTCCGATACGATTATCATAATTGCACCTCGTTTACAAAATTAATATGATATTAAAACAACGTCTGGTGATCCATCAGCTCAAACGAAAACATCCACGCAATCAGAACGGCCATTGTTATAAATGTTATAATACTAGAAAATTGCCGAGAATGCCGGAACGAAATTATCAGACTATTATCAACCCCTTTTGCTTTAATTACCTGCACATAATTTTTGTTTGTACACTGGCCAGCCTATTACGGTAATAGCCTCAAGGAACGCTCAGTATAAGATATAGCTAGGAATGATTAAAGTTGATTAACGGCAATTTTGTATTGTACTTATAATATTAGAATGATTATAATTCTACGTTTTGTTTTGTTAATGGTGTTATTGTTTTGGATTTCCTGTTTTTGTGAACTTTATTATTTTTTGTTTCAGTTCAGTTAAGAGCAGTTCTGTAACAGATGAGGAAGTACTTATAAAGTTAGGTACCTATATAGACTAGAACATTTTATTGTTAATGTTGTAAAGCGATTCACAACAAATTTACAATAGTGTATCAAATTATATACATTTTCCAGTATAGCTGACCTGTTTCTTTATGGAAGTATCTACTAAGTTTTAAATTATTCAAACTTTGGTACCTATTTGTTCAATCATAAGACATAAGTAGTTAATTTTCATGTAGACACAAAGACCAAACGGCCACTTGACAGATAAAGACAAAATCATTAAAACAAGTTCACTAAAAACACAATAAAACGCTTGGAATTAATCCTTTGTGTTGACGTGAAAGTCATTGGGAACCATTTATATTGTTTTGATTAATTAATTATTTGGTTGTCTGTAAAAACATGGCGTTCGACCGGTCTCACACTGAGAGCGTCGATCTGCTTCGGGATTATTAACATAAATATTTTAATTGCCCCCTTCAAACCCATTAATTCAATATCAATATTGAATGGTAATAGCTGATTGTGTCTCAGTTACGATCGATCGAAACTAAGTTGTATCAGTTTTATTACCGATTAATGTTGCCAATAATGATATTCAAATTGAGATATAACTGTACAATTTGGATGTTTGGTTGTATTTATTGCGAAAACAAAGGTAAATTATGAAGAAATCGATATTTAAGCTAACAAACCAAACAAATCAATTTGTATCCTAGCTATTTAATAATTAACGGCAAATAAATTTACATTTTACAGCATATTAATGATTCTGTTAGAAAAAGTTAATATTTCTTTGTTTCATTTGTGGTAGGTATTGAAAACAAAAATGTCTACGCGTAAAACTAGGTATAATCACTAAGTCCAAGTAAGTTTCCAGGTCTGGGTGCTCATCCATCAAAATGTATCCACATTGTAGTCAATGATATATGAGACATCAAAGATTTTTTTAAACATCTTTACTTGGTTTAAAAAAATATCAGTACCTAGTACCTACAATTACAAGAACCAAGCAACGAAAACCTTCATGTTTTTGTCATCATTCCATATAGACAGTACCTGCTACTGCTGGTTGGGTACGGAACCTTTTCCAGAATAAGAGGGTTCAGGCTTTAGTGCCTACAAGACGTTGGCCAAGTCTGCGGTGGGAGATTCCACAAAGCGTTGAGAACATCTCTCAGGCTTGCATGTTTTCTTTCAACTTGTGCTCCACTGTTAAAAGTAGCGATACTTCCTTTTTTCAAGTTCGCAAAATCCCTTAATGGATCATCCGACAACTAGGAAAGCGACACAAAAAATACAAGGTCATCGAAGCAAAATTTCAATGGAAGAACTGGTTTCCTAAAATCGCATATCAACAATTTGTCGATAATGCAGCAAGCCAGACAGAAGTGCAGTTAGTGCGCACAGTGAAATGGCATACAGTCGATAGGCCATAGGCCCCAAGTTTAATGCCTTCGACGAAGCTAACGCGATGCAACGCAATTACTGTTGGGGACGCTTTCGCGCAAATGGACGACCCACGACTCTAATGTGACACACGGTTCATAGAGTTGACGAATAAATTTAGACTGAATTTGCTTTTTTTCTCCACTAAGACTGTTCTTGATGCTTTTGTATTTTAAGTTATCAGTACTTATTTTGTCACCAAAACCTATCCCGGTTTTGTTCGAACTATTGTTGCTTCACTTAAAAGAACCTAATTTGTAATTTAGCTACCTATATTGAATTTAAAAACTTTTCTGTGATAATAATTTTGGATCATCATCAGTTGCACCTTTTTTACTTTTTCCTATTTTGTGTCAGCCTGGAATGATAATAGGTTAATTGAATGAAATTTGTCATTTAAATGAAAGTTAAAAATTTTGCCAATAGTTTAAGCAAATCAGAATGTCGAATCACCTTCATTTTAAATTTCAAGAAAACATTTGTAGAAACACAAGAGCCACAGTAACAAGTTGTCCTTGCTACGCGTCTGTAGATCCCAAAATTATAACCATTGAGCGCATACATTATTGAAACGATTTTGGCGTTAATTCTCTTACTAGTAATGTCGTTTTCATTCTGCATCACTCTAACAAGTAAAAGCAGTCTAATGACATGCTCGAATAATCATAGCGAGGGCCAAATGACACGCATGAGGCGACTTGTTACGTGTTTTTACACCATACTTAATATGGGGGAAATGTGTGTAATTGTTGCATATACCTTAAGGCTCGTATCGTTGGACGTAAGGGTTTAATAACAGGAGCCGGTGTAAACTAAGCGTGACAACGAAGCGACGTTTTGTAGTGCCCTATCACTGTGATTTTGAGCAGCTACTTAGCACATTCTATAATTTTGTTGCGAATTTACAAACAGAATTGATAGCAATACGCCTCTATGTTCCTTTGAGAAGTCATGCGTTTTCAAATATTAAGTTGTATAATAATAATATATTACATTAACTAGAATAGAATTGTAACCTTGTTTCGAATCTGCTTTAAGGATATTGTGAAGGTCAGTGACCAAATATGATTATTTATGGAATATTCATGCAAATTTCTTGATATACAAATTAGCGTTTTCATTGTCACAGTGATTGTTAATGTTAATTATTATGAGGTTTGTCTAGTTTTTTTTTTGGCTTTTGTCTAATCTGTATCCGGGTCGCTTTGAACAAGGATTGTGCTAGTTAGATGATATGATTACGGTTAAGCTAAATCTGTCAAAATGTTTTTATTTAAATGCATTCAAATAAATACTTTTTAAAAGTCAAAATCTTACACGGTTCTTAAAAGTGGATCTTGTAAAGAACCCGTAGGTAATTACTTTAGTTTCCAATTTTCTTCTGAATACTTATTATTAAGAATGGTTGTTCTTACTGAAAAAACAAATATGCAGGTCTATTTCACGTCTAAATTTGTATTGAAATAACCAGGTAGTGTCGCCAATTGTCCACCATTAAAATTCTCCGCACTATTGTTAATAGGTGCTTACATACCCAAGTGTGTTGATTTATTCTAAATCATGAGCTCACGTGAATATGTAAAAGTCACTTTAAAATTCTCCACGGCAGCGTCAATAATTCCGTATTTAAGTCGAATATCGATATTTATATCGACTCTTGTTATTCTACACAAATAAAATAAAGCGTTTATTAGGATTCGCGTCGTGGTTCTGTTTCGGAGACTGCCTATTGTTTCTTTGGGGCTATCAATCACCTATACTTCGGCTGGACGGGGCTTGGGAAAGGGGGGGTGAGGGGTGAGCGGGTACCGGGGACGCGAATAACGGTTATTGAAATGAGACGAGGCCCCCGCTTTTTTCCAAATTTAAATTTTGATAAGGCAAGTCCCTGTTTTGCTCTAACTGTGTCCTCGTTTGGTGAGGGTGGCTTTTTTGTTTCAACTCCGACGTCTTCGTGTTTTTGTTTTGGTGTTTGAATTTAGTTTATTATTGGGTAATACAAGGTCTTCGGCGGGAGAATCGTGATGCACCTTTTGTATTTTTTACATATTATCAGCTTTAGCCAATCGTATCTACTTGACATTTCCATCGAGATATATTAGTTAATTTTGAGTGATATGATAAGGTGTCATTAATTATGATTTATTGAGATACTCAAACAGTTAAGTGATAGTTGTCCATTTTCTACAACTAGGAGTCCACAGTTATCAATACGGCAGACATTAGGTGTATGAATTATGAAATCATCACAAAAACCGATTTATACATCATGTCAATCGTGCGCAGTTGTTAATTCGTTTTACACCAGTAAAAGTGCGGCGACACAATTCCAAATATTCGGTTTTAGGTTTTTTGCCGAGCGCCGTCCACGCGGCTTGAATACGTTATACGAACCAGAATAAAGCCGAATTAACATATCCCGAATCTCGACTCCCGATTCAGACTTTTTTGTTATGTAAAATTTTAACTCGTCCTTAAATTACTGTTTAGAGAAATGGACGACACATTGACACCTACGTTATAAAACTCGAGATTTTTTCACCCGAAAGCCCTATTATTTGGTACGTCTCATCGATATTCATTGGCAGGGAGAGCTGTAAAGTACAATAAAACACAATTTTTATATCGTTGTGTTTAGACAGTGTTCAAGAGATGATAACGAAACCTGTAGCCGATATTGTAGGACCGGATACTGCCGGCCATTCACAAAAAACCAACAAGCACACACTTACAGCGTCACGTGTTCACACGTCGTGTTGACACGCACACATATACACATCGGTTCATTCATAAGGAATTGTACCTTTTACACCGTCGACGAAATAGTGGACAACCCTGCGATGGGACATTTGTTAACTAGAGTTTGTCCAATCCAATGAACATTATAGCTATTCGAAATGTATAAATAACAGTGGGAGGTACACTTAATAGTATCGATCGTAATCATACATTCCTAACTTATTGTGGTCGATATGTATTTTAAAATTTACGCATAGGACTTATTAGAAGAAATTAAATGTTTATGGTATTATACTCCCACACTGCGGTTATAAAATTTTACATATATCATTTTGTTATAAGTAGGTACTTATAACTAAATATACCTACGTGGACAGTGTGGAAGCAATTATAATATAGGTACTTAATATGTGTAACAACTGCAGCACTTATCAAAAGCTTTAGAATGTAATTATATTTGGTCATAAGTGGCATAACTAAGTGTAATCTTCTATAATGTATTCTTCTTATTTCAGGATTGGAATCCCAATAATGCATGTCTTGAATGTGATGCCTAACCCACGCAAGTGACAAAATCAATGTTATAAGCGACAGGTTACTGACAATGCATGACAGCGATGATATAAGAACCTTTCATTCGTTCATTATCTTCATTCATTCTCCGTAACCTTTTGAGCTATCGAATCCCTATCGATAGCTCAAAAGGTTAAGCTGTAATGGCTGAGGACATTGCTTTACTGAGTATAGGTACTTGCTTATGACAGTGTAACCCACACACAAATCCATTTAAATTAAAGTCTTAATTCTCCACACAGAAAACGAGCGACAATATACGTAAGACAACATTATTTGTACAAAACAATCCTTAAAGGTAAACATTTTATAGAGGCGCGCCTAGCACGCCTAGCATGTTGAGATAAAATGACTCATTCGACTTTAATCCAGTGTCATAAAAATGTCCAAGCGTTAGTTCCGTTCTCTTTTACCGGACCGATGACATCGACATCGACTATCGAGAACTCGTTTCACATCACGTGCTAATTAATTCAAATGTAGGCGTACCATTATCGATAGAATTATGTGGTAGCCCTATACTTTATTACGTCTATTCGTCTTGTCAGAAAAAAAAAATGATAAAGATGTTTTGTGTCTCGTGCGTGATTTTATAAGGTAACTTTTTTAATTAACATAATATGGCTATTAAGTGGTATCTGGAGAAATGCTTTCCAAATATTTTGGTTCGGAGATTTTATTTATGGCAGCTGTGGTCATAGTTGAGCATGTGGTCTTTAGAAAATCGGTGGAGTTAGAAATTATTATAGAAACTCTTTGTTATAATTTCGTCTTTCTACTTTATAGGTTCAGGAGAGGAAATAGAGTTGGCACAATAATTGATGTTTCTGCCTCATATTACAGGAGTTTGTCTATGAAAAACCCAGGTTTAAAAAGCTTATCTCTTGCATTGTTAAGATATTACACAGCGATAGAATGATATATTTTACTCTAGGTTCATTTTTGAGCTTTTGAATATAATCAGACTGACTGACTGTTTCACACTATTAAAGAATCGTCACCGATCGAAGAATAGTATTGGTCTAACATCAGCTTGATAATGCAATAACTTCATAAAGATTTTAGAGCCGAATAGATTAGATTAAAGTAATAGAAGCAGAACTGAATGGAAGATAACTTTGATTCAGCAATCGAATACGTTTCGCTAAAGCTCTACAACTAAAACAGTTTTAAAACGATCTTCTTAGAAAAATCTCTTCCACAACATTGTACAGTTAACATCCATATAGTTAACTCCTAAACGAGTTGTGAATATGTCTTGGTCTAGCGTAAAACACATCATAAAATGTTTAAGCTTTGTGTGCACTGAGCTATGGGGGCGATTTGTCTCAAAGCTCATAGGTGCTGCTTACATAGTTGATTAGTTGTACGCAGCCTTATTCTGGACAGTACTCCTACGGGCAGAAAAAATGCCTTTTTTTATATCATGATTTAAATTTGAATATTGCTAAGGATATGCTTGAATTGGAATATGATTGAAGTGGAACTGGGCCGGACACGTCTGCCGCATCTCAACCGAGCTGTGGGCTAAACAAAGTACCGATTTGGTACCACAAAACGGCAGACGACAGCGCGGTAGGCCGAAAACGAAGATGGCGGGATGAGCTGGATGGATTCTGGAAGGATTAGTCCAAAGTGGCCTTGAACCTTGAGGAATGGAAAAAGGGAAGGGAGGCCTTTGCCCTGCAGTGGGACGAAAATGGCTGAATAATAATAATAATAATAAGGATATGCTATGAAATTACTGTAATTACTCTCTCGCCACCTTGTGCTAAGGTAAATGCTGAAGCTAAAAGCTTGTGTTACGAGTGGGTTCACGTCGGTAGTGCAATGGGTGAGTTTCGAACCGGCAACCATAAGATTGCAAGTCTGACACCCTAGTCATTAGCTACTGCCGCTTGATGCTTAATGCAGCCTTTATAGATTCCCTGAGGATTATTTAAATTAGATCTGAATTCAATTGTATCCTATTCAATCCAAAATAATTATGTATTGCTTGAAAGTCACTAACTCCATACGTTTAATTACTTTTCATCATTTAGGTACCTAAGGCGAATAAAAAAAAATTAACCTGTAAACTATTAAACACCTGCGCTTTGGAAAAGATTCTTTGAATAATTCTTAATCGCAGCACATTGCTAGCAGTCTCTTACCAAATATATTTATTAATTTTATTTGTATTGGTATTTATTATTCAAAATACTTAGAATTCTATTTTTACTAAAATTGCTTTTCATTATTGTGAGGACTAATTTCTCTTCAATTATACAGCTTGTTAGGAAGTTTACGATGTCTAAGTACCAGAGGTTTGTTAAATTTCAATATACCTACCTTCTAAACAAAACTGAGTTGAAAGCACACAGATTTGCGTAAAATTTGCATTAAAGAAACAACTGCAAATGTAAATGCCAGTGTGTTTTGCACCATTATCAATAGGTACTAATTTTACAGAATAAGGCGGGAATTGTATAGAGATGTTCATACTGTGTGCTTGAGAATAACAAAGAAATTATACGTGTTTAAACAGTAAGTTCAGTTTACATGTGATTTGTAAATAAGTGTTATAACTTATAAGAAGTAGAAAGTTGTTTATTTATACTGACTCATAGTAAAAAGAGATAGAAATATTAGCGTAATTTTGAGGTAAATTCAGTAGGTGATACCTAATGTTGTGAATATTTAGAATATTTAGATATGTTGTGTTAAATATAAATACGAAGAAGAAAGCAAATTCTCAGAGCACTGAAAGAAATTATCACAGAAGATACTGGTATCATTACCCAATGTATATTTAAAAAAAATAAAAACAAAGATTATGAGAAGAAAGACGGATACGGCCTCCCTTCCCATGTTTTAAGTGAATCTTATCCAAACGTGACGATTTTCAATACTAATGTCCGGCGCACCCTGAGCAGTCAGACATCAATCCGTATACCTAAAGGCTTTTTTACAGGCATGTCGAACTCGTTCCTCTTTAAAAAAACATAGTCTATGGCTAATATTTTTGAGTTTGTAAACTGCTCCTACTCAGCCTGCCGAACGGTCATCACTCATACTCACTCAAAGGGGGATACTAAAAATATTGTAGGTAAGTGTAGAATTTAGCATTTTGACTTGTTTGAATATCATAATTGCTACACGCTAGATACTTACCTAGTCCGAGATCCTTTTATAAAATTGTATACCTATTCCCATTTGCGTAAAGAGAGAAGTATCACAAAAAAACTGATAAATTGAGTAAGCTTTCAACTAAAAACATGTGCTTATTACTTGAGAAAATTTATATTTCCTCTTCCAATTATATTCCGCTTATTTGTCAAACCGTTGCAATCTTTTAAAATTAAGTAATTTAAAATTTGGCATACCTAACAAACTCGTTCCACACCCATTGAGATTGCCCGCATATTTCCGCTGCAGGGTATATCTGCTACAACATTTATTTATTATATTATAATAATTATAAATTCATTGCTTATCTGTGACGGTCAACGCAGTCTTTTAAATGCTTGCAAGGTTTTTATTGTAGATCGAATTGTTTGTCATCTAATAAATTTCCTGATTAGATTTTTTGACCGTTCTGATACATTTTTGTGGCTAAAGAACAATGAGTGCATTTTTTAACGAATTTAAGGTTTCTAATGATGACGTATTTAGACGGTTCGTAAGAAATAAAACAATGATTAAAGTAGATTCACTTTCTTAAAAATTTAATTAAATATCATACAACTTGTAGACTTTTAAAATAATATTTTTAGTTCACTATTAAAAAACACATTAAGGAAAATGTAATAAATATAATTATTTGCCTATTGTTTGTCCACGATCTTGAGTTTAAAGTATTAGCCTACGTTGGTGTAATTGTATTTCTTTTATCTCTTGTTGCCACTTCCGTTTTATAATTCAAGATGAAGTCGACATATCCGTGTAAATCCGAATTTACTTATTATTAATTAAAGTCTACACTCCAATTAAGGCGATGCGATAATTTGCAGCTTCGCGCATAAACTACTAGTGATGGGCTAATCCTTCGCTGCTACACGCCGATGGCAAGCTGTAAATTATCCGATCGCGCGTCGCGGAGACAAAGCCTGTGGCTTATTCTGCGTTTAAATGCACAATTTAACTATAAAAGGCATATTTCAAAATATTGTTGTTCTTTACTAGAGACTGTAGACTATGGTATTGTTCTATTAAACAAGAAGTGCATAATAGTTCCTTTTTAGTCTTATTCTCCATGTCTGTCGGCGATAGAGCAATATTGGGTTATATAGATGTAGCACATTACAGAACTGCTTCATTAGTTTAGTGGTCCTAAGCGGGACTATTACGCTAGAGATCCTGGGTTACATTCCCAGGTCAAGCAAAGTGTTCTTGCTTTTTTCTATGAAATTCTCAGTAGCAGCTCGGAGATGGATTGGGCCCGGTGGCGAGCATATTGCCAGTTGCAATTGGCTCCTTTTTCCTTCTCCTCTCCTTCTCTTCCTTATCCTTCAGGGAATACTGGCGTGATGTTGTAACTCATTACTTACATTATTTTTAATTCTACAACTGCCAAAAAAACTGTCTCAATCAATGAAATATGTTTGATGACAATTATGTATGGACTACGATACCTTATAAAGTCCATCTCCACGTATCTACGGACATTACACCATTAATTATGGTCATAAAAAAAGCCGTTGACATCGAACATCAAAAAATTTGTTGACTATTAATATGCGTGTCCGTTACCAAATGACTAATACGACATATTTACCAAAAATGCAAATAATAAGTACGAAAGAACACAAATAAATTAGACATTAGAGAATAATTAAGAAGACTTAAGGCTATCATAAATAATATGAATGGAGTTTCTTTTTTTGTAAATAAAAGTAGATGTTAATGGGTTAATGGATATTATGACGTAAGTTAAGATTAACCAGTTGAGACAAGTTGTGATCTTTGCTTTTAAACGTGATGTCAATAGTTGACATACTTATTTTTGACTTGTAGTATTGTTCGTATTTACAATTTATAGAAGCGAAAATTATTGATAGGTACGTTTCGAATTGAAAGAGGTTAAAACACTGCAGTATATACAAAAAAAAGTGATCCATTACAATATAACTCTATACATCTCATCTCAACTCTATTTTTAAAGGAGCCAAGAGATTAAACAGTGCGGTGCAGTGATAGCCTAGTGATATGACCATTGGACTGCCAAGTCAAAGGTCTCGAGTTCGAATCCAAGGCACGCACCTCTGACTTTTCGAAGCTATGTGCGTATTAATAATTAATTATCACGAGCTTAAACGGTGAAGGAAAACATCGTGAGGAAACCTGCATGTCTGAGAGTTTCTCTTGACGGCGTGTGAAGTCTGCCAACCCGCAGTATAGCCTAATCCCTCTCGTACTGAGAGGAGACCAGTGCCCAGCAGTGGGACAATGTAATGGGTTGATGATGATGATGATAAGAGATTAAAAAAGTCGCAAAAATATTTTTTTTTTTGCACATGAATTGTAACCCGATAAATATAGCACTAAAACTCTTCTATCTACAAAACCTTTTTATCTTTTGCACGGAGAACCGAAACAAGACATCAAATAGTTGCAGAATGCGCCAGCCCGGCCGGACATGCTCTCGCGCACTACAAATTACAATCAACACGGCGGACATGTTCGCACGTGGGGACGGCCCTATCCCTATCGATTTACAACAAACACATACACCAAGATTATTTTATAGTAATTTCTCTATTACGATATCTCCTTAGGTGTTTATTCGCACGAGTCCTGTTCGAGATAACAGCGATTTATATCTTCATTATATTATGTTTGTACGGAACGAGCTTTTTTGGTTGGTTTTGTTTCGCAACAATGTCTCTGAAATGTTTATACAATGTTGCGCCGGTTGCAACGTAGCGACGATACAGGTGGCGTTTTTTGTTTTATTCTATAAATTTTATCCTGACTTGGAATTATAATGTAGGTATTGGCAATAAGTACGAGTTTAATATGGGTGGTTTTCTTTCAGTAAAATAGAAACAGTTTTTTATCAAAGAAACATGCCCATCACTTGTCTGTCTTGTCTTACTTTTTTTTTCGAACCATCGTCCTTTTTATAAAATTTAAATATTGTTTATGTGAAATAAATATTGATCGAAATAAAATAATTCGCACAACAGCCTCATAACGACACAAACAGTTAACGGTACAAAACAAAAACACCAAACATTATGACACCTAGAAAGCCGTAAGCCATTAGCTAAACATGAACAATGTATGAATCAGAGGTGTTTATACTAAGACAGGGCATGTCGAAACGTCCGTCAGCTCTCGAGGCGGCCTCGAGGCAAGCGATTAACAAGCAACAGGCGGGGACGGGCGACGCCACTAGTGCGAGGTACAGAGAATTGTCACTCGCCTTTTTTGTCACGTAATTGTTCCAATTTCAAATAATTTTGAATTTATATAAACAAGAATGTGTGCTCGAAACATGTTTATGATGACATTAATTTTAAATTGAGAAGTTTTGTTTAGTTCTTTTTTTGTATTCTATTTTGTGTCATATCATAAGATGCTTATTTATCTAAACGCGGAGATATGTAATGCTCATATAATGTACAGGATAAAGAGGCATTACACTTTAATATATGTATATCAGGCTTTCGTGCCCCGCTCAATTCGAGGGCCCGGCCTAATAGTTTTCCAGCGAGCACTGATTTACAATCAGGATAGGACTGTCGATCTGTAGCGTTGCGCCTACGCGCATTCACTATTATAGCTAGCAGCTACACGTATTATTTATGGTAAGAAGCTTTCCTAAGGATTATGGAGACCGGGCGTCAACAATGCAACTAATAATTTTTAGGTTTCTATTGTAAACGTTGTATCAATATTTTGTTAACTTTTATTTGGTTGTCTAAATAAATTTTATGTGTATTCTCTATTCGAGTATAAATTGCGTTCGAATATTTAAATTTAAATGTCATAAAATGTGAACTTAGTGCGACATAAAGTGGCGGGTTGACGGTTCGCATTCCTTGTTACGTAGGCCCCGGGATCCATGAAAATACGTTCACAAACAGATGGTTAAACCTTTGATTACTTTAGAATTACGAGTGGCGTGGCGTACTTGATTATAATTGCGTGGACAGCGTGGATCTGATTTGCGTGACCAATCCTGCGCAGGTAATGACGCGCCTACCGCCCGCCATCGCCGCGTTTCAGCTTAAAGCTTCGATAGCATTGCATGAGCGAAGCGACCGTGGAGATCTTTTGTTTTGGGGGGTGAGATTTTTGTAGTAGGTATTAGACCTATATGGAGATGTTAAATACTTTAAGAACTCATAAGTGTAGATTTTGATGATATTATGTACATTTTACCTTATTTGTAAGCAGTAGATATACTTATCCTTATTAGGTAATACAATAATAATAAATAACAAAGCTAATTTATCACAAAATAACTAATGATTCAAGTTATTTCTGATAGTTATGATATTTGCGCTCCTTATCCTTAGTCTCAAAACTACAAGTTTTCAAAGCATCGCTTCATCATCTCTTATCGCTGCCTGCGCGCCCTCTGCCGGCCGCGTAGCGCGACCGCCTCACTTTCGCACTTAATCGAGAAATATGGCTCGTGCTCTTATGCCTTTATTTATTACCACAGCTCTGGGATTAAGAACATCGATTTATATTGTCCTCATTAGTGCTCCTAAATTGATTAGAGCGTGCGTTCGTTATGGTATTACGTTTGCAATATTTAAATATTATTTTGCTAGATTATCAGTGTACATTTTTCGGTAAAAGCACAGATATTACGAAATAGGCTGTATGTATTTTGATGATAATACAAAGCAAAGTTATGGGAATTTTTGGTCGTTTTCGGGGTAACATTTCATAGAGACATAATTAACTGCGTCTGTATGCCATGCACAACCCACGAAAGATACCGAATATTCAGAACGGTTGCATAATTTACAGTCCGAAATAGAGGTAGGAAGCGGTCAACTTCCCGCCAGTCACGGGCACACGCGACGAAAAACTTCGCGTGATCCACTCGTCTACTTCATTATATTAATTACCCCATGTTAGTCTAGATTGCACCGACACCACCCTACAACAATACAAGTGAGGAGCATCTGTTCAAAAGGACGTATTTCTATGATAAACAAACTTCACAAAAACAGACAAAAACATCTAGTTTCTATTATAAAAATGCTAAAATTTAATTAAATGTAAGCTCATTGTGAGGATTAAGACTACAATAATACATGCATATAAAAAAAAAAAAAAAATACATCATTTTTTTTTTAAATTTAATTTCAGTTTAGAAATACGACTTATTGATCGGACAAATTAGAAATACGACCTTTTGATTTGTCACTTCTAGAAATATGCCCTTTTGATTTAACACTTTTAGAAATAAGAACCAGCATTCAAGGTCTCGACTAAACCTTGCTCATCCATTTTCACTCTGATTTTTACTTTATAATAACTTCCAAACTTCAAAATTTCACAAAATCCATCAACTCGCATCGAAAGACAAAACGTTAGGAGTAACTTCTGTCAGTGTCATCTGTCGACGTCGTTATAGAGATGTAGAGTCATAATTTTTTTTATTTTTTATTTTTTTAGGGTTGCTATTGGCAATGACATTCAACGTACAGCCGTCATGTTTTGACTCGATACCGTTTTTTAGTCAAACAAATCGATTTTTATTAAAGTTGTTATGTATGGAAAAAAATATGACCTTTTGAACAGAAAAATAAATAAAAGATGCTATTTGTAGAAGAAATATGCCTGTTCTGTTTAAAACAATCCAAAACAACATTTTAATGCAGAAATACATCCGTTTTGATTGGAATCCAATTTTTTAAGATTTTATTATATGGGAAATACGCTCCTTTTGAACAAGTATTTAGGCTCATTCAGTGGAGTTTTTTGTTATGAGTTCAAAAAAAAATAAAAAAAATAAAAACTTGGAAAGTGAAATACGACCTTTTGAACAGACGCTCCTCAAGTATACAACAGATAAGGGACACTCGATTTATAGCTTGCATTTCTTTTGTCAGCTTTGAAATTGTACTCGCATAAGTTAACCAAGATTAAAGTAATCGAACTTATAAATTTTGTCGTCTCACCTCTATAAGGCCAACGGCGGTGTCGACGCGAACTTTGTTCAAATTAATGGGCCGCATTATCAGATCGAGCCTGGTACATGGCGTTTATGCTGAGATAATTTTGTGTGCAGAATATTTTCGTGCGTTTTTTTTTTTCGCGCTTGTTCCCGTGGGTTGACTTGTGATGTAAGCGCGATCACGACGCGGCGTAGGCGCTAAGATTGTTCGGCCCGTGAAAAACGAATATGTATAAATTAGTATCCTACACAAATGCGATCGCATTTGGGGTAAACATGTTTAGAAGTGAAAGGTAACAGTGTGGATCAGATGACAGGCAGGCAGTTTATAAAAATACCTTTAGAGACCACGCCGATCTCCTCATGGATTTCCTATGGCTCTCGAAACGTGGAGGGTTATGTCGAACTCCCAGAACAAACCGTGGTGGGTTATGTCGAACTCCCTGACTAAAAATACACGGTAATCCTTAGCATAGGTATTGAGTAGCCGTGGGCTACTCTGGTCTTGTACTAAAAAAGTTTACATAGGCTAATTTGATTAAGCTTTTTATAATCATCATATCATCATCAACACATTATATTGTCCTGTTGCTGAGCACGGATCTCTTTTCAGAATGTGAAGTGTTAGGCTGTACTCCACCACGATAGCTTAGGTACCTACTGCGGGTTGGCAGACTTCACACGCTATCGAGAAAATCTCATGCCGGTTGTCTCAAGATGTTTTCCTTGACTGTTTTAAGCGAGTGATAATTAATTATGAATAAAATATATCTCCACAACGTTTTTCCCCAAAGTGTAAGGCAGATGTGTACTAATTACATATACTCACAGGTCGTCGGTATGTTTAGGTTCCATGTACCAAATAGAGAGCGAGCCTATTTCCATTAACCGGGCACAAACCTAAACTCCAAGCTTCTACTGAGAATTTTTTAGAAAACTCAATAACACTGCTCGATCCGGGAATTGAAACCAGGACCTCTAGCACAGCAGTCACGCTTCGGATCATACCATCCGTTTCTATTCTTGTCACTATGCCAGCTTGCAAACCACGACAAATATAACTTAATCAATCAACTATATTGAAACAAACTAAAGGAGTCTACAAACTTTCAGTAAAGAAAAAAGAAATAAAATTACACGTCATAAAACAATGAAGCATCATAAAGAGCCCCCTAAACTCGGGTCTGGAAGGAAAGCCCTAATCCGAACATGTCGTGTTCAAAACGGTACGGTTGTAGGATACTAATTAAGTAACTAAACAACCGCCAATAGCCATGAAATTCCTTATAGGAGCGGTAAACCAATTCCGTAGCACTTTAGAAGCGCGCGCGCAGTAATTGACAAATAAAGGTACATGTTAACTGAAGGTACCGTGTTGACGACACTTAAGAAATATTTAGTTGTGAAGTGTTAAAATATTTGGTGCGTGAAAATTGTCTATCGTTTAAGTGGACGGTTATTCGTTTCCGATTTCGTAAATGTAGTTGTAAGTGAGTGTTGGAGCCTTAGTTTTCTTTTATGGATGGTAATAATAACATCGACGTTTGTATGTATTGACTGTAAGTACTTATATACATACACTGCGATTTATTGAATGTAGCTATCAACATATTACAGTGTTTAAAGTGGTCATTGGCAAATAATAATAAAAATTTGTATTTTACATTGCACATCAACTTTTATGTTCCGCTAGTAGCCTCTCAAGAAAGGGAGAGAGCTATTTCAGATTTCGAAAACTTTTTTTTAACCTACAATAATACTCAAGGATTTCTTCAGCTTCCCCCACTACCTAATGGTTGTATAATCAGTCAAAATATCATAATGATTATCTCTACTCAGTTAAAAAGTCAAGTCAACAATTTTACGCATAAACTACACACTCAGCTGACCCTTGCGATAAAATCCTTAACTGTATAATATACGAAGAGAAAGCTATGAAGATATTAATTTCCTTAAAAATTACAGCGACGAAGTACTCTCTTACAATGACATTACAAATCGTCACCCCATAAAATCTCGATGTCGCACTCGAAATGAATAATTAGTGGTGTTATCACCGAAACAAGGGGCTTTGTCTTAATTATTACACCATTATAAAGTGCTCCCCGACCCCTAGTGATACCCAGAAATGAAACTTGAGTGGGTAAGAAAAACTTGCAAGACAAGTCGAAGTATTAATTAATTCTAGCCACCATCGGTCGGTTTATTAAACGCTTAATTTCCATTTAGTGGGCACGGTTTGCAAGGAAAATCTTGAATGACTCGGATTTTCCTTGTCTAAAAGGGAAGCGGGGCGAGGAATGTAAATGTTTTGTCGCGGTTTCATTTGAATTAATTAATGGTTTTAATGAACGCGAACTTTTTCATCCGGCCTCCGTTTTCTGTAACAATGTTTATGGTAAATAAAACTTGTCAAGGAAATGCTTTTTTGTCCATCTGTCGGTTTTTTCTTTTTAATTCGCTCGGTTTGTTGGGGCCGCGAGTTCTGCGGCGGATTGTTTGGATTTATTCGTGTAATTAGTGAAGTTTGTTCCGTTAGGATTATTTTTGTTCTTTTTTGTGTAACAAATTGGGTGGAATTCAATTTGGAGGTGAGTTGGATTGTACAAAAAGCGCTCAATTGTTTCAAATTAAGAACTTTTTGGGATACTAATTCTCTTGAAGCATGGCTAACGAAATGAAGGCCAAAATACAACTGTGTTTTTTTAAAACGGCTCAACTGCCTACCTGCTTATTTATTTTTAATGACTGCAAATAAGGTTCCATGAAAGATTTATAAATATTGAATTCGACTTTAGAATATGCCAATAAAGACCTAACCATAGGACACGAACATTAGAAAAAACATATAATAACTAATATTAGAACTGGATAGAGTAGCCCACCAAACACGCATAAAAGCACAAAAAGTCGACAAAGTGATCAACGCCTGTTTTTTTAATCATGATTAAAATATTTCCACAGGAACGGCCAGAAGCTACGGTATAATGATAAATCGCGTCAAACCTCCCCGCAATTATGACGGACGTCGACTAAATTAAACATAGACTAAAAATTTCAAAGCCGAGTCTCCAGTCACTAATAAATTACGCGAGCGAAGGGTTAAAGAATAAAAAATGAGATAGCGCTTGTTCTATAATAATTTAACCCGTTTAGCGCAGTCGTCGAGTAATAAAGATTAAAAAGTTTATTTTTTAACACTTTTGGTGCTAATGAGGGGGCGTTGGAAACAATTTGAGGGATTACCTTCTAAAAGCTTCCGTCAGGTTTTTAATTGAGACTTTTTTGTGGGCCGAAAGGCTTTTAGCCCCTTTGACTGTGCCTCGCGCACTGCCTTTGTGCCTTCCT
Organism: Subacronicta megacephala; assembly: GCA_958496365.1. Taxonomy (NCBI): domain Eukaryota; kingdom Metazoa; phylum Arthropoda; class Insecta; order Lepidoptera; family Noctuidae; genus Subacronicta; species Subacronicta megacephala. The sequence continues at coordinate 6,125,216 of OY292526.1, forward strand.
CGCCGGTGATCTATTAATGAAGGAAAATATTTCCTTTTTTATCTTTACAAATGACGTGTTTTTTGGTGTTTTATAAATATTTAACGTAATTTGATAGCGGTTGTTTAATAGATTTTTATTGTACTTTTGTAAAGAATGGCTGTTTCTTTATTGAAATTGATTAAGACAGTTTTTGATTTGTTCGTTAAGATATCGTTATTTAGTAATTCAAAACGGTAGGTCAGTATTGAATTAAGAATGAATATTTTAACGTATTTTTAAGATGATCACTTTCGAAGTATCCTGTTACAACTTTATAAAATGCTAATGACATCTTAATGAGTCTTGTTTTATGACCGAGTGCTAAAGATAACAATAGGTTAAACCCAAAAAATATAACTCACAACTTACGGATACCGGTACATCCGCAAAGATGAGCGGAACGCAAAAAGCATAACTCTAATCTCAAGTAAGACATTACGAGAATACCAATGCATGCGCGAAAAATCGATCGCGCGTTGCCGTCTTAAATTCCTCACCCTTTTCGAGGGGGCTCCCCCAAAAAACGAAAGAATAGAAGAGGGAAAAAATCTAAATCGTCTCATATCTCCCCCCGAACCCACCCCCGCCCCCGGACACCTCCGACGTCAAGCACCCTCCTTATTTCGTATGCGAGCTCCTCCAGCAATCATTATAAGGATATCGATTAGGGCTACGTCTCTAACCTGCCCATATCTTTGTGAAACACTCATGTGTGCATAGGATTACTTTTTGTCGACTTTCAAAAATTCCTTTATTGTAAATTATTATGTCCTGCCCATCAAATTCACGTGAAACTGTTAAAATTGAAGCTATATGTAACCGACAGAAAGTCTTTACGTTCAATTTTGACCGAAAATGTTTGTCAACGGACTAATGTCATATTTTACCCAATGTGTGAAGATAAAGTAATTGTTCATGATCACAAGGTATGTCATTTTAAAACCATGCTCACTATGCGAACCAAAAGAAGTATAAACTTATTGGATTCATGGTAAACAAACATTATATGAACAAATACATATTGATATACGATTGGCTCTGAAAAGGTAAGACGAAGGAGACTAGTTAACAACCGAGGACGGCCCCCGCATAAGTAGATGCAAATTGTTCCCGTTAAACTATTTCGGAAGGTAAACATAGAGGGGTCGGGGCCCACGTGCTCGCAGATCCGACCAACGAGATTAAAAATGCTGGATGGGAGACCGCTGGGTCGAGTACGAGCCAAGAAATATTGGAGTTCACGAAGAAAGCCGCTTTGGGGATATGTAAATAGGAAACTACAAAAGTAATGTTTGAGTTCGGGACGTCGCGCGAGTGAGTGGTCGCTGGATTATTGCCGCCGATATTGTGCAAGCTTATCCAATTTAAATTGAGATCGATGTTTGGTTTTTGCTGAGTAATGAGGTTTTCGGAATGTTCCGAAAGGGTTAATGTTATTTCATGCACCATCCCCCTAACGTGACTCCCTCTCGTTATTTTATTGAAGCATTGACTTTAAAGACGAAATCCCACAGATTTTGAATAAGGTCAAGATTTGTTTAGAATAAATATTCCCAAAGTTTTGTTTACTAAAACTCTAAAAAAATATCTGTAAAATTCACGTAACACAACTGTTAGAATCGAAAACACAGTTGAAAAAGACATCTACCCACGGCGACACAAAACTAATGACGACTTGAATTCTAACAAACACAATGGTAAAAAAAATACAGTAAAACTGCTCTCGACTCGTCTCCGAGACTTGAATAAAGCGAAAACTAGGATCTAAGGAATCCTACAGACGACACTTGATTGTATACACGCGACTGACCACTGCGGGGAAATAGGTAAAGTTAAGTTGGAAAAAACCTAAGCGAACCTTGGATAAGACTTGCTTGTCTAATTGTATTCATATTTTTGTTTGTCTGTTTACGTTAACGACGGTTTGTTTTGCTTACAAAGTACGAAGGTATTTACTATTTTCTATCGCATATTAAATATTCATGGTTTCGTCATTTCATATAGGTATATGTGCATACCTACTACGAAGCTAATTATAGGATGTTGTTTTTTAGATATGAAATGGCAATATTCTGTAGTCGCTCTTTATTTGTTTTTTATTCAACATTATGCAAAATGTCATGTACAAGACTGTTTGAACAAGACCATTCCAGTGAGTGGGTTATCTTCATCATCTTACCGGTTACCTTTGAATCATGTTTTTGGTTAAGTTTCTATTGTGAATTTATTTAGACAATTATTGTTTATGTTGGATAACTTCAAAGAGATTTTCTTGAATATTGAATATGACTTAAATTATTATTATAGTGACTAAAGCGTTAGGTTCATTTTTATTTAATTTGATCACCAAATTCGGATCAAAAATCTCATTAAGGGCAAGTGTACCTACATAGTTACAGCAATATCTACGTTTTGTAAGTGCCTAATTCCGTTTGGCTGAATCTAATAAATCCCAACCGCTGAGCGGAGAATATCTCAAAGCTGTTTCATTATTCGGCATTAGCCGGCGGTCGGCCACGCAAATCTTGGCGTCCCTCAGCCCCGGCCAAGAGCCCCCAATTTCCCTCATTACTTACCTCCCGTCCGAGACAATGGCAAGACGACGACAAGAAAAAAAATATAATAATTTCAAGTGGAATAACGCTGAAAATCTTTTCACGGAAAGAAGAATTATTGTTGTTTTGCAAGCGAGCTCTCAGAGACAAAATGCACCATCCTTATTACGCTATTGTTCGGTGTTACGGGCTTTATTCATTTTTACTTGGCTCGACTTGAATGCTTATTAATTTAAGGCCGTGATAAGCTCGGATTCTTTTGAATGTACGAACGAAATGTCTGGCTATTGTGATGAGTTATTTTACATCCTATTATAAGAGGAGTTCGCGAAATGTTTCGATAATGATGTTAAAACCCCAGAGGATTAATAATTTTGATAGATATTTTCTTAAAAATGGGCAAAAAATTAGAAGTAAGCTGATTAATGTATATTTTTGTTCGTTGTTCCTAATACTCACACAAATGAGTAATACTCATACTTTATTATTCATTGTTTTCTTAAATTTATGATTCATTGAAATTTAATTTATTGGTACCTGAAATAATAACTTTTTGAATATTGGGTTATTAAAGGCTACGTAATACATAACATAGTGAAGAAATTAATGCATGTAAGCACTGAAATAAGTACACATAATGAAACGTAAATATACATCACACGAAACGCTTTATGGTAATCGAAATATGCCAAAATATGTTGTTAAGAGGGTAGAAAACTACCGGTTAACATGCAAGGGATGAACTAAGCTTTCATATTTTGCGGGCAGCCGTAACGAAGTGACTCGAAAACTTTCCTACCGTATGTCGTTCGACTTTTTTAAGACGTCCATAAACATTCAAACAAGGCTTTTGTGCCACTATTTGAACAACGCTGCGACGTGAATCGTAGCTCATAATAAAGTCATTTTTACAACATTCGAGTAACACAAATTACTTAAAACGTCACATAAACGAATTTGCGGGGACGTTCGTGTTGTTCAATGTGGAAATCTCGAGTTAAGTCCACGAAACAGTCGGTAGGAAGGCCCGCTCTCCCCTGGGGGGCCGAGTCAAGAGTGATTACGAATTTTAATTATTTTTTTAAGCCAGTGGCGGCGAGGTGATGTTTCCCCGCTGAGGCTTATGCAAACAATCGACTTGCACTTGGAATTAATCCGACTCGGAGTTTTTCCTTCGCGACAAGGAATTAACAAGCAAAGAAGTCATTAAGTCGGAAGATATTCGAGGATTTCTTTTAATTGCGGCTCCCTTGACGTCCGTTTTCTAATTGGTTCGTGTCGACGCGTTACTTGAAAGAATTGAATTTTAATTTTACAACTGTCGTAGTAGGTAGGTAAACATTGATTTAGCATTCTAGCCGTTTTGTTAGTGCTATCTTTGTTGCGACTATGCGCGACATGCAGGTAACTATGTGTCATTACAGTGCATAACACGCCCTCTATTATCCAATTATTTCTAACCTTTCAGCGTGGGCCGCTTCAGTGCAGTAATTACTCCACTTGGTAAGTTTAAACGTGGTGCATGACAGTCTAAGTGATTGTATGCGGTGAACTACGGTACCGCTAATGAATTATTTGTGGCTCGCGTGCAATCGCTACGTCTCTAATTATCCTACTGTTGGATATTATGTTATGACGTTGCTCCTGCGTTTGATTTCAGCTCTTGAGGGTTTTCCAACCACTTGAAAGACGTTGTAATTGGGGTGCTTTTTTATTGCGAACTAAATGATGCAGTAGGATTTTTACCGAATTCGAAAAAAAGGTCTTCCTTTGTGTGTATTTTTTGTCCATGTTCGTGCATAACTTTATTGTTTATGGACCTAATTTAAATATTGTTGGTTTAGTTATTTTTTATTATATTTTGGCATTATTGAATGCTAAATGTCTATAAAAATATTCATTTTATAGTGAAAAAAAATAATTCAGGCAGGATTCGAACCTGCATTTAAGTTCACTGGACGCTATACCTATAGTCATCTTAAGGCTTAGAATGTGGAAGAAGTTCATTATTAATGGCAGTGTTCTCGGTAGCTTAAACGCCTTAAACTTCTGGTGTACTTAACCGGAGGAACGCAGGTTTGGTTATTGTTTTGTTTCACAGTTACCGATTCCAATCATACATCACCAATTGGATGAAGTTAGTTTCCGTTTTCTAAAAGTTATTATTTAAATGCCTATGACTACGAATACTTAGGTAGGTACTGGCAATTTTTATTGTACCTGGAATTCACTATCTTACTGCTAAATATTTTTAAAGATATACAATTTCGTGAAACAAGAATTTAAACTCAGACTAATAGATTCAAGCCAAAACTATAATTCTCATGGTCTAAAGTAACACACAATTCAATGAAACTCATTAGGAATATGTCCTAATTTTAACATGGCTTCTCCGGCAACCTACTTAAAAATTGGCACATAACATAATACCTCAACGAAACAAAAAAAAAGTAAGCAAATAATTTGGCATCCTCCAAACAAGAGAACAAATAAAAAGGCTGATTGAGCACCCCCACTAAAATGACTCATTTATATTAACGACCAAACTCATCTATACTCATTCACTCGATTCGGATTTTTCCACGAAGATCCTTCTCTAATTGAAATTGAAATCTGATTTCCCTCCCTCGGCAGAGCTCGGTGATTAAAAGTATAAGAAAAAAATACAAATAATCAAATTACAATATCGCTAACGACTCCTCAGAATCCTTTTATATTTTTGAGGAATAAATTAAAGACGGTGAAGGGAGAGCCACGCTCCCGCAAACAACGGGCAACCATTTTGGTTTATACGTAAGCAATTGTTACATCTATAGTAATGAGACCCCAAGAGAAATGTTTTAAGTAGAATTGCATAAAAATATAAATTTAGGTATTGACTCAAACCTAACCACCAAAGTGTTTAAGTGACGAGATGTTAAATAAGTATTTTTAAATTTTAGCGAAAGTAAATTTCGGTTTTCGGCAGATTCGAACCTGTATCCTTTCGGGTAAATGCACCAGTCACTGAGATCACCTCAGGACATAAAATGTGGATGAAATTTTCGAAGTACAGACAGGTCAGTTCTTCTGTAAACTCACATTTTGCTTGTATATTTTAGGCTCAAGTTATAGGCGGCGAGCCTATTGCTAAAAAGCTTTTTGACCCAATTAACATTACCTTCATACCCAAAACGGAATATCCGGTATTCCGTTTTGGAATTGAATAAATAGTCTATATTAATAATAAGTTCCATATTAATTTGTCATAAGAGTGCTATTTCAATGCTCCTATTATGGCCGTACATTCCAAAAATGCTTTGTGAAAAAAGTTATAATTTGATTCTTATTAGTTGATAGACTAGCTATGTCCTTTAAAACATAAAATCGACCCAAATGATTCTATGTTACCATTTAACTTTCACGTATAAATTTTCCCTATATCTACATCAAATTAAGCGTTACAAATATTAATATTTATTTAGCATCAATCCCGTAAGGTAGACGTGTGTATTTTTCATTGCCTTTAAGTGTATAAGGCTCGTGAAGCCGAATGAAAAATTGCCCTATTTTGAGGATGGATGACGCGAATTAAAGAAGCAATTACTCATCAGAAAAGCACGGGGGCGGAATGTTAATAAGACGAGACTATGGGTGAGAGATATTTTTCATTTGGTCTCCTCGGACTATCACGAATTCGTAATTAAGATGTAAATGTACGGAGTCTTGTGGAATAATATTTTAAGACACGCAAACGCGATGATTGGTGGGTTACTTTCTGTAGATATGTGTAGGTGTAGGTTTGAGTTATTCCGCTAAACATTACAAATAAGTTTTTATTATGATGACAGTAGGTGCGTCCACCTTTTGAGATTTTGAGTAGTGACTTCAATACGTGTGTATTAGGAGACAAGCTGCTTAGTTATATTTCGTATGACCTTCAGATAATTTACAAAAGATGTGTATACTCGTATAAAATAGCATATTAAATGATATAGGTGGTCTCGTATCCTCCAATTCGATGAACAGATACGAGAGTATACTCTTCCAAAAAAATAATTGTAAGATGGTGTTCGTAAAAAATATCTTATTCGGAAACATGTCGGTTAAAAAGAGCTGCTCATAAAACGAACTTTTTAAGAACTTAAATAGTCACACACAGACCGTCACTATAAGTCCAAGGTCGCTATCGGACCAGACAACCGTAGTAACGAACGTGCGAGTACCCAATGTCTGGGCGCCTCACGTTCGCCCCATGTTAAGCCCTCGAATTTTCTCCTAACTTTTTCCGCTCCTGGCCACTTATCACCCACCCCCCAACCCCCCACTGGTCCATCGAGCTCGACCACTAATTGCGTCCGTTAATTAGGAAACGTCATGAGTGTTTACCGAGTAGCTAAGTGTGAAGTTCGCTCCCCACTAATGCCTTGGCGTGAAATTACTTCCGTACCAAGTTGAAACTTTTTGAGAAATAAACTTGGTAGGATTAATTAGCTGATGGGAGGAGGATTAGCCGCTGAGTCTGCGTTCTAACAAGATTATAAGAGTTCTGTTTCCACAACTTTTCAACCTTACTTACGTTAATTTTGTTTGTTCCAATGTTTTAGTGCTAGCTTCTATGTAAACAATGCAGAAACTTCTAGACATTTTCTTTCTACTCTTGGCCTTAATTATGGTTTGGATGGTTGATAAATTAACTTTTTTCCTACTTTCTTTTCATCTAATAAATTCACAATTACACTGAACGTATTTATATTACTGTCTTTCCCTTCCATTATCATAAAACGTTCCTAAATAAGCACAAGTAAATAGTAAAAGGAAAACAAAGATGGCAGCGGTACGTCAAAGGAAATGAGTCGTGGCGTGGTGTCAGTGGGCCGGTAATTAACACGTAGCCGGCTTAATTACAGGCCGCATTCGGACTAAGTGAAATGTGTCATCCGGCTGTTATTGGCCACAAACGGCCTTAAATCGTCACTGCGTAATACCTCATACATTGACAGGGTTAATTAATTTATTAGTGACGATTGCTATTGATTAGATGGGGACGACAGGGTGGTGTTATAAGGCAGTGTTCGCACTGGTCAACAATGTTATTCCGAAGATGTATACATGCTTTGCTTCAGAGACAAATATTAATGAAAAAAGAATCTTCTTGGTAATAGACACCGATCCACTCGCAAAATATTTATTATTAATTGAACGCCTTAATAATTTAGAACCTTAAAAATTCATAGTAAAAAAAACGCGATGTTGCAAATTACGTGGGTTCCGTATGATTTTGTTTTGTTATGACAGCGCGAGTTGGCAACGCCGGGTTCGGCGACCCCACTCCGAGTTTTAATGATAAAAAAATTCGTACAGAGGGGAGGCGAGTAAGTGCCATCGAAGGAGGGAAAAAACTACGAAGGAAAATATTTGGCGCGACAGGTTGCCTCTCCCCGCGTGCGAGGGGGACCTTGATAAAAATTAAATCTTAACGACGGAAATTTAAAGATGACGCTCCAACGATCAAGAAGAGTGTACATCTGAGCCCTGGGGCGCTTTAATTGGGCTGAGTACCGACAAGACGAACCTTCCTTTATGTACTCCGTTGATTGATTGGTACATTTACGGCAGATCCCCTGTCAAACGTTTTCAGCAAGACATGTATTTGTTAATGTTTTTAATTTCCAGTTTTTAGCCACGTCTTTCTTGTTACGGAATCCTGCTGGCTTCTGCTCAACATTTTGCATCGAACATTTAATGCCGTGTTTATTGTATCCCATTCGACGTTTTACTATGAATTACATATTCATAGAAAATTATGAAATACGCGTTTAACTTGTATAGTGAACTGATATTGTGCTGTGAAATATTAACGGTGAAATTATGATCTGTCGTAATAATGGTCTTACTGTTCTGAGCAATATATTTCCTCAAGCTTGCAGGAAAATACTAAAAGGATTTGTATGATATTATTGTGACTTCAACATATTTTGTAGTATGTGGATGGTCAGCACGATACATATTATTCAAACAATACTTTATTATCCATGGTTTCAAGCATAACAAAATATTCGAGACGAATTCATCTCTTTTGTTTTTTTTAAAACATTCATCACCTAAGCTCAGATCTTATCCAGAATCGTAAGCGCATTTACAAACACATACTTATTAAATGCCAGACATAGAACATCTACATACCTATAGGCCATATAATTCTAATTTATTCGACGTGGTAATCAAACGCACGCACGTGGACCACAAGCTGATGGGCCAACTGAGTTTAACATGCCATCGATTAAAATTATAATGCAATGACTGATTGATGAGTCTTGAAATCCACAAAAATACTTATGTTTACTGGCTATTACTTATGTATTTTCCGATTGTATCAAATGTGTTTGTTACCGAACTGTTGTTCTTCCAGGATCAAATAAAAAAAATTACTCAAAAAGTATATCCCCACATTGTATACTATTTAAAAACCAAGACACGAAGAAATTACATATAAATAAAAGCAGTAACTCAAATTCGCGACCGCATTGAAATTCAAATAGGGATGCAAGGAGATTTGCATTGGACGGCATCGAATATTGATTTTTCCTACGTCTTGAGGGCCATTGCAATCCTACTTGTTTAAACTTTTTATTTTCACTCTTCACTCGCGTTTTTTGTTTCAACCACTCGCCCCAGGCTTACTCCCCTACGCACTCCCTCTTGCATAAAAAAGCTCCTAATCGATAATTTCTGTGGGGTGCATTAAGCATATCGTCAGTTTTGTGCCACGAATGTTTTTCTCAATGCTTTCAGTGTTCACCCTCAAGGCTATTTTTGTTTTGGTGGCCATTTCCGAGATTGGAAGGAGCTTATGTTGTGTTTAATGAAATTTTATGTTGCTTAGTACATAAAACAGGGTTTCAATGTATATAGATGACTTTATGTAGATAATAAACTAATTACATTTCTATCTTGTCTTCTATTCGATTGATGTCCACGTAGCCCACGTGGACATCAATTGATCGTGGGGCATTTGATATAGCGGTGTGTTTCATGAATGGTATCAACGAGATACCTAAGTCTCGTTGTATTTTATAATGAAAACATCGATTCAATAATTACAGCAGTATCTGTTGTATCTTCAGCAAAATCGATACTTCCAACAATATTCTAATTTAAAACCAATAAAAAGTATAAAAACAACAGAACTAACGGCTTTACAATTGAAAACACCAATAACAGTAAAGGCGATCGTAGACATCGGATCTAATCAGACGAAGACGCATGGCATGGATGTAGCTAACTGCCAATATCTGATGCACCATGAGCTCACGAGCCCATTGTATTTGTTCTTTATGTTTTTTTACGGAGGGACGCAACGATAATGTTTTTATGGCCAGAGGGTTCGCCTTAATCAGGGTACGTTGTGATTAAGCCCAACGTTTTCGATACATTGACACCATAGTTGTCGCTTCGATTGTTTTTTGGGCAGATGGCAATATTAAGGACTAAATACGGCATGAAATAGAGAGTAAGAAGAACAGACGAGAGTAAGAAGTAAAATAGATCATGTATCACTTATAAATAACGTCAAACTTAATGAGCACTCTAAACATGATTTCGTACCTTACTCCCTTGGAATACTGCACTTGCATGAGACTTCAGAGCGTTCAAGAAGTTTGGCGATATCTCTACGTAACTTGCAGCTAATACTGACATTATTGTTACATTTAAATAAATTAGTTTCTCTAATCTGATGAAGTTATAAGATCGTCTATTGAGATAGTAAATTAATTTCAGTCCATGGGAAGAATTTTTATAGTTGTATCTAAATTTGAGGCCGTGTCGAACGTACTTAAAGCAATCATGTGACGAAACTAACTACTTAACTAATCTCAAACTGATTAAACTGCTTTCCTTAGATACTTACACTCACATATTCCCAATGAAATACGGAGAGACGCATAAAATGCTAATTTAACTTGGTACCGCTGCCTACACATTCGGAATGCCTCCCTTCCACGAATACCGACACACGATAATGACTCCAAAACGGCAATTCGAGGCAGAGTTTTTCATAAAACGAGGTATATGAGTCAAGAACATAGGAGTCATAAACATGAGAAAACCACCCCACGCGTTCACCCCTTGCTCGAAAACGTCACCCCCGCACGTACGTAGAAATACAAAAAAGGGCACCAAAGGGACGCTACGCATCCCAAGTAAGCGAACTCATTGCTGGGTCTGCAGATGTCTTTAATGGCTTTAAATTATATGTAGAGAGAGCTAACTGCCGCGCGCCACTCTAGTAGGTGATAGATCACGTTTTGGCCGTTCGGCGCTCTCTCGGCTTTATTATAGTTTGCTCTTCCTGTATTCCCATAATTTTGCAGTCGGCCAAGTCATTTATTTGCTCTATGTTTGTTACATGGGGGGTTAACATTATCTGTGTTATTATTTTAGATATTGCAATTTTTGCTCCAGTGCCCGTTAATTGTTTTCAATGTGTTTTAATTTATACTAATACGTATTATAAATACTAAAGTTACTCTGTCTGTTTATCTGTTATCTCTTTATGACTAAACTGCTGAACAGATATGGATAAAATTTTGCGAGGAGATAGATTGCATCTCAAAGAACGTAAAAGGCTCCTTTTTTCTAATTTTTTTGGGATGCGAGTAAAGATATTGCATGAATGTTAGTCAACGCGATACAATATTTGGAATAAAAACTCCCAATCGTAAATGTTACTACATACTTACGTGTCCTTTTAATATTTATATTTAGTGCTTATATTCATTCCTATAGCGATAAGAATCTCAACAGATAATTTTATAATCATACATTACATGTTAAATTGGATGTGAATACAAGAACAGTAAGTAGAGACTGCGTAAATGTTATTGCATTTAATTTTATAAGCAACGTCAGTACACGAGCGACTGAGCACGACTGCGCGATTTCATTACACAGGAAAAAATCGCGGAGAAATTGGAAAATAATGTCAATTACTGTACAAACTGGAAGTCGCAGCGACTAACGATCGTCATTACGCATTGTCGTGATTGCGTAAATAGAGACGATTTCTTGACGAAGTGAGGCGGGGCGGGCTTGCTAAGTTTTCCGCTTCGCTTTTTCGTTCACGCTCGTTAATGTAATCACGGCCTTGTCTTATATTAAATGACATACAATTTAATTGCAAAATATCATCTAAAGCCATAACTGTAAGGTTGGTAATGGGTGGTTTAAAATTAATAATGTTTCGATCTAAAACTGGGACTATTAAAATGTTTAGGCTTAACCTTTGTAACGTTTTAGAGTTATTTGAATATTAAATTTAGTGTTTTAAAATTAATAGATGTTTCTATAATAGTTTTAATAATATATTCTCAAGATAATTATTTAAATTGAATTCATTTTCAATTTGGAAAGTTCATAGGAACATTTAATATTCTAGGGAAATTTAATTAGGAATTTATTTTGGAAACTTAACGAACTTAACATTTTTTATTTACATTATTATTAAACACACTCGTGCTGTCAAAACATGAGCGTTTTTGTCCAATGAACCGGACACAATATAAAGCAGTTATCACATTGTTTTACGCGACACAAAGCCGCGGATGCGCTTGACACGCCCGATCGCACGTCTGCACCGGCCTTTATATTTCTATGTCGATCATTTGGTTGATGGTGTAAAAACAATGCCGTTTCCTGCCTGGAAAACTGTCACATGCTATACACGGATACCTGGGCATGATCAAATTGTTGTCAATAAAGAGGTGGGTGCATTAATGTTTAAAAAATCGGGTATTTTGTCCATATCTCCTTGAACTTCTCATAGAAATCTCATAATCTCATTCTCTCTCGAGTTTGATTCTAATAATTTTAATATAATTACTCACATTGTTCAAAGGGACTCTCATCATAAACTTGTCTATCTATTGTGCTTCAATTCCACTCACCTTCTGCAAAAAAAGAGAAAATGTCATTATTACATAGAATTCATAAAGATTCTCACAAAATGTTTAATTCCACCAATTTTCACAGAGATACTCTATATTGTTACCAAAAAATAATAGGGCGCATTTCATACAAAAGCCATATTATACCTTTTGAAGATATTTTTAAAATATGTGTGACAATTATCGGTACACGACATTAATAGTCTACTTATATTGTCGGAAGACGGTATAAAGCAAAAAGCTCCCCTCACATAGAAAGATTTATTCGCAAATTACTTATAAATTTCACCTCTAAACTCTGACGCTTTGTGCCCAAAAATGCCGAATGCCTTCACGCAATTTTAACCTCTCCTTATATCGGTATTAAAGCGAGAATTCCTTGTTATATACGGATGATTGAAAATACTTATGTTGACGATCGTACTAGAACATTGGGCTCGCTTATAAAAATGTATTTAAAATGTCGCTACGGAAAATGATTTATTGTGTATGGAGCGTCATAAATTTGTCCACTTGGATTTGGAATAAAGCGGGCTATAAATAGTGTATTTCTAGCTTAAGGTTTGGAATGTTTTGTTCCGTTATTGAGACAATTGAACTAAAAATTTAAAACATTGAGTACATAGCTTTACATTACATTTTAAAGTATCTTTTTTCTGACCATGTTTGTCGAGGAGTATCATAATATTTTTTTTAGTTTTTGTTTAAAACAGATTGAATTGAATTGGGGACCTAACTATTAATGGATCATATAGTTGTCCTGCAGGCGTAAGTTTTATTCACTATGCGTTAAGAAAAGCATTGGCTAAGTACAATTTGGACACTCCACGTGTCTAAAAATATATTAATAGATAAGGCACTACAAATTCGGACAAACAATATTTTTTTTACCAATAGATATTGTAAGGTAAAAGTAGTCTTAATTATCGGAAAATCAAATTAGGATGTAGGCACACGTACCTACTATTATTAAAGGTATTAATTTATTATCTAAACTAGTACCTACTAGCTTTACCATACATATTAATAGTATTCAGAAACTAGTTGTCTCCTACGACACTGACCTATTCAAAGTCGTCATTCTAAAGCGACTTCATTCACTATCAAAGGCGATACCAGGTTTATTGTCTCACCTTTATGGTTTCTATATAAATGGGTGCAACGTGTTAATGGTGTTTTGAATGAGAGAAACCAATAATTTCCTGTGTCGTAAAATAGTGTACACACCTAGAAGTAGGTATTTCTGTCACCGAATACCAAATAAACAGATTATTATAAAGAAGTTACTTATTTTTCTTTTCATGACAACATGAGCTAGGCGTTGGCATCTCATCCTATTTCTTTTCTTGAAGTTGCAAAAGTTTTTTACCGGAAAAATTATGCTATTAAAATTTGGTTACTTCAGAATTAGAACCTTATTTTCTAATCAGTATTGGGTTAAAGCACACGCTTATATATTAGATATGTTTCAAAAATGCATATAAAAACTTGTGGGTGATTGTACCACACTGAAATTGTATCATAATTGCTTTTATTGATTGTGAATTCAGAAGCTGTAATTGAATTAATTAAGCTAGGGTAATTGAATGAATGCTACTAAAATAATGCCATTTTCCCTAAGCTACGTGTCACATCACTTTAAGTTGTTATGCGATCGCCACATTACGCACGCCATTGCTTGATTACTAACTATATAATTGACCACTTTTAATTAAAAGACGCAATGAATATTCTGCTCTTTATAAAGCTTTTGAAATAGAAACGGCAGGGTGTACCTAATAATTTGCGTGGGCTATAAGTACAATGGATATTTAGATTACTATGATGTCTTTGTTTGTTTTCAATAACTTTTTACCGATAACTAATCTTGAATTATAACAAGATCTATATTTACTTACAAGACCTATTTTTTACATCCTGTCATCGTGACATAGATAATCTTAAAATATCAATTTAGGCATGAACATTATCCTGAAATTAATAAAATCCTATAAGACCCATGAGGTTTTTTCGAACGTTTTAGAGGTCCAAGATAAAAAAAAATACGATTTCATAGAATTCGCGTCACAGTCTAATGTTGTTTTTAAATTAAAATCGCAATCACACGCGCATCAGTCGCACAAAGAAACGCCGGATGGCAAAAAAATAATAGACATGGGAATATTCATGTCCTTCTAATACGCATGCGTTAATTTATGCAAGACGACACTACTTTTTTATTTAAGAAAAAAAAATACAAAGGCCTTCGTCAAAATTGCGATCACTAGTGTCACCTAACACTTCGAGGGGAGAAAGAACGTCAACCCCAACCTGACATGTCATTGTACTTCCTATTTTTGTCACATAAAAGATTTTTTTTTTATCAACGGCAAAGGAACAAAAACTGTCTAATTGTAACAGTTTTTTGTGCGCGGATTTTAAGCTCGATTATTTTTTCTTTTGTGCCAGTATAGATTTAAGAAATAACTTTTTAAGATCAATTTGAACCGTTAGGCTTACGTTTTTATAGATAAAAACAGTGATGCAAGTAAAAAACAGAAAATAATTGTAACGTGATATTTTAGTGTTGATCAATCGTGGATTTTGTTAAAACTGTTGCTTTCATAACGTGAAAGTAGTGAAAAAAAAAACGCAGGTGTATATAAATATAATATAGGATTAACTAAATAACATAACATACCATCACGCCTGTACTCCTCGGAAGGTTCGGCAGAGGTGTACTTATGTATATCTACCCACTCTTCGCCGGTATATTTAGGTCCCATGTAATAAGGGGCAAGCCTATTGCCATTAACTGGGCACAAATCCAGACTACGAGTTGCTACTGAGAATTTTATAAAAAAAACCCAATAACACTTTGCACGACCTGGGAATCGAACCCAGAACCTCTGACGTGGCAGTCGGTCATGAAATAGGTAAAGAAAATACGATTACCATTAATTACCATACCTACCATTAATAAATATCAACTTTATACTGCTTACATTAATCTATAAATTCTATCTCAGTGTAATTATCTGGGGCAAGCAAGCGACATGAACTGATTTCACATGGCACACCTGTGGGACAGGAGGTGAAAACACGAAGCCTGTTATTAAACCAATCCATCGATTGGAAAGGGTTAAGAAACTTATAATAATTGCTAACAAAAGAGATCCGCTTCGATCCCAAATTCTATTATTTATAGTTTCCGATCGAAGCTTGTATACGCCTTAATTATCGGCTGTGTACGTCGCACCCTTAACGTGTATTTCTTTAAAACTTTCACGGGTGCAAGAACTTTCACGGGTTAATTATTTTTTAACCGATTCTGTTTTTTTTTATTTCTATTATTGTGTTTTGTGGTAACACCTCACTGGTTAGAAATTATTTTCGCTATAAAATTGAACCCTCTACGTTATTAGTTTTGTGTAAAGTATTGTTACCTTTATTTTGTATTTTTTGTTTAACCGAAAAATACATAACACTTTTCTAATTCAATTCACAATAGTTTTTTAGAATTAATAAAGGATAAGCACATAGTTTAAATCATTATTGTTTTTACAAAATTGAAATACATCTATTCAGAAGCTAGTGATACTAGTAAATTCAACAGAAAAAGCAAGCTGCATAACTTATGAATGTTCAAACAACCCATTAAAATTCTCGTCAAAAACTACTCCAAATATTGATTGAGGTGTACCGTAAGGGTGATCGAAGGTTCCCCATAAGTGCCATAACGGATAAGTCAGTCTACCTGGGGATGTCTTTAATAAGCCAGAAATTGTTTTGAATCGTGTTCGGTAAGCGTGAAGATTTCGTACGGATTATTCGGGTGATCGGCAACGTATTTCTTGGGCTAGCGGTCCTCAAAGTTTGTGAACGAATGTTCTTTGTTTAAAAAAAGCTGATAAGTATGTAGATTGATTTTTAGTTATTTTTTATGTCCTTTATGTAACTAAAGGAGTTGTAGATGTATTGCCGAGCTGAGGAAAGCCGAGTAAAAGGGAGGGGAAGGAGAAAAGGAGAAGGATGTGGACTGAGGGAGGAATTGGGCCTCCAGCGCTCCACACTCACCGTACGAAACGCAACAGTATGCATAATGCTACTCTACGTCAGATGGATATTTAGTTATATTCATTGTTTTATCGGCCCAGACAAATAATTTAAAACTATTGCTATTTTGCCGCAATCTTTGAGAAACACTGAACGGAATGGTACTTTGTTACTTACCATTGATTGGTACCACAATGAGCTACAAACTTTGCTTTCACATTGTAAAGTGATATATTTATATTATTTTTAGAGCCCCTTGTCGAATTTATGGAACAATACATATATAATCCTGTGTGTATATACACATTTTATACAACTTAGGGTTGAAATAAGTACATAAGTTTGAGAAATGAGTTTGTATGAAAAATTACAATTTGGTTAACTTCTTAGCAAATAGTTTTTTGAAGTTGGTAGTATATTGTATGGGATTATTAATGGTGTTTGTCTTGTACTCGTCTGTTGAGAAATTAGTTGTGCGTACAATACATTTTGATGAGTTCAAAATGTGCTGTAAATAATTAATCTTTTTATGGATTTGCGAATAGTTTCAATAACTTGAGATGGAAGTATGTACCTATTTAATAATTTATAAAATGCTTAAGGGTAAATTTTCATATTTTAAATCTTGAGAATAAGCTGTAAGGGCTTAGCTGTTGAACATACGCATTTTATGATTGATTTTGTAAGAGCGAGATTTGGTTACTTTTTAATTACCTCGAAGTGCATGGTCAATATTTTGTTTGTACTGCATAAAACTAAATTCGGTCCAACTCTTTTAAAGAAAAAGATATAAATCATCAACACTAGGAAGATAATGTGTAAAATGTAGGTTATTTTGTATCATATTTCAGCTTTAAATAATACGAAACATCCACAAATATATCAATTTTCTTGTGGGAGAAATGATATGATATGTAAAAAATCCTACTAATTTAACAAAAACCATTCAAAACCCAAAGCACTGCTTAAAAAACAAAACCCATAAAAACACCATAACATCTTACTTTATAGCATTACAATGATAACTAGTTCTTATCACTGCACAGTGATGTATCGGGAATTTAAAATGTTATGACTCTAGAATCTGTACGGTTACCGTGTCAACATAAAATAACCATTCCTTTCATGTTATACGAGGGTGTAAAAGGTGCGTAAGGGTTAAACAGCTATCTTTGCGCGTTAAAATTGCAACGATACAAACTACTAGAGTGGAAACCGTAAAAAATCGATCTTCGTAATGTTTAGACATGACAGGAATGACAAGTGAATGGGATAATAGAGGTACCCGTACTTGCATTTTATTATGTCGTTCTTTTGAAGTCTTGTTGTCTTTGACCGTGCCATCATCATCATCAACCCATTACATTGTCCCACTGCTGGGCACGGGTCTCCTCTCAGAACGAGAGGGATTAGGCTATAGTCCACCACGCTAGCCTACTGCCGGTTGGTAGACTTCACATGCCGTCAAGAAAATCTCTCAGGCATGCAGGTTTCCTCACGATGTTTTCCATCACCGTTTAAGTGCGTGATAATTAATTATTAATACGCACATGACTTCGAAAAGACGGAGGTGCGTGCCCTGGATTCGAACTCAAGACCTTTGACTTGGCATTCCAATGGTCATATCACAAGGCTATCACTGCACTTGCACTTTGACCGTGTACATCATAAAAATATGTATAATATGACCTATAAAGCTAATTAGAGTAAAAGTTTATTGCTGCCCGATACCAAATACAATAGGACAAGATTGGGAACTATCGGGGATCGATCGGGAACAAAACTCAGGTAAATGTTACAGTAAAAGTTAAAAGATCAGAGTTTTGTAAAAACGTACATTCTCCCACAAAAGCCAAGAAAAAAGTGCAAACCTTATTTACAATTATTAACCTACTGATAAACATTTTCAACTGCCGCTTCTATTCCTTAATAACTCTCTGGAACCCTATAAATTTGCTATCCAGGTAGCGACTTTGATAAGCATGCGAAAACTGCCTGCTAGCAATTGAAGCCCATAAATATGACATTAGCACGTCGTATGGAGTTGGGTTTAATTGCGAGCACCCCATTGTGGCGTATGGTTTATGATCTGTATTACGCCTTAAATACTGCGTAAGAGTTCACAATTGATTTAAGAGAATTTTTATTAGGTTTATGTCAAGAGAAATTAACGTTGACATTTTAGATACTGTTTTATTTTTTAAAGATATCTTTATTGAGTATTTTGTTGGTGATATAATATGTAGTCTATATCTTAAATATTTTTATACAAAATTTATGATAGACATGATGCAGTTATTTTCCTATTTAGTATATAATTATATATGAAACACTGAACTTTATTGGGTTTGAAACCGATTAATTAATTAAACAAGGCAGCTAGCACCGGCACCGTAAAGTAGAAAACACGATAACAACAGTATTACATCAAAAACACTTGTTATTTATTTTATCTTTTGAATATCTATCAAATTGTCACTATGTGGGAGGGCTTGTGAAGTGTCCAAAACGCGCTTGAAGTGGTCAGTAGATGGCAGATAAACTCACCCCACCTGTGAAACGACCCTTAGGGGACAGTAACGCTTGCAAGTGCCCAATATATCTTGACACGCGGTGAAATAGGGAACCAATTTCAATGTACTGAATTCGATGAATTCTGATTCTGATTCTTTGAAAGCAGTGCCGCCAATAGGTGTCAAATTATACTGGACATCCACTATGTTTAACGTTTACACTTACTTTACGCTAGTTTTCATTTGGGTAGTGGACAGGAATGTTAAGTAGAGGATAATGCAATGGAAAGCAGAGAATAGAGCAGAAAATTATTTTTTGTTGCCGGCTAATTATATGGAAGGATGTCTAAGAAAACAAAACTTCTTCTCTTCCATCTAGGAAGAACGTGTGTAATGCTCAAATGACAAGAAAATATATCATGCTTGGTGGTATAATCTAATGTTATAATAATAATCAAATATAGGACTCTAAATAGGGGAGTTAAAATGGCCACTTTTGGTTCACAAACAAACGATTGCCCAACGTGCCATAATATTCATATAAGCTGACCCCTAAGTGTATGAAAAGCCAATACAATGCGAGGTCAACTATTACTGGAACTGTATAACCCTTTGTGCCTGTCAGTCATATATGATTCACCAAAAGTGGCCAATTTAGCCCCAGTGTGTTCTATCGTATGTATGCGAGAGTTAGAGCTCGAAAGAGTATTTAGGTACCCGAAAGGTCTGCTCTATCGTAGACCTGTTCAGGGTCGCCTTCACCTGGGGGTGCAAGGGGTGCGGGGCTGTCGGATGCAGAGTCCTAGTACGTGTAAATAAATGAAACATCAAACATACAAGGCATTTTTTTGGTTGACAAGAGCTGCGGTGTAAGTTGATAGTCGTACCCCGGCGTGGTACGCAATTTGCTGGAGACGACCCTGGACCTATTCATATTGTTGATGCATTTGATTATAAGTCAATAATAATAACAACCAATCTTATACATACTGAATTCCATACCGTAGTATTGTATAAAACCGAAATTAAATTTATCTATAACTACCTGGTTCTTACTGAAACATTGTCTTAAACATTATTCACTTACCTACTTTTCATTTGCGAACCGCTTTGTTTACCAATTTAAATGTTCTAGTACAACGGTTAAGTGTCAAAAAGGCACACGAAATGGTTAGTAGATCGAGATAAGTACACCCTACCTGTGTTGACCATGACATAACTGAACAGGCGCAGTGAGTATGTGTGCGTGACTCTTACAGCAATATACTTTCTACACTGGTTCTTGACTGTTTAGTGCTTACATTTGACACAAAATTACGCACACTTCCATAACTTTTTTAACTATACAGTTCCAAGTCAACATCGCGTGTAAAACCCCTTATTACCCCGTTGAATTCCGTCAAACATTGATCCGTGTATGTGTGCGTGCGTCGAGCCCTCATATTGGGTAGAGTCCTACTGTATAGGAATAGAGGCAGTTCTTTTGTGTGAGTGATATGTCCGTCAGCTGAGAGGAACACACGTAGAAGTCGATCATATGGTCGCCGTTTGTTTGTTTACAAGTTGAAGCTAAAATTTTCCTAGCTACGCATTCCTTAGTGATTGGAGATCCAGTGGATTAGGAAATAGGCTTCTATGCTCAGTTTATTATGAAAGTATGAGCTCATACATATCAAAAATAATCTACATGATGTAAGTAAGCATACATGTGTTTTTTTTAACAAGGATCAATTAGCAGACAACACAAAAAAAATTGTGAAAGTGAGAGCCTTCTGGAGAGTCATCATTCTTTAACTAATTAAGCACCCACTAAAATGCTTACTATTTTCTAATTATTGATCAAAAAATTACGACGGACAGAATTCTTTTTTTAATAATATAATAATTTATTGGTAAAGTTATTCTAATAAATTCTAATCCGCATCTTAAAGATATTTTGTCTGCATCAGCAATTCGAGAACTATCTACGGCTTTTAATAATAAATACCCCTTCACACATCGTTTTCAAATCCGAATACGCACGTCTTTGCCACGTCAGAGGGCATGACAATACGTCACACGTTTGCACAATCGATATATCGACCGTATACACTGGGCCATCCGGTCGGCGAGTTTCCGTTCCGGCGCCGGAGCGACCGTCAGCTGACCCGTGTTACATTGACACCTACTGTTTTATTGAAGTCGGTACAATTTTAAATAAAGACAAGCTATGTTTGATGTAAATTGAATGCTACTGTTTAGAATGTTAATGATAAGCCCTTTTTTACAGTAAAGCGTTTATTTAAGTCTTCTTTTCCTTTTCATTTAAGTCCCATTTTATTTCAGTTCGATTCTCCAGCTCAGTAGCTTGAATTTGGATCGGAGTTTGAATTTGTGCCCGGTTCATGGCAATAGGCTCGCCTCTTATTCCATCAGAACATTAGTACACCTCTGCCTAACTCACAACACAGGTTGCCATTTTGGTTCATTTCTTTCAAGATATTTAAGGAAATCTGATGTACATTTTTTTATGGTTGTTATTTATCTGCACTTTAAATATTGTATCTACTTATACCAGTTAATAGGTAATTACGATTTTAGTTGCCTATAATTTTAATTGGTTATTTAATTAATGTTCAGAATTATGCAAACTGGCTATTTAATTTGGATGTTTTTTTACAATTTTAATTTGAGTTAGCATAGTTTGCCTATTAATTAACTTAAAGACATCACATGCTGAGATGATGAAAGATAAAATCTATTTCCAGAAAAACATTAAAATTAAGAATCGATTGACTTATTGAACTCTTTCCGAGTTTGATATGCCGAGCCTAATATGTTCGAATTACTAATTAAGATAAGATTTGGTTGGATCATTGAAACATCTGGCCAATAATGCGTAGGCATGCAAACCCACACCTGGAAGATGACAATAAAATCGACACGGAAATGAAATAGGATTTATTACAGAAAACATAATTTAATTGTAACGTTTATATGTTCAAGCTATAAAATATTCTACACAATATAATTTATTACAGATTAACTTTTGCCCGCGACTTCGCTTGTGTTGATATAGTCTGATGTATGGGCTAGGCAGGCAAAATATTGTATCGTTTTACTACTTCTACTAAGTATTAAATTCCGTATCGATGCATTTTACATCGTATCACCAAGACATACAGAATATTTTCAAATTAAACGTTTAGTCTATTGTAATAAGCAGAAACTATTGCCATGTAAAGAAATCATCTTGACATAATACCATTTTGGAAATCATGAATGTGGAAGAAGCAAAAGAGGTATGCAAGAGTTGTAGCAAGTAGCGGTCTGTATAGTTTCTGCCTACCCCTGTGGGTAAACAAGCGTGAGTGTATGTATCTATAATATAAGATTAGTCTTACACCTCAAGAGATAAAAGTGCAAGACTGGCCAGATATTGTTTCTATCTTAACAGACTTTATAATAAGTATATCTAATTAACAATCAAAATACACACCTACGGCATCGATCGTAATGAATGACGTAGGGTCCGGCGTCAAACGCGTCCGGCCGGACACGACCCACGTCCTTCACTGCTTTCAAACTATTTCTACAATAATAAAATAATGCCTACGTTCGGACGGCACCGCTGTCGAATCCGAGTGGGCGGGTGTATGAGTTCCTTTATTGAAAATGATTCATTTTATGGTTTTTGGAAGTAACATTCGGCCTATTCTATTTTCGATGTTGGTAATTGATTTGTCGTTGTGATTTACATATTATAAGCATGTCGTGTCATATAGCTCAGTATTATTATTGCTCTTCAGTTGGCTAAATTTTATGGGTGTCGTAAATCTAAATATGATTGCTAATTGACTTTTCAGGTTGGTAGCGTTATTTGTATTAAATTACCGGGTTACACGAAGCAAATTTTGGGAGAGTTTTTATTTGAATCATCAGGAGCAAAAAAACAGCGTAGGGTTATCACGAACCCAATTTATTCTTCATAACATACCATCGCACTTGAATTCCATCCTGTAATTAACCCACAGTGCGCCGGTATGTTTAGGTCCCATGTAAAAGGAGCCTATTACAATAATACAAGTCATAGACTATCATAGGAAAACACAATAACACTAAGGTCGACCTGGAAAGTTAGTCGTCACTAGACTAATGAGAATTTATTCTAGAATATTGTGCAGTAAAATATTGTCTCTTTTATTTTTTTAAAACCCTCATAGGAGAGTAAAGGGTCAGGTATGTCACACTCTCATCCACTAAAGCCATACGTTGTTTAACTCTGCATGAGACGGTAGGCCACGGGATGCGCATGACCTTTTCTTGAACCCAACACCGTAATATACACGAACTTGACTGTATAAAAGAAAGCATATTTAACTTATTCTTATATCAAAGTATAGCACTAATACATCCATAAACAATTTTACCAACACGAAAACAACTCGTTAAAAAAATCGATATTACCCCGAATCGATTATTTCGTGTTAACTAAACGTTGTTTGTTTTGCTAGTTGCGAGTATCGTGCAACAATCGATACGAGCTGATTGCATTAAGCAATTACAGTGTATTTAATTAGCCGAGCCAGTTAATTAGTGAAGCCTTATGTTCGCTGCAACGATAGGGTTTCCACGGCCTCCCGTAGGCGTTCATTTACACTTGCAGCGCAGTTTGCATTTTTAGCATTGTACTACAAGTCGCTAAGTTTGTTAAAGGATTAATTTCATGTAAGCACACGTGTACATTCTTGTTATGACAAGAATTGCGGTCGTGTTGTTTTAAATATTTTATAGAGGTAATTCGTAAAATGTGTTAAAACAAATAATCCGGTCAGAAATACGTCAGTAAGTATTACTTAAAAACATGATTTAACGGAAGTTAGAAAGGTAAGTTTTCAAAAATGTTTCAGATGTAGGTATAACACCGTTTTTTTTACAATTTCGGCAGTATTATAAGTAGGTATCGTTTTAATAAAAAAATTAAAACAAATATATAATCGATAGATTATTGTAATAAGCCATTGAAAAGTAATGGCAAAATTAGTTACGAGTATAGTCAAATAGCAATGTAAAAAGGCATACCTAAGTCAACCTTTGCACATTTGTTTTGTGCAATAAGTATTAAATAAATAAACAAAGCATTGATCACTTTTTAAATTATCAGAATTCAATTTTGTATTGTATTTGCACTTTTTTATTTGAAATTTAATTAAAAGTATTGGTTTTAAGTTTAAAGCAATACCAAAAGTATGAAATTCAATCGTTGCCATCGACAAAATAAGATTAAACTTACAAAACAAATATTCAAATAAAGAACACTAAAGTTTTGTAATAGAAAACAAAAACAAGCAGAATTTGTTTCGTCGAACTTCTGAATTTAAACGTCGCTCGCCACTCATAAAGTTGACAAAATTTTGGCAACCCTGTTCAATAGAGGCAGTAAATTTGTAACTTGCATTTCGCACGAAATTTTGTGCCAGTATTTAATTAAGTTCCATGAAAAAGTACTGCAATGGAAAACTTTCCATCGTAAATACTGCCTAAAATTTGTAGGTAACTTAGTGTTTCACTGCGCTGCAATTAATTTGGTGGATTAATACTTCGAAACACGGGTTTGAAAGCCAACAGAGTTCAGTTTATGAGCTTTAAAATATCAACATTTTGTTTGAGGTAAGCTGTCACGCGAGATGTGGCTAGTAACAGAAACACTTGTTTTCTTCAGAAATGAAAAAAACTATGAACATTTTATTCAGCTCCTAGGAGACGTGAATTTTGACACATTACACATCAAGATGATCTTGAACGAGGTTCGTGAAGTAATTATCGCGTCTAAAATTATATGCCTTCCAAATTCAAATCAAAGTCTCTCATGGTCTTAAAGAACGCATTCCATGAGATGTATTCATAATTTGCAAATGTATGAAATCTCCTTTGTCCGCAATTTCTGAATTCCAGTGCTGAATGATCTCTATTGTATTATAATTTGTTTGGGCGTTCAGGTCTTTTTAAGATAGTCAGTCAAATATAATGCTCGTCCTTCAGTTGACATAAACTGACACGCTGACTGTGTGAAATGACTGGTTTTGATTAAACTGAGATTAGTTTCCAGTTATTAGCATATTAAGGGACAAGGGTGTTGCTAATAGCAATTCACTTTTGTTATGAGTTCCGATTTTAACATACCATCACGCCGTATTCCCTGTAGGGTTAGGCAGAGGTATACTAGCATCGTTCCCTTGTAAAAGGGGAAAAGAAGATGCATTTCAAGATTTCGGTTGAATACTATTAAAAAAGTGTTGGAGTAAGAAAAAAGCAGGTATGTTAGTGCAGAAATTGAAAGTTTAATTATGTCCTTAGTAAGTAGTTATCATCCAGGATTAAGGTAAATTAGTATAGCCAAACCTAAGCGCTCGATAGGCTCAGCACTCACACATAAAAAATATAGCTAAAACCTTATATTATGAGTATGTATCGCTTTTAATAAGACCTATTCTAAGCTATCATTATAGGGAAAATAAAAGACTTTTTTCTGAATATTAAATTTTTTCTAAGATAAAATTACAAGGTGGTTTTGCTCCTACCAAGAGTTAAACACCAATATTATGACACATACGTGCAGGTAATATAGACAGATAATAATATATTTTGTTGGTTATGCAAATCTTCTGGTGAGGGTATCGTCTATGCAAAAGTCTCTCTAATTTTATGCACTACGATGAACTATGGCACGAGTTTGAGCGGCAATGTTAGCACGAGCTGCATAATTTAGGAAAAAAACGTTATGTCTTTAAAACTTCTTACGAAGAATGTGGCACCGGCAATTCTAGCAAACAGGTGTATTTTTCTCATTATCTTTCGAATGGATTAGGGACTACATTATTTGTTACATAAGAATTTTTAATTACATAAGAAAGTTTTGATTTTTTGATTAATTACCTTTATTATCAATCCAATAAGTATTAGTACCTAACTTTATTGTGAAACCGTTGTAGGCACCTGCCTATTTTATGGTTTTTACTTAGTTTTGACTAAATGTTTTGTTAAGTACCAAAAATACATACAATAAATAGGTACTTTTTTTTGTAATTATATTTTAACGCATTTTACCAAGAAGCTTTAGGTTTACCTACGTGGTTTCAAATGGTATTTTTACACTACTACTTTTTTACATCAGTGTGCAATTGAATTCCTTGCATAATATTTTAATCAGTCGGTTAACTATCAAAAGCCTCTAAAACATTGTCATTTGTGTTTTGTTAAGCAAATATGAACCTAAGGTCACAAGTTTCACATTGTAGGGTGTCTTCTAGTATGCAAAGTATCTCTCTCTAATTTTATTCACTTTACTATAAGACGGCACGAGTTTAAACGGCAATATTCGCACGAGCTGCATATTTTTATATTTATTATAACAAGTCATGACATCTTCAGGTAAGTAGGTTTCTCTTCATATGCAAATCTTATCTAATTTTATGATTAGTACAAGACGTCAAGGCGGGTTTATAGATGCGATAGTGTACTTATGAGATTCTCTTGAAATTACTTATTTGAAGAAAATATAAGATAATTAATGAAATAAGTTCATTAAAAATTACATCTGGGCTGGATGGGGATCGTTTTTTTTTAAAGTTTATAATGATTTTGTATATCTTTTTTCACCACACTGCACTGTTGTGTTACATTTTCTTTCAGCTGTTACTATTGTTTAATCGTATTGTATCAACATTATATAGGGATACGTAAACACATTGGAATATACCTACAATCAATTCAATAATAATGATATGCAAAGTAAATGATCTTATTTCTGACAATGACACACTCGGATATTCCAGTTCACATATAAAGACGACAGCACGCGTCGTTTTGATCTATTTAAATGTATGCAAAACACTTAGTACCTGGAAAAAGATAATGGTGTAAAAGAAATATTAAATTGTCCGATTCTTATGTTAATGTATGTGGGAAATAATCTAGATATGTGCGCCCGTCCTTAGCGCGAGCCGTCGCACACGACGATCCGTCACGCGCCTTCAATTATTATAAATATTTTTATTTATTACTGTCAAAAATCTTAGACACCATTTAACTCTGAGACACAATTCTAATTATTTTCAAATTCTGTCAGGGTAATTTTGTTTATGATATTCATTTCAACAAACATAGAAGTGGAAACATTTCACTGAGTTTCATTTTGCTCTAATTTTCGTATCTAGTTATCAACTTGCTTATAGTTGCGGTATCTCGTCATCATTGTACAAGTAAGAACAAAAGCCATTCAGAAATATGCGTCCGAGCGTCGACAGGAAACAGTGATATGTGTTGAAGCAATGTTTTCACAGCGAACACGTCGCAACAATTAGGTTTTCACTCACTGAGGAGGGTAGCTACAGTTTTGTACCGGACTCCTGCATGACAATAGATCCTCATTGTCTACAAAGCGAATGCATTGAAAACTTCATTTTCTAAATAAACGTAAATTACGCTCAATAATAATAATCTTTGCTTGATGCAAATTAAATTCCATAAAGCACGAAACCATTATTTAAACTCGCGAATTTCTATTGTAATTGCAAATTACGAGAGCCGTAACGGATCGATCGAGTGAGCCTAAACAGTACAGATTTGAATATTTTTTCAATCAATAAACCTGATATATGCAAATGTTTGACAAAAGACATTATGCATGTTGCTCTTGACAATGCGGCGACCGTTATCGCAACAATTTTATATTTCGTCAAAGGTGCACCAGAAATAATAATTGATCGAACACTATTGTTGCGAATGATACCTACTAGGGTACCCTTCGACTATCGAGAGGTTGCAAGAATCCAAAAATTAACCAATGATAGGTCTAAATTTAATTTAACGATCTGATACCTGCCAGTGTCTGACAAAAGCTTCGTAATCAAATTATGCAGCCAAAGCTGGCATTGTCGGATAGATGCATAAATTTAAGGCATGTTATTGTAGATACATCGAAGGGTACGCAGGAAGAAGCCAACAATAATAGATGAGTTGCATCGAGGCAGTTATTGAACGATAAGTTCGTGTGGGAAGAAGGGTTAAGATGATACTTATCAGATAATTGTTACGAATTATTGCATCTGGAGATTAACTGGGTGACTCAAACTTCGTTTCGGATTTGAATGTTAAAATTATTCGAGATGTTTGCATGAATTTTAAATATTTTAATAAACATGAGACATCAAAACTGCAACGTCGGCGCAATTGGTTCATAAAGGAGAAGTAACTTTACCATCAAAGCGTCAAACGCCAATCAAACGTCTGTAACAAATCCCACCCTTAGTGGAAACAACGCGAATATCGCATTACAAAAAGTTCGTTATGAAAAGAAACCGTTACTATTACCAAAGGGTATGACAACGTGCAAGAGGGCGATCCAATTTTAGTGAATTTCTTATAGCAGTAATGATATGGAGCACGGGCGTTGCATACTTTAGCGAGAGAAAAGAAATTTGGGAGACGTTGCGAACATTGATATGTAGATGAGATGGCACAGGTAGCGAGGGTCTTATTGAAATTAGAGATACACATATGAAATTCGTGAATAGAAGTATTACCGATCGAACTACGGATAGAATGCAGATGTAACTCTTGCAATGGGAAAATAACGTCTTTCTTACATCATGTGCATTAGTGGAACTGTTGTTATTTAAAATTTTGCGTTCATGTAACATTTTTGCGCAATTTCCTATTCGATGTCTAATGCAATCAATTTGTTTTAGAATTGCGGTAGCAGTTAAATTAATATGAATGAAAGTATTATGGTAAAATATGTCGTTTCCAAGAATAAATTTATTTATATTGTCAAGTGACAACTCATAATCAAAACACCTAAATAGTATAAAGGTAAGCCACTGATCAGCATAAGAAAGAGGACAAAGAAGTCGCGAGCCATCATGTGCTTTGCATATGAAGAGTCCACGCGCGAATTTGCATACCCACCTCTAGTCCAAAATCTACATTTATCTATTCTGCCTTTTTGGAGTTCTGTCACAACGGAAACCATATATGAAAGAAACCTTTTTATTAGGTAACGTTTGGGTATACAGATGCATTTTTAATGATATTTGTGCCTTTAGAATTTTGACCTAATGTCTACAATCAAAAATAAAGTAAAATAATTGATAAATGGAACAGAAGTTTAATTTTTTTCCGATTTCTTGTGATGCGAGAGAAGAAAAAGAACTAATTTCAAAGGAAGATGAGACTAATCAGTCAGTGTAGCCTACTACCTAAATTAAAAAAAACCGCATAACTTAAGGTTTTATAAAAGATGTTAATAATAGTGAAGTTAAAACAAAAAATAATTAAAACAACCTGATAGTACTAACGGAACCCACACAACACTAGCATTTTTTACACCTTTATTAGACTACCCTCGGATGGCACGAGACACAAATTCATGCCTTATTTAAGAGCCGTACACACGCTTTAAGTAAGGTAAACCAAATTTGCATAAAGTCAGCCACGAGCTAATATTTTTGCATAAGAAGATAACACTTCTTCGAAAACGCTTTATATTAAAGTATCAGGCAAAGGTGTTAGGCTGAGTAAAATGTTGTCAGGCCCTTATTGATTTGATTGTAAGTCGTCTTATTTTATGGTAATGAATGCATGAATTTTGGATACAACATGTAAGAAGGTATAAATTGATGGTAAATTTAAGTGTGTATTAAGAATTATATGGAAGGTTCTGATAATAAAGTAACTGTTCGTAATATATTGTGACATGGTAAAAAATTATGTAATGAATCGGTTAATTGTGCTTGTTAAGGATATAATGAAAAGGAAGTATTTTAGGTTGAAGAGTCTGATAATTGCTTACTTGGAATCAGAGAAGGATAGACACTAAGACCTAATGATTATATACCATGCCATTAATAGCCATTTATAAATACAAAATCTTTATCCAAGCCCTAGAAATCCATAAGTTAAATTCTATGTGACATAAACTATTGTATGCGGACTCAATAAATTTACTGCATTTGATTTTCCTTCAATTTTTCTTGCCTATACTTCCACAATGCTTGCATTGACATTCTTTACGACTACGTACTTAAATTACAACTTCGCATAACACAACTTGCACCCCGAGTCTCACGTGCACCCAACTGAACCATAACATAGATGCATAAATTGTACGGATTCCCATATTTAACTGAACGAGGAACAAATAAAAATTTGTTAAAAACCGTAGCAATTTGTCAGTGCTGTATCGGGCAAGTTCAGTCAATAATGAAAAAAAAAAGCGTAACTTTTTTTATCGTTTTCGGGTAATATTCAACACGCAAAGCTTCGTGGTACACGGGCGGCCGACTGTATACATTTCATTATTTACTTATGACAGAGTAAAACAACGTTGCAAAAAACTATATTAATTGCCGAAACTTCTGTTGTGGTTGTATAATTTACTTTTTACGAATACTGCAGGAAGTTCTACGTCTATTCCTTTGGTGCATTGCTTAATCTTCTGTCTGTTTCTGTATCGTCCTATAGTAGTATACTTACAGAATTTAGAGATCAATACCGTAAACGTATTTAATGCTTAGTGTTAGTTTATCTGTTAATTAAGAACTCTCGATATGATGAGTTAAATATTGGTTGGGGTCACAATACAACTAATGATATAACATAAGTATACTATTTAACCTCCATATTGTAAATTCTGAATCTTTGAGAAAGATTGGGTCGCTAAAACTTTGGATAGGTCGGCCTGGAAAGAGGGAAGGAAGGCCTTTGCCCAGCAGTGGGACGAAATGGGCTAGTAAAAAAAAATCTGAAAAGAGAAAGAGTTTTGAAGAAATAGCATTCAAACTTGAATGATCGTAATAGGTGTAGGTTAAGTACACCAGATGCTTTACTTAACCAGATGGACGCAGGTTCAAACCTAAGGCCGAATTTTTCTTTCACTAGGAAATTTTGTTTCAATAGTTTTTTTTTTTTTTTCCGAATTATCATCATTTTGATCAGAAGTAGGGAGACAGAAGAAGTGGACAAAATGATAGACATCGCTAATCGTTGTCTACACAATGTAATACTATTGCTTTAATTAATTCTTTTGGCACTAACACAATGGTTTGTATTGGATACCATTCAAGGTCTAATGAAGGATAACTGACTTCTTCAAGAGTATCTAAAGAATCGACAGTAGTAGATCTTGTAACACTAATTATTGTCTGGCTCTGAAATGTGGACAACAGTTAATATGTTTGAAGATATTGTTAACAAAGTTCGTTGCATATTATAATTTACTGTGTGTATTATAAAACAAACAAATTGATAACTCTGATTAGAATATTTTTGATCGAATATCATTTTAATTGAATGTTTTACTATCACTTTTCTTAATTGCTTTAGACAATTAGACTCATTTAAATATTCAACACAGAATAATTACAAGGTCGCTATTGCTATTAATAACAAATTAATTTCAAGTTATGAATCGTTATTTCATTCTGTTATAATTTTTAAATTAAATTCAAATCGTTTGAGAGCAGTTTTAAAAATAGAATTGATCATATTATCAAAATACGTTGAGCTATGAAAAATGAAAACATATTAGAATAGAATTGGCATCGTGCACCATTTGGAGCGATTTGCCGAGTGCTCGCGAACGACTTCCGATGGACGAATACTTCAAATACTTTCCTTATTTGGGGAAATTGCACTTTTGATTACTTCATTTTGAATTTTTCTACTGAATGTTTTTTTGTTTTATGTGGAATGTTCTTGAAGTTTGGTTTTATTATGGTTATTCGTATTGTATGGCTTAATAGAATTTTGTTTGTATGTGATTTTTCAATCTTGTGGATTTGTATTTAGTAACTTTCTTTTGATATTCACACCTGTTTTCTCCGAAGGTAGCAAGTAAACTACAGATTTTGAGATTCTTGGTTCAATATTAAAGGGAGAAACTTATAGCCATCAACCGGGCACAAATTCTAACCCGAGCTACAACTAGCTAAACCAAATTAATCTGCTTGACTTGGGTATCGAATCATCGCTCGACCATTTGATTGGGCTAAATACCTACCTACTTAAAAAAATATATACACATACAAAAAAAATATATAAAAATATATTACGGCATGTACTTGAGGATCTTTTTATTTGTTTTTTCTTAAGCTTGAGAGTCGTAACTTTTCGCCAGGATTAAATTCTTTGCCTTTTAATAGGAGTCGAATTTATAGGTGACGTATCTCAACTGGAATATTTATAAATAGGATTCTTATTGAAAAATCTATTTCAAATTCTTGTAATCCTATATTAGACTGAAATGGTTTGTATCGATGATTTATGTATAGCCAGCATTTTTTATTTGATCGATTTCGACTCTTGCATAGTTCCAAGCGGTACCAAGATACCCTGTTTGGGAATTGCTTGGGGTTCCCGTCACCCTTAAAAAATCTTAGGCTATTTACATTTATTATGAACGTATTCTTACGTTCATAATAAATATAATAGCTTCAATATAATAATGTATTGTTTGGGAAATCACCAATTAGCGGCCAAGTGGGCCCGATGAAACAGGAATATTCCAATGTTTATAGCATATCCAACTAGGCCGTCGGCTTCAGCTAGAATTAATCAAATCAAGCAGCCCCCTACCCACCACTTTCCGATATAATTAACGCATACTTGTATGTGTGGACAATACGTGAATGGAACGTGCATGTGTGCGATAATGAACGATTATAGGAGACCTAGTTTACTTAACTACGATAGAACCTCATTTGGCGTGAGAGGAAAATAAAACCTTTTGCGGTTATAATAAGGTTGTTAATTTCAATTCTCGTATGGTTTTTACGTCGTTTTTATTTTGTGTGTCGGTGTGAGTTGTTGTTTGTTGGTGTGCGTTGATGAGTCACATTTTTTTTTGTTTCGTGGGTAAGGCGCTAGGGTGATCGCGTGGGGTGGTTTGTACCCCTTGCTTGGCGCAACCCCATCTTATTAATCAGTGAAGTACCGGGCGTCTCTTCACATGTCTGTTTGATGCGGACCTTATTTCTTATTAGATATTCAACACACCCGTAGAACAAAAACTACTTACTTACTAATTAGTTACCTGTAAGAATTTTGGCTACATATTATTATTTCTTTTCTTCTCTTAATACTTAATTATAAATATCTACCTAGTTCTTAGGTATGAGTATCTATAGATACCTACGTTGAAGTAGAATCACCTGAATCGATTTAGAAGCAAATTTTTGTATTCTCTACCATAGAATTCCCGTATAGGAACATATTGATTTTATAGCACGCTATATGAAACTTTTTATGACAATATGCAACGGCCATTTTGAATCAATAATTTTTCATGAGATGAAAAATAATTTGAATTCATTATAATTATTATTCATCTCATAAAAAAACTAACAAGATACAAGAAGTTTTAAGCTTTTAAAAATATTTACAGACTAAAGTAAATTAAAGAACCAAATTAAAACATAAATTATGAGAAAGCCTTAACAAAACTAATCACAAACTAAAATAACGAATTTAATACTAATATAACTTGATCCAAAACTTCGAAGTTGTTCAAATGAATAATTACTGAGAAATTATTACCGGCCCCGCGACGCCATTATAGTGTCAAGAAAGGTGTTCATGTCAGTTAGCCAGTTAGCCCCTATAATTAAAGCGGGCTAAAGTATCGACTAAACAATCAATAGCCCGCCTGATCTATAGAAAAAGAACACAAAAGCTTGAGTAGATAACAATCCCCCCACCCACCCCCTCTCATTAATAATATCGACCCTATTCACTAATTATATGTGTTGCGAATGCACACGACATTATGCTGTATGGGAACACTCACACAAGTGCGTTAATGATTAGTGATAGCCCGCATTAAAAGTATTAAAGAAATATATTGAACTTATACTGGATTAGATATAGTTATTTCCCTAGGTTTCGTGCGCACATCGCGTGTTGCTCCACTGTTGTGATTGCTGAAATGTTAATCGGTGTCAGAACTTCTGGAGATTTTATTAAGGGAAACTTAAATTTCGAAGTAACGAAATCGAATAACTATCGGATTGATAAAAGTCGATTGAGAAATTAATTGTTGGTTTTAGGATAGAATCGAATAAAATAAGTATTAGATCAAAATTAGCTCGTTGTAAAATATCCTACATAACAGATAGTAAATCATATACGGATAATGTATATAAAGCTCCTGCCTGGTACGTAAAATTTTAATAAGAAAGTTTAAAATTGTTATCACTGTAATTTTTAAATAATTTTATTGGAATCTTGATTATGCCGTTAATAGTCAAAGGTAGTTTAAGCTGTCATTCCACGTGAGCCAATGTGCTAGAACTTTTAAATGTATTTTTTCTTCTTATTCTATCTTTATTATAGTTTTATACCTATACAAGAGTCACCCCTACTAAGCTAAGACCAATTTGCAAATATGAACATAATTAGATACATTCACCCCTCTATTTCAGAAAGAATATTCATGGTAATTTAAAAAAAATATTCGAAGCATATTCGAATTAAGAACTCCCAAATTTTCCTGTGAATAAACACTAGGCGAAAATTTGACTACAACTGAATTCACCAGCAACTACGTTTTTTTTCTATACTGAACGTTACGTAAGTACACATTTGGTGAAGTAACAAAATTTTTCGCGTAGTGTGCAACAGTCGCTCGCGTGCGTGTGCCGCGCGTGTGTGCCGTTGGGCAAGGTCAGGGTTGTTCTATCTGATCAATGGTCAACTGGATTCGCGAAACGGCTAGTTACAAATCGATTTGGTTTAGTGTTCTCCTAAATAAGTGAAGCAAATTTGATCTTGAAAACGAATCGTTTAAAATAAATAGGTTCCTAGTTCTTTATTTAAAATGTAGTGATTTATCTTCAGCGATTAGTAATGTAGGTATTGGATTGATTGCGTGAAGTATATAATTATTCTTTTATAATATAATGTGTATTCGACCTCATTAGTTGTATTACGAACGAAGTATGTTTTTCTTTATTATTTATTTTAACCACAAGGCACATTAAGCAAACGTTCTATTCAAAGGTATACAAAAAGCGGCAACCCGCCGTGTCCTAATAGAAACTGTATAATTAATCACTTGATTAATCAGTGTGACGAATAAAAACAGTGTAATGACCCGTTTCCTTGAATCGATCGACATGACGTCATCAAAAATTTGAATGCAAAGTCACTGTGTGTTTATAGAGAATACCGATTTTATCGATATAATGCATTTTGTTTATCGTACAACATTGTTTGTATGAAGGTTACCTGTATATTATGAAAATAAAATGGAGGAAAAAATAAAAAAAACATTTTCAATCTGCCTATATGCTCTAAGCAAATACCTAGTGATAGTGCTTCATAGGATTACATGCCAAATATTTAAAAATAATATCTCTAATTAAGTTAAAATATTTTCTGCTATAATTTATTCGGTTAACCGAAGTTTTAATCGGAACCTTAAGTATAAGGTTCCGATTAAAACTTCGGTAAAGTAGTAGGTACCTCCCTCAACTAACTAAAACAAGTGCCAAAATGAACAGCAAACATCCTAATCAACATATTTTAAGAAAGGTTGCAATACGGTCGATAAATTCAAAATCGATAAAAACTGCCGAACACTAGCCGCGTATAGGGTGGCGTCAGCTTCTCGTGGGGCAAAAAAAAGTGAAATGCAATCAGTGTGGCATAATTAGTGCGTTGTAAGTATGGGGCGCGTTGCCATGGTAACGGCGTCGGTGTCGATACCCGTTGCTTACACACCGCGTTAATTTCCAATGGAATTAATCGAATCAGACAAATGCTCGATATCGATTTACGTGATTGAAATAAAAGCCAAACGTTACTATTCAAGCGTTTTGTTTTTGCATAGATAATATGCACATTTGATAAAATAATCGATAGGTATCATTATATTGTTATTATATGGTAAATTCAGTGCTGTTTTTATGATTTTGGTACATCGTAACAATGCAATAAAATAAATTAATTTGTTACTTTCTACCTGCCTAGAGTGTAATTATTTTTTAATATGTACAAAAAATTAATAAATACTTTCTTTCATATGAGCATAAAATCACGCATTTTTTTTTTGTTGTAGTTTTAACGTTGAGCACTTAAATAAAACGTAACCTACAGAGTAAATTTTATAACTGTTATAAGCACAAAACATTTTATTGATTTTATGACTACTTACTCAACTGATACAAGCTCGTACATTTATCTTCGTATAAGCGTTCGATCGCATCAGATCTTATTGTTGTGTCTACCCGAAATGAAGGAGGCCATCTTTTTAAGCAACTTTGTATTCAAAATTCGATAATTTATTGCCGAAATAATATAATTACGGTCGACTGACGGGACGGATTGGCTGAGACCGGAAACACCAAATTACTGGAGAAATTAAAGCGGAAACATTTGGCCGCCGCTGGCAAGATGGCGCACCACCGATTATCGTGTCTGTTCGATTTATGAATAATAATTATTATTGTCGCGTCTCATTATTTGTTTACTCTATAATTTGTTTTTTTATAAATAGTGATGCGCTTAAACACATTAATTATCGATTATTATCACAAATGTGATTTGATGATCAGACAAATTGGAATCATTTGTTAAGTTTATATTTAAAAATTACGAAATATTTAGTTTTTGGTAGCCATTAAAATTAAAGAATGACAAAGGACGGTACTTGATTAATATGCATATTATTTAAGATTACGATTCTCAATAAACTTTTATGGCAATTATACGTTAAATATTTAATATGCACAATAAAATAAATCGTGGACGGTCCAAAAGCATTAATATCGGCGACAAATCCGTTAATTTTGTGTCTAAAATTACTAATTAAGAAAGCATTTCAGATAAATCAGGCCTTATCATTTTTATAACGCGTTAAATCTTCATAACGGTCACACAAATCTTAAAATATTACTTTTTTAATGGTAAATCCGAGCTTAATTGTGTGTATTGAATATTTATCATAAGAAACCTATTTTGGGGATGGCCTTTTCCTGTTTGGTTACAACAACATTTTGTGTTATATCCATGTTTCTTGGTTGTTTTTTAAAATCTTGTATCTACTCCAAAGATAATAAAATATGTTTTTATCCAAAAATATCCAAATGCCGTATAAGACTTTGAAGTTGTTAAAGATTTATATAAATATTTGGACCTAATTTTAATTAAAATAATCTTACAAAATTTGAGGTACTTTAGGACCAATAAATTTTAGTGTTGCTTTTTACTATTTTGTCCAAATATTGTGATATATATTTTCTTAATATGTTTATCACCTCGGTGCTTTTTACGTGACTTAATTTCTAAAGGATCTCTATTGGAAATAGTAACTTTTTTTACGGAACTATTTTCATTTAAAGACTTGACTGTAACTTGACAACAGTGACATATTAAAATCTTATTCTATTTTGCTAATCATCACCGTCTTCTTGCATCTTTCCCAATTTACAAGATAGTCAAGCATGTCTGGTAATATGTTGTGGGTTATCCTAATAATCATTTTCCGGACAATCAATTCCTAATCTCCCTTAGTCTTTGACAGAACAGACGAAAGAAGATGGAAGGATCTTCCTCGTCTTTTGAATCGCATATCTACTGTTAGCATATCATCTATGCTATACGATTGGCTGATTATTTCACAGTGCAGCCACTTCCAGAGTTATTTTTGAGGTAAACAAACACGTAAGTGCTATGTCAGGGGCATAATGGGACCTTTTCAGAGCCATATAAAAATGTCAGTAACTACATCTGTAAAAGCCTGGTGGAAACGGATCACATATCTCAAAAACTATCTAATATAAGTATTGTTTGGACAAACCTTTACTGCTATTCAATAAAAAATGACACACATGGTTTTATTGAATGACAATCCAACTAATAATTACTCAAAGCAACGGCTTACCTCTAAATTTGTATTTCACTCATCCAATCATTCTTACTAGGGATCGCGTGTGCCAATAGTCTACCTGTGTAATTATCTAGAATCAACCTAAAGCCTAAAGGGCGACAACCATCTATTACAGGTTCGAAGTGAAAATTTGTCACCTCTGTGGTAGGTTTAAAACATGACAAGATAATTGAAGGCTTTCGAATGGAATGGTCGTGATGCCTGGACTGGTTGACAAGGACAATGTATTAACAAATAATGTGATCAATGGTAGGGGTGACACCTATTCAAAAGATACTGTCATGGCATGAGGTTAGGAATTCACTTCATTTTTGAATTTTGAATTTCGAAAAATAATTGAATTTCACATCACTTTTGAATTTGAAATTTCGAAACGTAAGCTAGTTCTAATTACGGGGGTTATTGATGAAGGTTCTTGTCATTGTTTTTTAATTTCTGTTACTTAATGATATGCAATATTTTATTTTATTATTTTGGTATCGTATTTAATAGGTACACATCAAGCTATAGATACAAATCCAGATTAGCTGACCTATCATTGTAAAGGTTTTCTGCAAAATTCATGGCCTGCCTATACTGGTTTTGTATAGCTTGATGTGTAGCTGTGCGTACTACCGATATATTTTCTATGTTTTATTCCTATCAATTCAAAATGAGATAGGTAGGAACTGCAATAAAGGAAATGCTTATTATTTAAGAAACTGGTACCAAGCGAATGGTTTCTTCTATTCAATTTCTATGACATCCCAATTATAACAGATAGTTGTGAATATTTCTTACCTTTAAACCAGCAACGTTGGCACATAGTATCATAGCCATGCGATGCGTATTAGTTCCTCTTCATAAACATACAAACACACAGTCACTGCAGTCTGTTAGCTTTCAATAGGCATATGCCTTTTAATTAATGAAGTCTTCTAAGTTTGCTATTAGAGAAAATAAAAAATAAGGCTCTGTATCTGCGTGGGAGATTCTTTGTCGTCTGTGATTATTAATTATAAAAAAAAAAACCGTTCATAGTCAATATTTTTTTTAGTTCTAGGTTTTACACCTTAATTTAATGATATAAAAAAACTAGTGTCTATAGAGGAATTCTTGCTTGTCATAGCTAGATCAGTTTTCAGTACAAGCTAATTCTTTCAAAATAATTGATAATCAGGAAATAGAGTCTTGTTGGTTGTAATATAATTAGGGTAACTAAAATCGGTAAGTACTGATCTAGGTATATATCATTTCATTCTTCAAGCATTATTAATGTTTTAATTATGTAAAAAAAGGTCGTATAAGTTTTTTTAGTATTTTGTTTCGTTAACTTGATAACAATAAGCCCAGAAGGGTTCGCGACAACAAAGTCGATATCTCCCGACGCGAGACACGGTGGTCGCCTTTATAAATCATACAAAAATAAATCACTCACGAGGTTAAAATGTGAAATACTTTCTCTAAACAAAAGGGCATTGTTTATGCAAAAGTGCATTCCGAGTCGAATACTTTTCGTCGCCTGCCATCTACCTTTTATTTTTTTCATTTTATTCGAATAAAGAACATTATGCGAGCTTGGCGATTTATCGATAAATTTTATATATGAAACCGTCGTGTTGTATGATCACGATCGCCGTTTTAAACTAAGACAGAAGTGAAATATATCGATACCTACTGATGAAAGTAACTTCGAAAATCGAAATGAATCGCAGCTAACAATGTGTGAGTTTGGTTGCGCAGATTTTGTATGAGGTTACTCATTGTTTACTTTTCGGTCTTTTAATATGCGTGAAAGTTGTCACTTAGGTTTTCTACAAATACCTCTAATCTAGTGATGGCATATTTACTAATACGCTACTTCCTCTCAACTTTCTGACAAATTATTGCTAATTATTTTGAAATGTGAACAAAATCTATAATGTTACCTCACTTATTTGTAAAATGTATCTAAATGTGCTTAAATATTCTAATAAGGAAAATGCATTTTGCCATAAAACTTGACGGCACACCAAAAACAGGGGCACGGTTATATTTTAATAGCATCCCTCATTCGTTTTGTACAACATCGAGATTTATACACGTTATTTTGATGGCTTATAAATCATTTGGGGGCTAATTAAAATTGCCCTTTTTGAAATGCACATCTTCGCAGTCGCTAACCCGTCGATTTAATTTACGATATCTCGTCGCTCATTCGCACATAAACTTTCTTATTTGCAGCCCAACGGCCCAACAGACTGTTGCAAATAAATTGTTCACTAATAAAAACAACACATTGGATACCAAACTATAAAAATATATTGCCAACTGTCAATGTTCAATTTTGTTATGACCACACCCGAAACTCGGTTGATGAGAGCCCTTAACGTCTGTCAAAGCAGCAATTAAAAGGTATCGGTATAGCCATAAACCGAGGATTAATTCCCACCTTTTACGATTAAAAAATAAATAAAATTTCGCACGTAGAGTTGCGTGTCGGCATTCATTTTGTGGTTTAGTTCGTTTTGTATGAGATTAATGCTACCTTATTGGCACAAATAATTTGTTCATGTGTGTCAAATAAATATATGTGCACAATTTTTGAGTCGATTGCTTGATGCGATTCGTTTTTATTCTTTTACAAGTGTAATTATATGGCGCGTGATTTATTATAGAGATTTGAGTTTTTCTGAAAAGGTTTTTCATTTTTTCAATGGTTTTGTAATCGTCGTCGGCGACCGGAAAAGTAGCGGTGTGTTGTTGTAAGTAATTAGCGGTTATATTTTTAGCTTTTTATATTAAGTAAGACATAAAGGTTAAGAATAAGCGTAATAATCGCAAAAGTTGTGTTATTCAATCGAATAATTTAAACGATTTATTTACCTTCGTGTTGACTAATCAGGAATAAAATATTCACTCGCGAAGTCTTGGAAAATGCGATTATCCGTCCGAGTCGAGTAATTTATTTTTAAGGCTCATAAAATCTCACTCTTAAAGCAATAAAAGTAACATTTTAGCGAAGTTACTAATACGGGCAAGATTATGGCGTTCGTTTAGTAAAAGCGTTTGCATTCAGGAATCACTCGTCAAACATTGTCGTGACACTGAGACCTAACTTTGTATTTAGTTAATGTGGATAATACTCAAAATGTTCGCATTTACAAATCCAAAGCCGAGCACGGAACGCCTCGCAAAATAAACACACACGAAAAATTCGACAAAAAATGCAACTTTCGCATATCACACGCAAACGTATTTCACATAACAACCGGTCGTTTTAACGATAACAAAACAGTGCGGAAAAAGTCAGAGAACGAGATGAGAAAAGTTACTTTAAGAATATACGGAAGTTAATTAGAAACGGAACGAAAAACAACCGTAACTGGTGGCGAAGTTGGCCGTTCTAGCGCGGCCAATGGTACAAGACACACACACAGTGAACCCTCACCACCGTGGCGCTAGGCATTTGCATACCGCCCGCCCAGACGCGCGCCGCCGCCCAACACGAGCGACAGGGACGAAGAGACCCGACACCGCGCGATAATACGCGATTTTATAATTTAAATTATCAACTTTAATCATTTTAAAAATCGAACACTTCAACTGTTTATTTAACGATAGATTAAATCAAATTAATTTTTTCATAGACTAATTTATAGAGTACACGTACGCAAATGAGGTTGTATACAAAGCAGTGAAAAGGATGGGAATAAATTTATCGCCGTCGCGTCGGATGCGACACAGTTTGATAAGTTGGCAGACAATTCGTGCGATAGAAGAGACCATGAATGAGTTTAGATGGTCGTAATCCTTTAATGAACATGTTCGCGTGCCTGGTTTTGTGTGCGATATCGACTATCAAAATTATATTGATCCCTATATCTTTATCTGCTTGTTTGGGAGTATCGTATGTTTAATCAATCAGGTGTTTATAGGATTAAATTTTATTATCATTATTAAATAATTGTTAACTGCCTCATTACTCTCGTGGTCCTAAGCGTGACTGCTACGGTCGAGGTCCTGGGTTCGATCCCCAGGTCGAGCAAAGTGTTATTGGGTTTTTCTATGAAATTCCCAGTAGCAGCTCGGAGTCTGGATTTGTACCCGGTTAATGGCAATAGGCTCGCCCCCTAAAGCCCCCTAAACATACCGGCGAAATGTGGGTGTACTTCAGTACACCTCTGCCTAACCCTTCAGGGAATACAGGCGTGATGGGATGTGTTTGTAAATCAAATCTATCTGATTAACAAGCTTGGTGATCAAACCTTTCTATTCTGTTTTGCAGTTGGAATAGGTATTACTTTCAATAATAAACTTATGATTCCAACCTTCTTTAGATCATCATATCCCCTGATAGGTATCTTGAAACTGAATTATTTTTTACCCTTTTTTACCGAGTGCTAACTTTGCATCCTCCGCTGGAAAATATTGTATATCCAATGAAAATATAC
This sequence comes from Subacronicta megacephala, assembly GCA_958496365.1. Taxonomy (NCBI): domain Eukaryota; kingdom Metazoa; phylum Arthropoda; class Insecta; order Lepidoptera; family Noctuidae; genus Subacronicta; species Subacronicta megacephala. Next base: position 6,167,603 of record OY292526.1, read on the forward strand.
ATAAATGATTTCATCAAGGTCATCAACCCACTTCTAGTTACGATTTTCCCTCATATAGGAGGAGTTAAGCTATAGTAACGAGGTCTATAAGAACTTGTATGAGTATCTTAATTTTTAATTAAAATCTTATTTAAAGTTTAGTCTTGTGACTTGAGTTCTAATTTTATGTTATTAAATATTTAAAGAATTTTGAAAATTTTCATAAAAAATATCCAAAGTTGTAAAAATGCTCCAATAAAAAGTATCAAAACTCAAGACTCTTTGAGCAAAAAGTTTACGACATTGATATCTGATTGTATAAATAAATCAGACTAAAATACTTTGGTATACCTCATAAAAATAGGGTCAGTTTAGTTAGTTAAAATATTCATTTCATTCTTGTTTCTTGGATGGAACAAAGACGTCTATAGAGTAGTTACTACGGGGCAGGGCTTTTTTTGTGGTTCGGAAAATCCCCATGGATCGTGTGCCACCTGGGGCGATGGTAGGTTATGTCGGAGTCGTACTGACTAAAAAGCGCCCTTGCGTTCCCTTGTCTTGTCTATAGTAACAACCATGGGATTCGTGCCATTTGGGCATGTAACCTTGAACCTTCTTCAGAAGTTCGTCCTCAAGAAAATTTATAAAAGCGTTGCATCTCTTCTATTTTTCACTACAACATAGTTGATGAAATAACTTGCCAAACTACATCTATGTGTCTCACCCTTAATGAAAACACACAACAGACAAGAACATTGTAATTACGAGGAGTAAGAGATTTATTACACGGGGATAGGAAACTAACCACACGTGACCGAACGTCGCATCAGACACATAATATAAAACAGAATTAACACATACAAAACTCTACCTTACCATTATTGTAATTAACACCAATTTCCCAAGTTAAGGGAAAGGCTCTTGAGATATCTGTTTGCTTGTCGAAACTCGTGCATATGCATTCCAGTTCCATGTGTGAATACCACGAAAGCGGAACATGTAGTAGTTAATTTTTGCGCAAAGTTTGGGTAAAAGAGAGGTCCGCTCATTTACAAATAGTTTGGCTAAGTGTGAAAGAGATAGGGACAGTGGGGGTTAATTAATGAACGTGGAAGCCTGCGCTCTTTATTGCTTTCGTGGCTGGACGCTAAGACGTCGTCGGTTAAGGAGTTTTCCGCTGAGAAAATATCACTATAGTTGGATAGTGTTTGTTTTGCTTCACTAACCATCTGTAATATAATTTCCACACAGAAAAAAGTTTTATTTTACTGAAACAAACTTTCGTAGCAATATCAAGACGAGCTCTACGAAAAATTTATTAGCACGTATACCTAATTGCTCAAGTTAATTAAGTAAATGAAAAAGTCGCCGTTACACCGAACCTTTACCAAGACCACGAGACACCTGTTTAATTACATAGGATATCCGAAACTCCTACGTAGAACATTTTATTAGACGTCCAACCTTCAGACAAACTCACCCGACACCGAAATAAAAATGTTGGAGAATTTGAGAGAATGCCTTGCACCTTAGTGTTTGTTCAGCTAGACAACTATTAGATTTAGTCGGGTTGCCGCACAAATATAACCATAAATAGTGTACACTTAATGTGGTGAATGTTTTCTTAATTTCATCCCGCTGCGTGCGAGTGTAGTGGTTAAGAAATTAAGAAAATGCTGTTACGTCCGCGCGCCACTTAAGGTCTCTCCCCTCCTTAACTGAGTGTATTGTCTCCTCCTTGGATGGTTTTTGTTCTAATAAAACTCCTTAACGTTTGTTAATGAGCGTAATAACCTCTTTTGTTTGTGTTTGTTTTGTTTTAATGAAGAATTTTATAGTGTTTTTGTTTTCGTGATTAACAGGATTTATCTTTTTGATGCTCCGTTTTATTTTTGTCGGTGGTTTTGAAGAAATTTTTACGGAGTTCTTATACCGTGATTCATCAAATTTGTTTCATTTATTTAAATATTACATTTTATTTAGATAAGTAATTATAACAAAACAAAATAATCAACAGATACATTCGTTATCAACTAAAAAATATGTAGGTAATCTTTTTTTTGCATTGTTTTTCTATAACGTCCCAATCTCATATTCTATAGTGTACACACTGTCCACCATCATTTTTAATAACCTTAGTACTACAACCCTGCACATGAATGCACTATATATCGATCGTGTGTCCACTAGATAAACTCAAGAGTCATATTTTAGTGGAATGCAATTATAACCGGCCGGGGGTGTCGCTAGGGGTGGCACACACTGTCACCACATACTCGTACATTCAAATATTTGTACGTACATACAGCTTGTGTGAAGTATAGGGTTGGCGCGCCATCGTTCCTAGGGGTGTTTGACGGATTCTGTTTTGTAATCTTGAACCTACAAAGTTACATTTTTTTTTTGTTTATAACCTTGTATATAACAAAACTATTACTGTCTTTACTATTACTAACTCGCTCTAAGGATTAGTACGTACGGTTACATGTCGAGCTATGTATATATATCCGGTTAATGCTGGCCTCTTATTGTATGGAAAGCCTATACAATGCGAGATCAGCTTAAATTGGAATTTTATAGCTTGATCTGTAGCCGTGTGTACACGGCATGCTCTCTTATTTCGCCAAATGAGGACTTTATCAGGTTGGTCACTGAATTATTTGCAATTAAATTATGACGATATTTATTCAATCTTCTCACAATCCCTATATTATATTATTTTATTGCATGGGTCCTAAGATGCACCGAAAATTTTAAAGTATCCATGTTTACATTTCTGCCTAACCCTTTGGGTACAGGCATGAACCATATAACGCATATACGCAGTTGATGTTGACACTACTCTGTTAGAATAATAATTTCAGCCGTCAATTGAATGCTGTACATGAATTCGTTTTTTTTTTCAAGGTAAAGCAAAAACAGCCGACTCTCATTCGAATATTCCTTCTTTATCTAACTTATGAGTTGACGTGGCCTATTAACTTACCAAGCACTACCACAATACATTTTAAACTCTATGCTAAACAAAATCCACATTCAATTGCATTATTCTGTTAAAGACGACTCATTCTTATTGTAAAAAGGCATCCCGTCGTATAAACGCTGCACTAAACCTCTTTATTACCAAGAGTGACAACCCTAGCAGCACATAAATGTAACCGGACGTCACCCTAAGGATTAGTGGCGTGGCTATGAGATTACCACATCGCCCGCTAATGAAGAATCACCGATTGCAATTAATAATTAACTTTATTTATTGTCATACTTTTTGGAATTTTGGGATGAATATTCTATTATTTTTGGGATGAATAAAATTATAGAATAAACTGTTAAATTAATGTTTATCGATGTTGCTGCGATGTTTGATTGGGTTTTATAAACTAGTTTTGGCATTGAGGTGTGTTTTTAAGGCTAATAAACTTTGGCTTTACTTAACAGTAAAAGTAACATGGATAATTTATAATGCAATGTGATTAAAATAGGTACACAAATTTCCATAGCATTACAATTGAAAATAGCTCCTGTATATATTGACAAAAGGGATAACAAATAAGTTAAAATTATCCGTGAACATTGCATTGTCAAACAAACTTAAACAAAGGTTTCATTAATAAAATTTACAACTACTGGTTATGACAGCTGACAGCGCAATTTCGTATAATTTTTACAAGCTACTAAACACGTATTTCATACGCTAAACTAAACTGTTTACAGCGTTAATACCCCTCTATTTACGTACAAATTTGTCTTAAGAAACATGAAAGTTAAACAAGTTGCATTTCACTACTTACTCGCACAAAAACAATCCAAACGGTCGTCCGCGACACTTCGCCGCAATTAATTCAAAGTATGCAAGTTCATAATTCACGTAACATATTCATCGCAGATCGTAAATAACGTCCAAATGAATGCCCCGAGACTCCAACAACTTTTGTTTACATTTCAGACGCGAAACGTCACATGTATCCGACTTTTGACAGATGATCATAAACTAACACAAGCGCAGAACATTTACATACGCGGCTCGGACGCGACGAGTCTGCTTGCAACGGAACGTTCGCGCGTGCTAATGTAAATACTCTTTTGATTTTGTTAGTTTTGCGTTCCGTTTTCAGCTCGTTTTTCGTGTGTCCGTCACACAGTTTGCGTTAGTACTGACCACAGCTTAGGGCGCCGGCCATGCGGCAGTGTGCGTGTGTGGAGCTTTCTGCACGCGATCACTTCGAGCTTTAACGAGTGGGGCGTGCGTCTGTGTGCGTACAAACTTTACTTGTGGAAGTATCAGACTAGACTCATTGACTGCGGCCCTTATTGTATGAATGTGGAAAAATTATAGTGTGGAGTGTTTTGCCTGAAACAGCGATGCGTATTGTTTATGTCCTCGACTAGAGCACTTAAGTCTCCCAATTTGCGGAGGACGTTAATGTCACAGTGCTTTGTCTCGAGACGCATTATTTCTTGCAAAGCTCTATAATTAAAATTGTCGTGTCACTGCACAATGTTAATTTTCGTTTTTATTTTCATTCTTAAAATTGTCAAAGTAGCGATTAGAAGTCGCACTGCGTGACCAATATAATTGGAGTCAGTTCTTAATTTAATTTTGATGCAGCTCTAATGTAAGTGGGGTTTAAAGAAACCATCCACTATTATTTTTGTTTAATTATTGAGAAACAAATTGAATCAAGCAACTTAAAACAAAAAGAATTCTATTTTCGAATGGTATTCAAAAATTGCATTGCAAATTAAATCAGGGTTCATTCGCAAAAACTAAATAGAAACTCAAATAAAAATAAAATCATCTTCGTATCCTGACTAAAACGTTACAAAACAACAGAACGACTGTAAAGCTTAACGTTAATCACGGATAGTGTGAACATTTGTAAGTTAGTATATCATAGCAAGTCAAAACTTGGTGCTTGCATTCTTAAAGTTGAAATTGCACATTTATCACTGCGGACCATGCGCCCGATGGTCCATTAAGAGATTTTTCTGAATCATAAATCTCACTTCGCCTCATCTCGCTTCGATACTACAGATATGGAGTAAACAGGAATGCGAGCTCCTGAGATATTGTCTCGAAGTTAGTGCAAAGATATCTTATACATTGTTTTATTCGATATGAGTTATGTTGCTATATTTTTTTTATTAGAATTGCTGGAGTTTGTATCGCAATTCTTTTCAAGTTCTACGAAGCTTTAAAGGATGGCCGCATTTGGAGGCTGATTATCAAAATAGAAAATGGTATATATTTGTAGTGCGATGTGTAAGAAAACATTATTTTTACCAAATATTGAATAGCCTCGAAACTTTAATAGTTTTGAGTACCTAGTTAATTTGGTATAAACTGATGCAAATTTTCTACTTGATAAGTCAATAAGTATAATAGAAATTACACATTTTTTTAACGAACCTCTTTCCGATTCACAGACTCTCTCTCGCAATAACACTGTCTTAAAAACGACTATCAAAATAATTTAAAACCTTAAATTGAGAATAAAATAAGCTGTGCTTTTATATGTAGGTACGGAACCAATAATAGTATGAATAAATCAAAATGTGCATACCTTAGTAGATTTCTTTAATCAGCCAGTATTTAAAAAGATTGAGAAATTCGATTTATGAATAAAAAGCTCAGTCTTTTATACGGCTAATTGCAATCCAGAACACACCTTACGACATCGAGATAGAATACAAAATACGTTCTCTAAATAAAGTTCTGTTCAGACTGTAAGCTATGTACTAATTATAAGTTAGGTCGTTTAATTATTGCGTACGTTTTTATACTTACGTCATCGGACCACGCCTGCCTAGTTGAGTAAGTACTATGGAATAAAGACTCTTTTGTTTATCCTTCTATGAGAACTCCATAATGAATTGATTGAGCCGTTCGATGAAGGATGTAATTAAATTATGTTGTGTGGTTAAGTAGTAGGGTTTTGTGTTAAAGTACATCCGTTCACAATCCCGTCGATGCTCTTTATGTCACGAATTATGTACCTATATATTCGTTCTAAGTACATTTTTTTGTGGGAAGGTACTTACGAGTACCACTACAGTCTTTAATTGACTATACAGTATACATACTATTACCATCACGTTTGTTTTCCTCAAAAGGTTAGGCATAGTTGTACTTATGTATTAACTCAGCGAACCTGTATTTTAAGGTCCCATGTACTCATAGGCTCGCCCCGTGTGTGCGAGCCTATTGGCAAGAGCCGGGTACAGTGGGTTATAGCTGTTACCTGACCCACTTGGACGCCGCCGGCCCACCTAAGGTGGTACCCACTGTACAAATCGAAACTTCGAGCTACTGAGGATTTCATAGAAAAACTCAATAACACATCGCTTGACCTGCGAACCGAACCCAGGACCTCTAGCGTAGCATTCGCACTGAGGACCATTAATGTAATGAAATCAGTTTTATTAGATTAAATTATATATTAATAGGTAATATTAATACATTATATATATTTACATTTTCTAAGTTTAATTTTATTTGAAGTCCGTTAAAAACTCACAAGTAAGTTGCACCTGCTGGTACATGCCATAACGAAAGTCGATGAAACGCACCGACTTTTCTACTGATCACTGTGAACTTTGTTTTTTTTTATGGTATCATTGTTTTTTTCCCTACATACTCCAGTCTATGTTATGGATAGTTCTTAATCTGAACTCAAAGTTTTAAATTTAGGAACTAATTCAGAGAACTTCGTTGTTGACTGTACATCAGGTATTTCCCTTAGAAATTAATTTCAAGGATCTCAAAACCTTGTAACCACTACGAATCTACGAAACTACAACCAATAAGAGATATATGTAGCCCATACTCTTAACCGATATATTCGTATCGTGGGTTTATCGGTCAAGGTAAAAGTTCAAGGACCTTGCAAGCTTGGGGTCACTTGTCAGATCCACACAAAGAAAAATAACAATTGACCTCGAGCCATACTCCTTTATTTTCTCAAAGAGACATAGGTAGGTGATTTTGAACTTTATCTTCAACAATTTAAGGTTTAAAATCATTTGGAAAATTTTTACAGTTTTGTATACCTGGAACTGCTGGTGACTGTACATACTTACGTACTTAAGTTATATGCATAAATTAATATGTCCACACAATGCTACTGATTTTTCTGGAGAGATTATCCATAGTTTTGATTTATACCCTTCTATTATAATGATTGCTTCATTAGTCTAGTGGTTATTAGCGCGACTGCTACGCTAGAGGTTCTGGGTTCGGTTCCCAGGTCGAGCAGTGCGTTTGTTGCGTTTAGGACCACTGAACTAATGAGGCAGTCTCCGTTAATAATTATGGGTAGGTATGCAAAGAAAGTGCTAGCGTTTGGTATGTATGAGGTTCTGTTCGATTCCTAATCCGCACAGTTTTACTTAGTATGTCTGAAATCATCCGTAGGTTGAAATTTGGATTAATACCTTTCTATCACAATGACTGTCTCATTAGGGTGGTGGTTGTAAGCGCGATGCTTCGCTTGTGCCTTGGTTCGATTCCCAGGTCGAGCCGTGTTTATTGGTTTTTCTATAATGAAATATGTAATAGAAGGTCAGCTATTGGAATATTCTGGCAATAGGCGGTAAGATATATTGGTAAGTATTTCAATATCGGTAGAGTTCAAACTCTAGCTGCTAGACTACGTAGCCGATAAGTAATTCAGTTGAAAATTATATTTGCATTTGACTTTATACATAATCTTTTTTAAATTAATAACAAGCTTAGAATACTTTTCCGGTCATCATAATAGCGCCTCGTGCCTCTAGAATACGTTAAATATATGTATTTAATTTATTTAACTCTTTCATATTATTCAATCGACTCCAATATGCTTAAGGGTTTTGCACTCAATGTAGTATGTAATTTAAAAATAATATTAAACGCTAACCAGTTATAATAATGACAAAAAATGTGTCATCATCGAGTTGTTTACACACGAGAGTTCCGTATTACTTCAATGTGTAATGTCAATGTATGTATTACGGATAAACTGTCAAATAAATATTCTTTTTCCGATTTTTTTACATAAAGTCATCGCAAACAAAAATTTGGCGCTAAAAAGAGGGGCAGAATTTTTTGAACCAAGATCAATTGGATTATTCAAAAACAAAACTTTTAACGGATTATTGTAGCTTCCTTTATCCTTATTTTCAATTAGACTGTATCTAACTATGTATACCTATATATAATATCTACAGAATCCGTGATATCTCACATAGATATAACTACATCTCGATTATGAGCTATACTCTTATGTCTGACGAACGGACTCTAGAGGCTTAATAAAGGTATAATTTGGTATCCACTGAACCCTAAAAATTAAATAACTTGCCGGCCATATGGCGTGGAAAGGAAGTGCGTATCGTCTGTCAGCCCTTGGATATTATAATGAAACGTACTCATTTTCTTTCAACTGACCAGTACAATGAAGACAATGAGATATAACGCGTCGGGTGCTCATCCGGAGGGGCCATTACGAATTCGTTTCGAGTTTTTGGCTTTTTATTCGATATTTTTATTCCGATTATAGGTGAGTACATGTACATTATTATCTATTCCTCTGTCTAACTTTTTGGGACATTCAGGCGTGATGATATTATGTTTATTTATCTAATTCTCCTAAAGATGACCGTGTCTTCATTCCTGCTTCACAAGTCTCCTCTCGGAATTGCAGCGATGTGGCTTGTGAGAAATAGATTGAAATTTAATTTTATTCCTAAGTATATGTACCAATGTTGTATAGGTACCAAGTTTAGGGTACAGTTAATTTCGAATTGGGAAAAAGGTGTAAGTTCGGAATGAACCTATTTAACAACACCAGAACAACATCCACACTATATTTAACAAGACACTGACTTATGCAAAATATTAATCCACACCATAAAGAAAAGATCCTTAAGTCGTTTATATGACATGTTTTTCTTATAATTATTTCTACAAACATATTTTTAATTGGTTGTGACAAAAAAAATAACAAACACTTACCATAGATTTAAGCTTCAAACACATAAATAGCCTCGCTTCTGTTTTGTTTCATAATTATTTGCTGTCAACTTAAACAAAGGCATGATGATTTCAGCAGCTCTAAAGGCATGTTTAGATGATAGATAATATATGTTATTCGCCTTAAGAATGGCGAGTTTACTGCGTAACACGGACAATCGCGACGCGCACAGTTTTACAACGAGGGCGGTTAAAAAGCTTCGCGTTAAGGCACACCGCATTTACACCGTAGCGCTTCGTTCATCTTTGTTCGACCATTGAAAGTTTACTAGGCTTATGGTTAACCCGTTTTAAGCAATTTTGGAGCTGTAGTCCTGATTTTAAGATGTTTCCCTACGCTACAAGTAAGAAAGTTGCATAAGTTTGACCCAAATACGAATATAAACTTTAGGTAAAACGAAGAAATAATGCATATGCCATAATGAAGAAAATTCTTAGATATCAATAACCCATAACAAGTAAGGATCGTCCGGTTCCTAGTGGCAAAAAACAATAGATGTTGAGTGCCGTCTGTAATTCATTGCTCGCTACATGGAGATCAATCACAAACCAAAGTTATGTCTGCACTTTTTTGGCTCTTCCCCTATATCGTTTGAACATGCATTATAACGCGTCGGTGTGAAGACAGTCTCTTTTAAAATTGAAAGTGACGTAAGTGCTGTTTTAGTGCGCAATCGGCGGGCAAAAGTCGTAAATCAAAGTTTTAGTGTCGAAATGTTGGGATGCGTTGGCCACTGGGGTGGCCAGCCTTAAACATTTTTTTATAAAAAGGCGTAAGAAATAAGAAACAATATGACATTCGGCCAGTATTCGACTATTGTTCGTTGATGGATGATGTGTATGAAAAAGTATGCGTGATACAATGTTGTGAGAAAATTCCGGTTAATCAAACAATTGAATATTGGAAATGATTTTCATTCAGAATAAGAACCACACAAAAATTATGTGGTTTATTTTTATTGGTCATACAATTAAAATTAAAATTTGTTCAATGGTTTTATGTACGTGCTAAAAGTTGAAAGAATTCTGAAAGTTGTTAAGGATTCAATAAAAAATAATGTTAATTTGATAATTATAATTTTTGGAATTCCTAAAAATGTTATTATGAAAAAATTTAGGTATTTATAACTTTTTCATTTAATATGGTCCCTGAAAATAAACTTTAACTTCATGATTCACGATGATACTAAAATATATATTTCAGTAAGTCGCAATTGGATGTTATAGCAGATGTCCATGTATATGGTATATATAATGAAATTCTAACATGCCTGTGTCTGTACATTAAATTAATAAAAAAATATAGCATTCCTTTTTTTTATATGTATATATATATTTTTTTTTTTTTTCGAAAAAAAGCTTACTAGCAATGTGGTTCACACATTACTAGTATTCTTGTTAACCCCTCGTGCTAAGCTAAATGCTTGTGTTACGAGTGGGTTCACGTCGGTAGTGCCGCCGCTTCGAATATATTTTAAATTATCGCAATATAAATATATTGCGATAGTATAAGATCCACTATTATTGAAAACAATAATAAAGTAGGTAAATTGGTAGGCATTTGAAATAATAAGTTTAATGTAGCAATAAATTAATATGATTGCTAGTTTATGGCGTCCTCTAAAAATTGCTTGAGATATTTTTATATAAAAGATATGCTCAGTAAAATTTTAGTAACTACATAAAAATATCGAACCTACAATAAATATCAATAAAAAACTTTAAGAAAATTTAATTTATCCTACTTATTTTAAGCCTTAGTTAATACTTTGAAAGTTTTTCTAATACACTATCTAATAGTATTTCATGATCAGCACAAATTTGCAAAAATGCTCAATTCATTTGACTTCTACATACTTGTACACACGGCTACAGGTCAACCTATACAAAACCAGTTCAAGCTGATCTCGCATTGTATAGGCTTCCTATAATATAAAAGACCAAGGTAAACTGGTTTTGTATAGCTTGATGTGTAGCCGTGCGTACCTTTACTGCAGCTCTAAAAGCACGCAAATACCTACGTGTATTTAAATGCAATGGTGTGTCAATTTTCAAAGTAATCAGTTAAGAGCTTTAATTTTTTTTATTATTGCAATAAGATGACAAACAAGCATACGGGTTGCCTGATGGTTAGTGGCAACCGCAACCAAAAGACGCCTGCAACTCCATTGTATTACTAGCACGTTTTTATCTTAACACCTCATTTATTAAGTATCTCCAAGCCCGAATAATTTCACTGGCTATAGCATAATCGGCCTATAATGTTCCCACTGCTAGGACAGGACTCCCCTCGATGAGAGAGATCGAGGAGCGGGTTGGTAGAGGTCACACGTCTTAAAATTTTTGGTCTAGGACATACCGATTTCCTCACGATGTCTTCCATCATCGTTTTGGGAGCAATGGTGATTAAATAATTTAGACAAAGTAAAGTGCCTGTCTGGGTTCGTTATCACTGTGCCACCACCGCTCCAGTGGGTATATTGCCCTTCAAACCAGAACACAATAATGTTAACACTTATTCCTTAGCAGCAGAATATACGAGTAATATCAATGCGGTCGTACCGCTCATTAGCCCCACACATTCAAAATAATCCCATGAAACTAAGAATATTTACCAATACAAATTTACTAACGATTTCTCCACACTTAAACCAAAGTACTTACCCCTCTATCTAAGTAGTATTAGTCACAGCGTTTTATCAAGAGCGAGTAGGATTTCGCTAACAAAGTAAGCATGTGATGTTAAAACTGGTCAATTGATAGGCGTCCCAGGTGGGCGATCTAAAATCCTACGAGCTGGTAATAGCTGTTCTTGTAAAGGTTCTTTCATAAAGATTATTTTGTAAAGGATCTAATGTAACAGGCGAATTTTAATGGTGTAGGGTGTTAGTAGATTGTATTTGGAATAGTATAATATTCGATTGTAGTGTGATTGTTGGGAGGAAAGCTGAATAATTGGTTATTTCTTACAGCTTTCTTGTCTGTAGTAAAATAGCTCTCTCCCAGCGGTTTAGTTGCACCTGAATTTGAGACAAAAGGTAGCCTATGATCTTCACTTCTTCTATTTCTACGAAAAAAATATCAAAATTTTGGTTCAGGTGTCAAATGTAATGTAACTTGTAACAAACAGATAGAGTGACTTTTGCTCTGAGCTTGATAGCTCATTGAATATTTTGGGCCACGCACTAGAACAGCCCCAATGAACAAAACCTTCTTTCATTGCCATTTTATAATTCGTCCTTACATCAAGCCTGGCCTATTAATTGTCAAATTTACAACTTTCCTCAGAATGAGTAACTGGAGATGAGGAATAGTGTTACTTGTTGTTAATGCCTTTCTAAGAAGCAAAGGTTTTGATATAATGTTGCATGTTTGGAGTAGAAAACAGATTTTATGTGCGTTATATGAGGAGGTCTGGCCTGGGTTGGACTGGACTTAAATGATAAGTTCATTCTCTCGCTGGCTCCCTTGCGGATAGGTGACCATCTATACTACATTATATCATTCAAGGAGACTCTCTATCTCCTCGGGAAGCACGTCAAGCCGTTTGCCCTGGTGGTCATATAATCATTTATGTAACAATCTATAGTGGTAGTCGGTAGCTCAATGACAGTCTTATCAACGTCACTTCGTATAAAATAGGTGCTGATATTAAGCCGCATTCATTAGACTGGAAGCATACTAAAAGACTACGAATATGATGAATCTGAGCGTTGAGAGTATGTTTTTTGTTGTAGCCTTTAAGATTCAAGTACATATTGACATAAGTATGAGATATATCTTCAGTAGGTAACACTTAACACATATTAGAAAATGATTTGAAAGCTACACGCAATTGACAAACCGGGATCCAATACTGCATTTCTTTGGAACCTTTTTCCTCGACCCCTTCTCAGTTGACAATGGAATGTAAAATGCAAGACAATCGCCCGCCCCACTAATGAGTGGTCGGACACAAAAGGTGATAGCAGGCAATTCATTTAGCCTGCGGTTACACGAATACGTGTAAATGCGTGCAAATGCGTGCGGCGAAACGCAACGCGTTCACATAATTAATGGCGGTTTCAGTTTTCTATTGTAATTGTGGATTAGAAATTTGTTGTTGAATGGCGAGATACTTGTGTTTTCCGAATGAAGATTGCTTTCTTAATTTCAGGGATGTCAAAGACCATTTAATGGATTTAAATAATTATTGATTCAGGCCCTTTCCTTGAACGAGAGAAGGCTATACCTATTAATGTTGATTATACTGTGTTATTAAGCCTGTATCAGAAATTATCTCATAGAGTGAGTTAGTATGAGTACTTTGCTAATACTAGCTTATTCTATTAAAATCCATTCAAGTATGTACTTGAATGGATTTTATCAAATCCCAAATGAAATCTCTGAGACAGAAGGAAAGGAGACTATTGTTATAATCTTGGATTCTATGGGATGCTTAAACATAACTATGATATTTGCATGAGAAAATGTGTTTCTGGTTTTGAGAAATTCCTCTTTTTGAACTTTTTAAGCCTCGTTGATAATGAACAATGAGCCAAAGCTACATGTGGAAACAGACAGTACTTACACTCCTGCTAACCCTTTCTGGGAATACAGGCGTGATCGTATGTAATGCTATTTCCTCCGTTTACTGTAACGGTCTTTGAGCTTCATGTTTACCCATGGATGCTAACTACCATGATACAACATGCTAATTTAAAGGGAAATGTGTTGACAGTAAATTGAAGGAGTTAACCAGTCGGTATAGGTTGTTTCACGGTGGTTGGTTTCCCGTCAGTAACTATGGTTAGGTAATGAATGGTTAGCTTTCGTCGCTCTCGGAGTACACATAGATATGGAGTACCATTGGCTTCACAAGTAAGACTTTAACCTGAGTTAAATGAGGGAGATGGAAATACCAGGCGTTTTTCTAGTTGTTAAACCAATCTAGTAATAAATTACAGGCACAAAATCTATTGATCTTGGGCCCCAGGGCGCTGTATAAAAAAATAGTGTACCTAACTAATACATCTATACTTAGATAGATCAAGTTTGAGTTCAGCAAAGTAGGTATAAACAGAACTAGACAATAATATATCCAGATTATTTTATGGTTCCATATGCAACAGGGATACAGGAGATATTCAGCGTGTAACTAAATTCATACATACCATCACGCCTGTATTCCCTTAAGGGTTAAACAAAGGTGTACTTAATGAACATTCACAGTTCGCTGATATGTTTAGATCCCATGTAATACGGGGCGAGCCTCTTGCCATTCACCGGCAATTTTAGAGAACAACCCAATAATAGTTTGCTCGACCAGGTGGTCTACCCAAGACCTCTGGCGTGGCAGTCCCGCTGAGGATCACTAGACTCATTATGCAATTAACTAAATATTGGAAATTACGGTAATTGACGTGAAATAAAAAGCACAGAGTGAATTTGAATTGCATACTTTTGTCTTTATTTATATGAATTGATTATATTCACAAGGAAGGTTATAACGTCCGTTTATTAGCACAGTAACGATTAAAAAGAGAACGAATCTGAGTTTAACCATTCCTTTTATAAAACATCATTTAATGTCAGTGTTGTCATTATTCATCATACAAGTTCTACTAATGACAATGTTGCCACGACTAAAGTAAGAATGGATTATTTTTATAATTTACAATCAAGTAAATTCCAACACTAAATAATTAAAAATACTACCATATCAAAATTTAAGCATTATGGACTTTATGAAATCTACACTCCATGCAATATAGAAGCGATTCGTTTTATTCTGCGGTCTAAAAACGCACGTAGCTTGGAAAGCGGTGAAATTTTCATATATAAATAAAGTTTAATCGAACGCGTTATTGGTGAATAAAGCATGGCTGACATTAATATATTTATTCATGTCAGCCATTGTATATTAGCTCCATGTTTAAGTATAAAATCGTCAGCAATGATATAAGGAGAAGGTAATTTCAATATCCATCACTAACCTATTTGGTCAAAAGACATTTTATACCAACGTCACGAATGATGTCACTTGCAAATATTATCTTATTTCTAGTACAAGAAGTAAACATATTTAGGCACGATACAATTTTGCAGTATAGTGGCAAGTATCAGGGCTGTCACGCGTCATCTCTGATTAACTTTTATCGACAACATACACCGAGGTAACGACGTGTCCCATACCGGAGAATCTTAAATCTGTAATCTCCACTTTTTGCATTCCCTCCCGCCTCGGCTGGCTATAACGACACAATAAATGTATTTTATACGCGCTCACACTTAACGTTTATATCGCCTTATAAGTAGATCGAGAAATAATAAAACTAAAGGAGAGCGAACATCAAGAAAGCAATAACATCATTATCATAGCGAGTCCGCCATCTCTTTCCAATAGGTTTCACCCCTCCCTTGGCCCCGCCCACCGCGTATCTCCTCTGTCACCTGTATATCTCGAAACATTACACATATGCAAAACTTTCGCGCTCGCATCTCGTCGCACACAGTCACAACTCGCCTACACACAACACGAAATATGCAGCTGCACTGTGCGCACACCAGCATAAATCTGCGAGATAAAAATTGTGCTATATTGCCTCACGAGTGTGTTGCCCGGACGTGCTATTCTTTTTTGCCCCGATAGCCTGTAGGCGTGCCTAGTAAGTTGTTTGCACCTCGAACAGTGTCATCAGTCATCGACGCGACATCTCTTATAAAATATTGGACTTGCGTCCATTCTTTATGTTGTTTTAAATTGTATTTGATATCAATACTTTTGTTAGAATCATAGAATGTTTGTCTAAGTAAGCGTTTTTGTTTGATATGTATCCTTTATTAAAATCTGTCTGAACGAACACAGAATGTTTGTAAGAACAGTTGGCCTTGTCTCACTTTAACTTGCGATAATACAATTTCTTATGTAGATTACAAGTTTTATTATCACTTGTACCCGCCCACAGTTTTGTAAAGACCTTCCATTTAAAATTGACCTTACAAACCATTGTAATAATAATAATAAGATGGCCACGTAATAAAGATCATGCCATTATAAATAAATAGTTAGTGCTGATGTCATTTAAAAGAAGATCAAGAAGGAAAACTGATATTGTTTTATTTAAAAAAAGTTGCTCCAGTCTTATATCTACTCCACTTGTATTGCACAGTGGGTACGTTTAAAAGCACTTATTCACAAACAATCAATCTTGCAACTACTTATAGGCTATTCAAATATTAGTGCGGGATTTGAACTAAGCGGCCTGTGTTGTAGGCGCGCACCTCTGACTTTTCGAAGTCATGTGCGTATTAATAATTTTATCACTCGTTTAAACGGTGAAGGAAACCTGCATGCCTGAGATCTTCTCGACGGTGTGTGAAGTTTGCCAACCCGCAGTAGGCTAGCGTGGTGGACCATAGCCTAATCCCTCTCATTCTGAGAAGAGACCCGTGCCTAGCCATGTGATGACGATGATGATCACCTGTGTTTCATGCACTGACTGTAGCAAGCGGTTTGATTAGCGTTTTAATAGATATCTCTTATAACACGAAAACACATAAAACATTTGGGACGCGTAACTCCAAAATACAGTTACCAATCAACTGTCGTCGACAATACGCAACAATTTTTCGTTCCATACAATTTCGTTCGACTATTAAATGATGAACGATTTCAGCGTACCAGCGATAATTATTCGCATTGTATATGAAACAGTTAGTGCTCTATAATTACCGGACAGACTGATTCGTCGTATTGTTCAAATGATGACCGTCACGTAGGAACGCAAAATATGATTTGTGTCAGAGCAATTATGTTTGTGTTATTATAAAATGTTTCCATGAATGGGTTGTGGTTATGTATGGTGTTAACAGTAATACAGTAATTTTGTTTTATTTTTAGATTTCCGTATGGTACGGCGTACAATAATACAACGCAGTGCTAGCCTACTGATATTACCATGGAAATTCCAAGTCGTAGGTTTCAAGATTGAATCTTTGAATCGTAATCATGTGTATATTAATAGTTATTAACACACTTTACTACTAAGTAGTAGTAGTATTTTATGTCTCGCTGTCATGTCTTCATGCCAGGCATGAATGGGCCCCCATGGCCGGGAAACTACTACCCTCCCGCAGAATATCGACGTCAAGTAGCAGTATGCACTGTTGCGTTTCGTACGGTGAGTGTAGCGCCGCGCCGGAGGCCCATTTCCTCCCTCAGTCCTGTTCCTCCTCTCTCCCCTCCCTTTTGCTTAAATAGGCTCGGCAACGTATCTGCAACTGATTTGGGTTTGCAGATGTCCTTGGGTGGCGATGACTACTTACATAATATCAGGTAGTCCGCCTGCTCGTTTACTGAAGTTTATCCCATAAAGAAAAAAAACTCTCCTAAATGGTGAAGGAAAACATCGTGACAAAGCCTGCATGCCTGGGATAATTTCTCGTAAAGTCTGCCAACCCACAGTAGATTAGTGGTAGACTACGAGTATAGTTTAACTCCTCTCACTGTGAGAGGAGACCCGTGCCCAGCAGTGGGACAAAATATGGGTTAAAGATGATCATGACGGCGTAGAATAGGCGATTTGAGGACATGTAATATGATCAATTTTATATCGGGAATCTTGTAGCATCAATATTTTTAATGTTCGGCCTTCTCGTAAAATTACAGTCAGGTTATAACTAGTCCACTACGCTGCGTTGGCCTACTTGCATACTTTCCATGCCATCGAGAAAATTTGACTGGCTATATTTTCCATCGCCTGTGACCGCTAGACAAATGAGAAGTTACCTACTTTCTTTATACACACCATCACACCAGTCTTTTCCGAAGGGCTGTCAGATGTATTACTGTACACCCACAATTAGCCAATATCTTGAGGTCCTATGTAATAGGGGGCAAACCTATTGCCATTAACTGGGCATAATACCAATCTCTAAGCTACTTCTGAGAATTTAATAGAAAAACTCAATAACACTTTGCTCGGCCTAGGATCGAACCGAGGACTTAGCAGCGAAGTAGTTGCATTTTACGACCACTACACTAATGAAGCAATTACCTACCAGTATTTTAAAGAAGGTCATTTAATGTAAGTGCTGAAACATCATATATCGTAATACTTACTGTAAGTACAATATTTGTGTAGCCTGTATTAAAAAGTCGTTAAAATTTTATAATCATGAATCAATTTGTATTTTACGATCAAAATCTACAAACGAGTAGGAACATAATAATTATTACTGGCTTCCCGAGTAATCTTTTAATATTTGACGCCATTGACGTAGGTGCCAAACGATTATTATGATCATGCGCCGTCGAAAAAGTTTCAGGCATGCAGGTTTCCTTATTCTGTTTTCGTGTTTTTTAATTAATAATTTATTTATTTAGTATAAGGAAAGCTTATTAGTTGTTTAACATTGATAACTTTGACATAGATTGTCGCTTTTTACAAGTATTATATCTTAACACGTTGTATGCTTTTCGACCCATCGGTGGGACTAGCGTACTATACCATTCGGGCCAAGCCAAAATCAGGAAATCAGTAATTTTTATCAACTTGAGATTTTTATTCCGAAATGTAATAATGCGGTAATTCGTACAGAAGATAAAAAATTGCGACTTTATCGTCTAGTTTTTAATATTATCTTAATATGAAAGTGAAGCAGACGGCACTGACCCAGACGGGCTCACAGCAGAATACTATAACTGCAGAAAAAATATATCACTAGGCTATCGCTGCTTGTTGAATTCTTCTTGGTACAACTATAAAACTAGTACCTAATAATATATTATGCAAAGTCACTCAGATATCGGTCCCCTCCTTGACAAAAGCCCACCAACTTACATGATTACTTCCTAAAGCTAGAAGGTTACAAAACCATAACATACCTCAGCCTTCGTAAGTAAACACGATTCATTTTTTTCACCCGTTAATTACACTTACATTGTGTGCGTGTGTAATTTTACGTTGTAATATTGTAATAATTACAATGTTTTAGATGAAACTGTACCGCACAGCTACGTCCGCTTGGCGTTCCTACAATTAAACATTTTAATCACTGCTGTAAAGCTGAAGTTTGTTTGTAAATATGACATGTTTCTCCTAGAGGTTTCATATTTTTCGATGGTGAATATAATTATAATAAATTTTACAATGAAATAAATAGATAAAATTAAGTGACTGTGGATAAGATTTGTCATTTTAAAGTGTTTATGGAAGCAATTTAAAATAATAAAACATACCATCACGCCTGTATTCCCCGAAGGGTTTACTGATATAAGAACACCCACAATTCGCCGGTATATTTAGGTCCCATGTAATAGGAGGCGAGCCTATTGCCATAAACCGGGCACAAATCCAGCCTCTGAACTGCTACTGCTACTGCTAAAATAACACTTTGCTCGACCTGGGGATCAAACCCAGGACCTCTAGCGTATTTTAATAGCGTAGCGTATTAAAATAATAAAAAATAGTAAAATTAGATAAAAACTGACATGGCCCTATTCAGCGTTAATTTATTTTACAAGTAAAAAAAAGAAATACACGCGATCACTTTTATGAAAATTTCATCACCTCTGCTAAACTTTTCCCAATTATGTATGTTGGGGTCGCCTTCCCTCTAACCAGATGCGGCTGTATTAATATTTTACACAAAGTGACTGCCATCAGACCTCCGCAACCCAATTTTTGGGCAACACCGTCGCCGTCGGTCAGACTTTGGATTTGTAGGTTATTACCACTAACGACGAAGGCTTTACGTGCTCTCGATGAAATAAGAATAGTCACCCATCCCTAGACTGACCGCGGCAGGCGTAGCTTAAATTTGCAGATCCGTTTATCAGCGCAGTTATAAGTCAGCCATGAGCCCCTCAAAGAGTTTAATGAAATAATATGAAGTTTAATTCCTGAACAAGCTAATGCTACCTATTTCCTATTCATCCACTTTGATTTCAGTCAAATAGACGTTTTTGAGGTTTTAATAAAGTTTTATTAATTCCGAATTTCAAGATAGAATCTGCGCCTTAACAAATTTAAATAGACCCGCCGTGTCGCGCTTAGTATAAATACGCGCGCACTAATTACTAACCATTGCTTGACGACAATTTATTTCCCATTAGCCTTCAGATTTCGGTCGCCCACCTCTATATAATGACGATTATTTTAATTTTGCTAACAACACTTTAATTACTGGCTGTAAAGGTCGACTTGGCTGCGGCAGAATGAGGGTTACGATGATGACGTCACCGACACGTCAAGTAAATTTCTTATATTTAAACTCCGCGTATAAGGATGACTAAGATCTATAAATAATATATTATTAAAAGCGTTTCCTCCACTAGAGTGTTGGTGGGTTTACAAATTTTTTTTTTTACGAACATTGGTAAACCCATCGGTAACGCTGACGTCACCTGAAGACACAAAATGTGGGAGAGATATTCGACATCACAGGCAGTGGTCTCGGTTGGTAAAGTGTCTGGTGTACTTAACCAGAGGGACGCAGGTTCAAACCCTGCCTGAGGCCGAATTTTTCTTTCACTAGGAAATTTTCTTTCAATAGAAAATTCATATCTTTGTAGAATATGAAATTAACATAACATACCATCATGCCTATAGTCCCCAAAGGGGACGCCGCGTATGTTTAGGTCCCATGTAATAGGGGGCGAGCCTATTGCCATTAACCGGGCACAAATGCAGACTCCGAGTTGCTACTGAGAATTTCATGGAAAAACCCAATAACACTTTGCTCGACCTGAGGATCGAACCCAGGACCTCTAGCGTAGCAGTCGCGCTTAGGACCACTAGACTAATGAGGCAGTCAGGAATATGAAATTAAAGGCAAAAATCAAAATCTATTTTTGGCAGGCACCGCAAGCCTTATACTATCAATAAAAATCAATATTATTAGTACTATTTATTAAAAAAAAACATGGTCTCACTCTATTCATTTACAAGTTCCCCTTCCAGACCGCTAAACATTATATTTTAACCCCCCATTCGCTGAGCACAATAGTAATTTCTACTTAAACTTGGATATTTTCCAACCAAAGGCAGTATTATCTCGAGCCAAAGGTCTAAAGAGGTCGTCGACACTCGTACCACCGTTTAATTACCTGTACGTAACGTTTGCGACCCTATTAATCCACAATTACGGAATTAGGGACGGATAAAGAAATAACTCAGGGAGTTTCGATGCCTTACTAGGTAACGTTTATCTTAATTTTATCAAGCCTCCTCGTTTAGACATAATGGGATCTACGTATTTACATCATATTATCACGCCAGTACCTATTCCCGAAGAGTAAGGTAGAGGTATACTAAATGTACTGTGTTCATCCACTGTTCGCTGTTATGATAAAGTTGTAGTCGGGAACAAATCGAAACTCCGAAATGTTACTGAGATTTTTATAGCAGGAATACACAAGTATGTCCCGAAGTTTGTCACATGTGCCGAAATGTCTATGTCCCGAAGTGTCTATCACATCACACCGGAAATTTGTCCTAAAGTCTTTCACATGTCCCGATTGGTATAACATACTTCGGGGTAGATTTTTGGTGTGGCTGTTCCAGTGTGACACTTCGGGATTTGTCACACATTTCGGGACATAGACACTTCGCGATAGATATTTCGGGATGTGTGTTAACTTTCGCGAAGAATCGAGAAGAAAGAAAGGAGCATTAAGTAGCCGGAAAATTATAAAGTAGTGGAAGATTATTTTCCCTGAAAACTTATCGTATCTGTAGCTTTTTAAAATATACCATATTAATCAAACATATCATCAAGCCTGTATTCACCGAAGGGCTAGGCAGAGGTGTATTATTGTACATCCATATTACGTTGGTTTGTTTAGGTTCCATCTAAGCGCGAGCCTATTGCAACTAACCGTGCACAAACTCCGAGCTGCTGGGAATTTCATAGAAAAATCGTAGCAGTCGCACTTAGGACCACTAGACTAATGGGCAGACCATATGAAATGATTGATAAAATAATATTTTTACCACAATAAGAACGTTGTGCTGTTACTATGCTGAAACGTATGCTGACACTTGTTAGTTTCAGCTAGCACAGTAACTAAAGGTCTGTGTTCAAATGTTTTTAGTATAACATAAAAAAAACAATGTAACCATATCCTTATGTAAATAGAATACATAAAATCAATGTAAAAAAATCTAAGCATGAGGTACATCATTTAACCATTAAGGGCAATTCACACAAGCCTTTTGAATCGGTCGATTCCCCACGATCGCTACAATCCGCTTTGTCTAACCACAGCCACTAAGTCCATTCATTCTGTCTATGAGATGAGTGGACGTCGTTAGCGACTTAGCTGGCCAGATAAGGGCTTAGTACAAAGGATATCAATGTAATCATTTATACGAGCACGCATTGGAAAACTTACAAAACGTTTGGTGCAGTGTAAGTTGTTTGCGTTTGATATTATTGAATTAATTATGATTTTACATAAATTGAGAATTATGTGATTTATTTTTGAGCTTTTAAAGCTCCTCCTAACGTGGCAATAAAATAAAATCATTTAATTTTGTAATGAAATAAAATACGCAATGAAAAATAATGGCTATTTCTTTTACTTGTAGTATTTTCAATTTAAATTGAATTAATTTATCGAATTTACATTCTTAAATTTACGTATGCAAACGTCTTCATAATCATAAAAACAGAACATTTAGTCATGATATAAAATGTCTCAATAGAAGGTAGTTTTAATAATGTTGCATGCCTTTTAATTTTTTTTCTGTATCCCCAAATCTATCCAGAAAGATTAAACATGACACATCGGGCAATTTACCAGCCTTTTGACCGGCCGATTCGCCGAGCAATCGGCATTGTCTATCCGCAGTTTCAATTCGCCTGTCCATTGTGTCGTGAAGAGATGAGTGGATGTCGTTAGACAGTGCGAGATAAGGACAAGTACAAAAGAGGTTGTTGTAATCGCCATGTGCGCATTTGGTGAACACGGTTTTGTGTGAATCGTCTTTAAGAAAAATTGGCAAGATTTTTATCTGATGACTGTTTTGTTAATGTTACATTTTAAAGTAATATAAATGTATAAAACAATTTGGATAAACGTCACCTACGTCTTGATAGAAAGCTGAGCTCTTTACGTGCTCTCTGAGGTACGTCATACCTCGGAGAGCTCGTAAAGCCGTCGGTCATAGTTGTAAATTAACACCTATGACAATCGTTAGTGATAGTTAGGGGCCCAAAAATCCTCATGATATAGCCCAGAAATTGGGTTGTGGAGGCCTGATGGCAGACACTCTGTGTGAAATTCGTATGAATGCCAATCCCAACGCAGTTGGGAAAACGTCAGGCAGATTTAAAAGTACAAACTTAAAACTCGAAACATTTTAACGCCAAAAAATGATATTACATACATACCATCATGCCTGTATTACCCGAAGGGTTAGGCAGAGGTGTACTTAATGTACACCCATAGTTCGCCGGTATGTTTGGGTCTCATGTAATAGGGGGCGAGCCTATTGCCATTCACCGGGCACAATTCCAGACTCCGAGCTGCTACTGAGAATTTCATAGAAAAACTCAATAACACTTTGCTCGACCTGGGGATCGAACCCAAGACCTATAGCGTAGCAGTCGCGTTTGGGACCACTAGACCAACGAGGCAGTCAAAAATTATATTATATCATAAAAATCATGTCCATTCACACCAAGAACACGATCAAAAAACCATTTTCTTTAACAGATATTAGACACCCGAGCACACCATTAACGACAAGAAACATCTTAAGTAAACATAGATTTGAACAAAATATTCCAATTAAAGTTAATATATTGTATTCATGAAGCAATGAACACAAGGGTTTAAGGGTGCCCATATGCCAGGCGTCGTGTAATCGGATACATACGATAAGTAATTGTATCTAAATCGACGGCATTAGTTTCCGAACAGTTCCATCGAAGGACCGACGAGACACATTCATCGATGCTATGGAGACATTCATTAGACACACGCATACTACGTAATTTGACGCACACTAGTATAGTTATGAGTGTATGAAATACAATGCAGATGTCAGAACATTTAGAACGTGACAATGACAGTTTTAATACAATTTGATGTTATATTGAAACTTGAAATTATTCACTGGTAAGTATATGTATATTAATACTTATATAGAAAAATACGTTTCATCCATTAAAAAGATCTAAGATACTCGATTTTTTTATAAGGAAGCAATACGAATACTGCATAGTTACAGAACTGACGCAGATACCGCTGACATAGAAAGAAGTTCTGGGTTCGATACAGAGGTTGTAAAGTATTTTTCCATAAAATTTACAGCAGCTTGGTTGGTGACAAAAGGCTCTCCCCCTATTGACCCATAGTTAATTGTGGATGTACAGTACACCTTTTACTTTTTGAATTCACCAGCCATAAGTTTAAATATATAAAGGAGGATTAAGCACTATATACTACTACCACGGATACTTTTATCATGTTTCTTTTGTTTTTCATGAGTGTTACGTAAATATCTAAAGATATATCCGTCGGGACACATAAATATACAATGCATGATTAATGGACGAATTCGAGAAAACAAGTAATGTTTTTTTTTATGGATAACAAGTACTTAAGACACATCTAGCAAGCACTGACCTTCTTTCTAACATCCGTGTTTCCCATACTTCAAGCGCGTAATCAAGCAATATTCTTCTTAATCAACCCCACCCACTGCGGCGGGGGTCGATCCTACCAACAAAGGAATTGATTAAGTAACTATACCGCGATATTACCCGGCTGTATTATTCTACTATAATAAAGAGGGCTCGGTTACCGTGGTACTTAATGAGAGAAAACTCGATTAGAATTCGTATTAATCTTGTAATAAGTTGGGAAGGAAAGTTGGTTGATTAGACTCCGATAGTATTAAGTTCTCGTACGATACTTGACGCAAGGGTTGTTGGTAAATGATAGACAATGTAATTATGTTTATTCATAATGGTAAATATACCCTGTTATTGGTAAAATACTAACAACCTTACAGATCTTTATGATTAACATAACAAAATTAACAAACAACAACTTTTGTTATATAACTTTTTATAAAACCCAATTTAAAACTTTCACGATTTTGTTGTTCTGTTTAATTAAGTCATTGGTTAATACAGCCTTTTTGTTTTTAACTTATAAGTTATAAAAACTAGTTCGCAAGTTTGAAGTTTTGGAAAATTATTAACATTATAGATAGAGTGAAACCAGCGTGATAGCGTTGTGGAGAAGAACTAGCAACAAGGATTGATGAAGTTATGTTATAATGGTTTGGTCATGTCGAAAGAAAGAGTGAATGAACAGAGATTGTCAAAAAAAGTATACATGGCGAATGGGCCGACCGCGGCGAAGGTACCGCAACTAAATTGCGGTGTTGAGAAAGGCCTTGAAAAAAAAATAATAATAATAGGTATAAGAGCACCCTAAATCGATGATCGAGACCTCGTTGTGCCTCGGACAACACGTAAGCTCATTGGTCCCGTTTGTGATACTAGCGCCTGGGTCATAGATTCTATGAAAATCGATAGGAGAAATCAGAAGACCAGTAAGCCTGACAACCAGTCTACACTCAGCATGTTGATATGATCCAAAAATTGGATTGCTTATGTCTGATGTTAGTCGCTTCGTATAAAAAGAAAGTACTACACTAAAAGCCGAAGCCAATATAGTTAGGAAAAGGCTAAGTTTGATGACATTCGTGGCAAATGTCATAAATCCTATGGGTGTGACTATAGGACAAGTGAATCCAAGTGCGGTTTTAGTCGGTACGAGTCAGCAGTCGTGGTAGAGGTTCCATGAGGAGTTTCATGTTATAAAAAAAGGAGGATGACGATTTTAATTTAATTATGCCGTTTCAAATCCACAAAGTAAGTGCCATGAGTGTATTCCCCCAAGGGTTAGGTAGAGGTGTACTTAATGTACACCAACAGTTCGCCGGTATGTTATGGTTCCATGTAGTAGAGGGCAAGAAAATTGACATTCACCGGGCACATATCCAAACTCCGACTTCTATTTGAACCCCAGACGTCTAGCGTAGAAGTCGTGCTAAACTAAGGAGGCAGTAACCAAATCATCAGCCTATACTAGTCCACTGCTGGACGTAGGCCTCCCCTAGTGTACGCCACTTCACCCTGTCCTCCCCTTCTCGCATCCAGCTTCTGCCAGCAGTCTTTCGAAAATGATCAGTCCATCTTGCCGGAGGGCGTCCTACACTACGTTTGCCGAATCACGATCTCCACTCGAGAACACGTCTACCCCAACAGTTGTCGGTTCTTCTACAGATATGGTCAGCTCACTGCCACGTCAGCTTGCTAATCCGGTGCGCATTTCGGTAACTTTGGTTGTCTGTACGATTAAGTATTAGTAGATAATATGCTTTCTTAACGCTAGAACAAACGCCTCAAACTTTCACTCATTGTCACATCTGTTACGTCGTCATAAAACTGTGCGAACTTTGCTAATTAAGTTAGCAAACGATACCAACTTTACAGAAGCATTAAGGGAACGCTAAGTAGCCTAAGTTAGACTGAAAGTTACGGTGTTATCTAAATGAGACCATCTTTCGTTATATAAGCTAAGTTAATTAAGAACTGGTGGATGAGAGTGGGCGCCAGTGGGATGGACGCTGTGTGGTAAGTGGCGTGCAGTTAAGTTTGTTGCAATGTGACAGATTGTAACAAAGTAAATTTCTTTTTCACCAAAAATTTAATTTATTATTTTAGTTTTCTTTTTTTTATGATAAACGGCCGCAATGGCCTTAATTATGAAGTATTCTGTATGAATTTATTTCATTACACTTATTATGTGTGTTCTTTTATTTTTCCTTTACTATAAAGGCTTTTATAAACAAAAATATGAAAATAATAGTCAATAATTATAATTTTATAATTTATCTTCGTAAATATTTTAAACAATGTTTTTCCCACCATACAAACAGCATTGAGCAACAGCTTACTGCTACAAATTAATATTTTAATGACTTATTGAAGTACAAAGAATCCTACGAAGTTTACTTAGGTATTAACACTAACAAATCATAATTGGCGTAGTAGTTTATTTATTTAGTTGTTATCAAGTATTATATTGTCAATATATTATTTTGATAACGTGAATCAATTGCCAGAAATACTTGTTAAAATACACACATGCCTTTAATTATTGTGTTACATCAATATAATTATTGGTATTCATCAATCAATTTATTTAAACCTAATGTATTTAAAAAGCGTTAATGAATGTTAAATTGTTAACCTCAGCATAAACTTTGTTATTCTTGATAAAAAATAAGAATAAAATAATACTTTTGTTTTACCAGTTACTTACAATGTTGCGTCTTAGGACGCTTAACTAAGTGTCGACAGATAAGTGTGTGCGTCAGCGTTTGAATGTGTGCGTGGAGGAATAATACAAACGAACGAGCGTGCATGTATGTGTGCAATGGATTAGTCTTATAATAAAAGTTTTTGTAACAGATGTCAGATATTAAACAAGGCTTCATATTAATAGCCCCAAGACGCGACCGAGGAAAATATATAAAAACTTAGCAAATTAGGTTCGTTCACAATAATTTGTTGTTGTTGGCCTCTGTGTCTCATTTGGCTTGAT
Source organism: Subacronicta megacephala (assembly GCA_958496365.1). Taxonomy (NCBI): domain Eukaryota; kingdom Metazoa; phylum Arthropoda; class Insecta; order Lepidoptera; family Noctuidae; genus Subacronicta; species Subacronicta megacephala. The sequence goes on from OY292526.1 coordinate 6,195,211, forward strand.
TTGTTTGTTCGCCATATTTATGAGAACGGAATGCATTATAAGTATACGTATACTATATCACTTTAGTTTCTTTAGGTAATATATATTATCATACCTACTGAGATAACAATGTACAGTAAAATATACTCGTATTTTTTATACTTGTGAGTAATATTATTTATACTAATAGAGAAATAATGACACTAAAAATACTTAGATAATAAATATATGTAAAAAAGTAATTAATGCTCTACCCAACATTGCTACGCGACCGCTACGCCGCTACGGTCGTAGCACGTAAGCAAATAAGGCCGGTTACACACGGAACTAATTCGTCTCGCAATCTGTCAACACCCCCGCTTCCTGTATGACATAGCTAATTACTTATGTAAACGTACTGTCCCTCGATCGTTTGTAGGGAGCCTATGAGTGTCACTACAAACACAATCTGTCCGGTTTCAGATTATCTCATTGTTGACTGAAGGGTGAGTCAAGATAATCAGGAGAATTTAGATGCGCTCTCTTGGATTTATCTCATACCTATTATTTATAGTTTTAAAGAAACTGCCTCATTGCCTATATTCTTCGAAGCGTAAAGCAAAGGTGTACAGCTATACAACCTGTATATTTAAGTCGAGGCTATATTTTACCATTAACCGGCCACAAATCTGAAAATATCATAGAAACACATTATAACAATTTGCTCGAATTGGGAAACAAACAAAGGGCCTCTAGCTCAGTGGTCGCACTTACGGCTAAGAGACTAATGAGGCATTACTCCTTCTTTAAAGTCAGTTAAAATATGGCTATACAGTGAGGCTTAAGATTCCACACCGCAGACATCATTAACAAGTAACAGATGACTCCAAGGGGGTAAGCACGCCATATAATTACAGAAAGGGTATAATTTTTATAAAATTATGTCACATCGCACTTCCTCGAATTATCAACGAAATTGGACGAGTAATTTAACCCGTTCTGAACTCATCTGTTGTTTCAAAACAACAGTTGTTGGTGTATTATCGTTGACACGTATAGGATTAATTGATTTGGTGTGACAGCAGGTTGAATATGAAAACAAGTCGTGACAATTAAAGGGTTAAGTTCCACTTTGTAATATTACGTAAATTGTAATTTATATAATATAAAGTTGTTTATACATATTATCCTAGAAATGTAAGAATTTGATAAGTTGAAAATATAAAATGTGAACGTTTTTATATTGAAATTGCCCTTTTACTGAAAGTAAAGTGTTATTTTACTGAAACTACAGAAGACACTGTATAGACCCTTAAATACTATAAAAGCTTAGGCATTTACTTAAATACTATATCGTTACCTATAAAGTTATTATTATACATAGAGAATCATTACGTCTGTCTTCCACGTAAAGTTAGGCACAGGTGTGAGTCTATTGCCATTAATCGGGCTAGTACTGAGACTTTCATAGAAAATGTCAATGACATTTTGCTGGATCTGGGAATCGAACCAAGGACTACTAGCCAAGCAGTCGCGTTTCGAACCACTAGACTAATGAGAATGAGGCAGTCAGAGTCATGATAGAAATTAATTAGTTAAACCTCCAAAACAATACATTGGATACAACTTCCAAGAAACAACAACACGTATTATGCTCAGATCAAATAAAAAGTTAAGATGGAACTTTGCGAACAAAGAAGTGAGGCCGGCTAAAACTATAATACCGAAACTACGCCTTATCTTGTCAGTCGAGCTTTCGATAGCTCGATAGCTCGACTGACAAGATAAGGCGTAGTTAACTAATACATGTGTGCGTGTAATTGTGTGTTGTACACGGCATGGCGTAGTTTTAGCCTGCCTCACTTCTTTGTTCACAAAGTTCCATCTTAACTTTTTATTTGATCTGAGGTATTATGTTGCAATCTCAACTCGCCCCACACCAATTTAATTAACCACAAGCCAAGATTGCGGGATGACAAAACTAATTTTTGTCGCCAACTTTTTTCAATATACTTTTCTTGGTTAATCGCGTTGTTTCATACGCTTTTTATCCCGACATAATTAAAGTTACGTTGGTAGGTGTAAAAACTGGAGGTAACGACATTTTAATTGTGTGAATGATTACTGGGCGTCTGCTGTGTCGTGTACATCATCCTGCTATTACGAATAATTGCATTACGCTTCGTTACTGAGGAAAAAAAGCAAATAAGTTTAATTGACACATTACTTTCTTTGTCCGCTTCTAACACTTGTTGGTTCACACGGCGCGTATTTATTGGTTTTGGGTTTTTAATGCGCTGTTGTAGTGCTGTATTCTGTTATGAATAAGCGCTGTTTATGTATAGTTTGGAACTGGTTAAATTAAATTTAAGTTGTTTGTTAAAGTAAATTTGTTGCTTAAGTTAAATTTAGTATTGGGAAATAGTAAATATAAATAAATAACATAACAGTAATAACCAGTTATTATGTACATATAAAATAATTGTTGAGTTTGACTGATGTATGCGTGCTGTCAGTTAGGACAGGTCAACTCAAAGCTGATATGACTCTTTCTTCAAAAGGCCTGGTTATTGTAAAACTCACATATCTGATTAAATTAGATATAGATATTGTTTCGACTTTAAAAGAAACCATGATTCTCTGAGTCTGACTCTCTAACATTTCTGAGGTAAAACATTGACTTGTAAAAGTGCCTTTAAAAGATCTATTTACATAAATATATCATTTAAAATGACATATTGGAAAGTATACTTATGAATGCTGATGATAAAAATAGTCTTAGACCTCCATGGTCAAAGAGTATTAAAAAGTAAAATAAAAAAGCTCCTGTCTTGTTCTTTTACGTACATAATTCTTAAGTTTTCACAATTATTTTTCAAAGAAATAACTAGGCTAAGTACTTAGTTATTAGATAAATTTATGAAAGCGATCCGGGCGATGTTCTAAATTTAAAAAGTTCGCCCGTACTTTAGACCACAATACCCCAGATTAATCTACCCGAAAGTTCTTAAGCCAAAAAAATGTCAAATGAAACAACATAATAGCATCCCACATACAAAATAAACGGAACACTTCGTGATTCTATTGTGAGCAAAAAAGAAATTTAATCATGAGAAACAATAATAACGACTTCTAAGAAATTAGACTGAGTAAGTACAGGAGCCACGCAACTTAAGCTTACTTGTTATTTTTTGAATACCACCGACCATTAGTTACAATTAAAACTCGACTTTAGTCCAAGAAAATAAAGTTGATTTTACAATTTGCTGTGTTAACGATTTCACTATTGTTAAGGCTGTATGACTATCAATTATGTCCATAGTGTATGTGAGAGTGCATTGTGATCGAACAGTAGCTTTCATTCCGATTGAAAATTAAAGAACCGATATAATTTGAGATGAGACTAGTGATGTGTCCTTGCATTAAACAATTTTATTAGAATAAAATCATAAATAGACATTGGTGCATAATTTATCAACTGTGCCGAAGATATAATTTATATTATAGGTATTGCCAACTGAATGTCAATAATTATTGTTTGAAATTATAAAATTTTCGGAGAAATATTTTTTTTTTATTAAGGTTTTTTAAGTTTGGCAACTATTTCAAATAATTGCTAACTAGCAGTAGTTTTGTCTTACAAACAAACACGATTGTTAAGTAAAACTCATTCAATGTTTGGTTGTTCTCTATACTCGATTCCCAATCGTGTAGCACAATAATTTTGACGTTACCTCATCACTAGCGGTGGGCATTAACACGTCACTCTAGAGATGATAATAGCCCAGGAGCTGTGCCCCAGTTAATTGCTTTAATAACTTCCTGTGTCAAAATAACAAAAGAGCGATGCGGTATTAACAAAACGGGTAATGACGCTGGCGTGGTAGACGGCTCCCCGACTATGTTCATATTGTGATATGTGGACTTTGAAATGTATTAGTATTTTTTGTGGTGTTGATTGCTTTTTATGTTTATTATTTTGATTAAGAGTAAAACAACGTTCTTAATACTTTTGCAGGTCACGAAAAAAGTTTTTTTTTTTAAATTAAGATTTACTTAGATACGTTGTGTGACTTAATATTTAATTATTATACAGATCATAGGTAAACTTTAAATTTTACAGCTAAGTATTTGTTTATGCCTGAAGGGAGTTCACCAATGTTCTTATGTCTTGCCTCATGTCTTATAATTAGTTTAATAAGTAAGTATAATATAGACATAGCCAAACCACACTAGGTTAACGAGGTGGACTATAGCCTAACCCCTCTCACTCTCCGAGGCGTTAAGCTACAGTCCACAGTGGGACAGTAAATGGGTTGATTATTATGATAAATCCTACTTCCTACTAATATTATAAATGTGAAAGTTTGTGAGGATGGATGGATGGATGGATGTTTGTTACTCTTTCACGCAAAAACTACTGAACGGATTTTGACGAAACTTTACAGTAATATAGCTTATACATCAGAATAACACATAGGCTACAATCCATAAAGATTTTGGGTAATTTTGGTCATAATGTTACGAAATCGGAAAAAAACCTGCCCTCTGAGAGCTATCTTGGCGTGCGCTGCCTAAACTGTTGGAGTTAAATGAAGATAATGTATCGTGGGATTGTTTGTCTTAAACAGTTCTAAATAAAAGTCCGCGACAGTATATATCTACCTTTTATGTGGAAGCCAATATATCCCAAATTATACGTAGCTTGCTCACGTGTTTCGTATTCGGAAAATCTACATGTTTTCGCTGAACGAAACAAATCATGTCACATAGTTTATAGGACCATATTGTAGTTAAAAAATCTGCTGAGCCGTTTGTGATGAAATTTGATATGGATAGTCTGTAGCCTGGGGAAGGACATCGGCTACTTTTTTATCAACAAACCATGCGGGCGAAGCCGCGGGCGGAAGCTAGTATAATATAAATAATATACAAAGAAAGAAAGAAAGAATAAAATTGATTTAGCAGACATAGGTACCTACATATAGACATAGATATAAATGATAACTTAACAAACGTTATCAAACATTTATACATACGATTAACAGACCCGACACTTGTTGTTCTATCTTCTATAAATGCTATAAATATTCAATTCGAACTGGAATGACTAAATAATAATAAAAAAAATCGCGACGTTATATACAATAGCCATTAAGTTTTCTGTTTCTTTATAATCTGGTAGTTTTACTTTCCGTAAGAACCTTCTACAAATATTTGAAAACTTAAAAAAAGGCGACTGAAATCGATAAAGCCGTTCCCGAGTTATGGCGTGACAAAGGGACATAGAAATTCATTTATATATATATAGACTAGTTGGTCAGTCTTCTATTTTGAACACGGAAGTTGTCTACAATTAAATTGGAATCATTACCGTGGCTACCTACTTACACAGCAACAAATAATAAATAATTCTACTTACACAAAAATATCCGCATAGACAAGTTATTAAGTAAATAAATTTAGGTCGAAAGTTTTTGTAACGGTAAATTTCAATTGTAATTTATTTGTTAATGCTTAAATGGTTTAATTGTCAGAAATGCCGCTGCCAGTGTGAGGTCCTGCGGATAATTTCAGTTCAAGCAAATTTCTTAGATTTGGATTTGCACCCGGTTAAATGGTAATAGGATCGCCCCCTTATCACATTGGGTATAAAAACATACCAGCGAACTACGACTGTACAGCGGTAAAGGTCCTCTTCCCAGCCCTTCGCAGAATATGGGCTAGATAATATGGTATTTTTTTGCTTGTAAGAAACAAAAGTTTTATGCGTCTACAAACATAAATTATCGCTACGTTTAAAACCCTAGTCTCGAAAAAACCACCTACACGAAATTTATCAATTGCCATTCACCGATCACATAATCAAACTGCGAGCTGCTTCTGATACTTTCATAGAAACAACATAGCCTGTGTTAATATTATGAAATTGTACCACGCTTTTTTGGAAATAAACATTTTATATTTATTTATAGAAAAACTCAATAAAACTTTGGTCGACCTGGAAATCCAACCCAAGACCTTTAGTGTAGGAGTTGCGCTTACGACTACTAGATTAATAAGGCAGTAATTCTACAATGATAAATTAATACACACATTTATTATATTGTATGATTCTACAACATATGAAGTAGAATCATTGATCTGGCACTTGAATAAAACAAATTCCGCGTAATTATACAGCGCTTTCAATGTTGCTAATTACTTATCAAACTTAGCACTAAGAAACAAATCGACACTAGGTTACGATATTCATAACATTTTGCTACAATTATAACATAATGACATATGTTATTATAATGTTGCAACGGCCCGAACCGACTTGTATAGTATACTTGTACTGAAGTGAGGAAATAATACGCCCGGCCCAAATAACAAGCGAGAAGCGATAATTATTGTTATTGTTAAATGATCGTAAAACTGAATCAAAGAGAATCGATCTTTGATCTGTATCGTAAGTGCTAAAGATGAACTTCGCATGTTGTAATTAACGTAGTTTATCGTAAGAAATTTAAATGTAATGTTAACATTATATTTTCTTTTTACTCTAATAAATTAATCTGTAAGTTTAAGTTTGATTTTCTGTCGAATCTACATTCTGCATTGGATGGCAGCAGGATGAAGAAGAAGAAGAAGACGAAGATAGTAAATTGTTGGTCGTCTTCCCCGGAGCGGGAGTCCATGAAGATGTAAACACGCTAAACAAAAATTGTTGTGTGACCATTCTTAAGACAACTAAACTCCTCTGTGCCTCGGAGACCCTAAGACTGTCGGTCCTAGTTGTCATTCGGATACCTATTACAATAATTAGTCAAAATGCCTGACATGACAACCCGATATTGCCCAGAACTTCAGTTGCAAGTCTTGAGTATGCCATCATGCCTGTATTCCCCGAAGGTTTAGGTTAGATTAGGTTAGTTTGGGTCCCATGTAATAGGGTGCAAGTTAGGCAAATTCAAACACCGAGCTGTTATACTGAAATTTTAATAGAAAAACTCAATAACACTTTGCCCGACTTGGGAATCCTAGGCATAGCAGACGCGCTTAGCACCACTAAACTAATAAGGCACTTATTGGATCTAAAACCAACTGATCATAATATCAACCAGTCGATATTCTCAGTATTTAGTTACACTGGAAACTGACCTCAGCATAGGAAGACTAGGAGAATGGTGATCTAAATAATGAACTTCATTAAAAATATATTTTCGTCGCAATCATGCGTAGGCGAAATGGAATTAACACTAGATCTTATTTCAAAAGATTCGTAATTTTAGCAAATGGCACTTTACAGTGTCTGGGAAAAATATAATTTTCATAATTTATTTCTTGATTATGAAGATTGACTGCAAATGAGATCGCTTTTGCAATAACAACGTTTCTATTTGCTGTTTGCTTCAAGAAATTCATGCAATAAAAACAACGTAGGTAATTTAAGTCGTAATATAGACTTTTTATTTGCACTATTATTGCAGTCGTCGCTCCAGGGTCCTGGGTTCGATTACAGATTCGAGTAAAGTGTTACTGGGATTTCTAAAATTTCGAGTCGCAGCTGAGTTTAGATTTATATCCGATTGACAATATGCTCTCTTCATATTACATGAGACAGGAAACATACTGAAAAAATATGGGTGAACATCAACACTTAGGCAGACGTGTACGTTAGAGGAATATAGGCATAATGCCAATGATACCTAAGTGCATAAAAAGTTGTCTACTTGCTTTGTTGTTGTGGGAAGCGGAACCTCATGCATCTTCAAATTCTGGAATCTCTGATTATGTTGTTTTCTTACAATATATCTTAGTATATTTTTTGAATTTCCTTTACCACTTCTTTTCCTCCATGTAACGATGGGACGGGTTAGAATACAATTCCTTACTTTCATTCAGATAGGCATTCCGCATTTCGTAAGGAGTGAGAAAATATCTAACTTGCTCGGGTGTAAGAACCTTTCGGGTATGACTGGCTGAGGGTCACCCTTATGTTGGAATTTGTCATAAAGCACCTAAGTGTTTGTATCGACTTTTGTGCGTAGGACGCCGTTCTCGCTCGTTAGCTACAGCTCTAGCAGTTTGTAGTCTCTTAAGCCTCTACAACGTATCAGCAATACCGACGGTGATGACTACATTATGAGGTCGTTCGTCTGCTCTTTTTCCTGCATAAACAATCATTATTTTATCGCTTTAAGCTTATGACTTATATCCTTAGCCGCAAGGAAGGAAGGCCTCGTCAGTCCAGGAGCAACAATTGAGAAGGGACGTCACGGGACGATGGCCGACGCCGTAATTATAATTACTGCTTCCTTTTCAACTGGTTACGCCGATTTGACTAACACGTGTGCTGTTTTGACTTATTCATTTATGTTAGTATTAATAAATAACACAAAAGATACACCATAATAGAAATTACAAAGGATGGTCGTTGAATAATTTGCGAGACGGTGTAGATTCTTTGAGACATGGTACTTTTAGATTTCCGTACATAAATATAGACATAAACTGTTGTTACTGTGTAGTTAAGCCAATTAATATCTGTTATTTTTTTAAACCAAATATGAGAGTTTTTTTATTAAGAGTTTAAATATTATAATCACGATTTCTTCCTACCACTATTTTTCTTCCTGTTCTTTTTATAATATCCCGGAATTGTGGTTCCTAAAAACAAGTTTCTTCGAGGAAAACTGAGCTAATGAACGTACAAATACCTTTAATTAGCTTGCTAATTTTCAAGCGGGATTCTTAGAGTAAACTATCATTAACAGACACAGGACAGTAATTAACAGTTAGTGACCCAAATCACTGGAAACTCTAGTACTCTTGCGTCGTGTTTCGTCGTGTGGAAAAAATTTCAAGTATTTTCCAGGATCCAAGAAAGTTGTCCATCTCTAAATCTAATTGCGTGAAGTATGATTATAATTTACTATGGCAAATTGCTTCTGCTCGCGTCTTCGTCTGCGTGGACTTTAGACTATTTCAGTCAAATTTGTTCAGCTGTTTTCGAGTGATTGAGTAACAAACATCCACAGATAAAATCTTTTATTATGAGTAGATTGGTAGGAATGGCGAGGTATTCGTGAATGTGACTACAAATTCCATGACAGTAACGGTGAGTAAGGATAGGGTTAGCCCTTTTTTTTTTCTTTTTTTTTAAAAGCTTACTAGCAATGTGGGTCACACATTACTAGTATTCTTGTTAACCCCTCGTGCTAAGCTAAATGCTTGTGTTACGAGTGGGTTTACGTCGATAGTGCAATGGGTGGGGTTCGAACAGGCAACCATATGATCGCAAGTCTGACGCCCTAGCCATTAGGCTACCGACGCTTCAAACTTCTCACGCTTTGTTCGGGAGATCCCTTCTTACTGTTCCCGTCACTAAGGACAGCAACTGCGGTAGCTGTCGATGTCGGTCCGAGTCCAACACACTCCCCTCACATCAGCACGTGCTGTGACCTCGATCTATTGAGATTACGAAAGCCCTTAATTACCTTTGTCTACACACGTGTTTATCAAAGGAAACATGAATAGAGCACCCCGGCGACCAATTGTTCCGTCCTTTTAATGGCAGAATTATTTGATGCGTAGTAATTTGCTCTTTCTGCCTTGTCATAATATTTTATTTTGTTGATAAGATTTGTTATGGTAAAGAAGTTCAAATTAAATTGGAATCTTTTCCTTAAAATGATTAAGGCAACTCCTTAGGCTGTAGACCAAAACTGATTATAGAAGTTGGTAGGGTCATGTAGACCTATAATTTGTAGAAATCCAAATTTGGAACTTGTTGAACATCCCTTTTATATATTTCCTACTTTTGCCGAGTGACATTTTTTTTTCATAGAAACCATTTTTAGCATTTCACGGTTGACTCCATAGTGGAAAATGTTCATAATAATGAAGCACTTCGTGATATGAAACAACTAAAATGGTCACGGTGCATAAAAATCTAATATGTGACATCATCATCACAAATGTCAAATATTCGTCTCATAAATGTCACAAAAAGAATATTCACTCTAATAATTGACATTTAAATATTATTATGAGTATTGGCAAATATTAATGTAGTTCCCAGTAATTAAGTACCTAAGTAGTCATACAATAATGCCACTTAACGCTTTGATCATACCGTAAACGAAATTGGTCCGGGCGTACCTGCAAAAGAAAGAAAAAAATATTTACTCACTTTCATAGAGACGTCAAAGTAGAAATCAAGAAATTACAGACTACGAATGAAAACATTACATTAAAGCCGCCTTTAAGTTATTACGGTAACCACTATGAGTACCAAACAAACAATAATTAATGTCCATACATATTTGTAGGGAGTCCATCATTGTATGAAAGTAACAATTAACGTAAAGCTACTAACAATAGTAAGGGACTCTCGATGTAATTGTGGATACTTCGTGTGATGAGAATGACATATGTATGAAGACACTATTGTACCTCGCAATTTGTGTACCATTGTTAAACGTGCTAATTGCATATTACAAGAAAAACATTATAAGTACGCTATCTACTTAAGTTTCATTATAATGTAAAAGACACTTAACGCCAATTATTATCTGACGATCTTACGTTTACTGTACAAGGGCATGCAAATTTAGGCTTTATATCAAAGAGTTAAGGTGCTTGATGGTGGATTGTCGCCGGGTTGGATAGTATACTTAAGTATATGGCACTAGAGAAAGGGGAAGGTGTATTTCTTGATAAATTACAATAGAATTTTAATGTATCCTACTATGAGTGGGTAATGCATTTATAATTTGTTTGTTTTATTGTCTACTTTGCATTTTATTGTATTTAATTGGAGTCATTTGTATACTTAAATCGATTTAGGGTTCTATTTCCAAAGCGACAGTGAATTTTGCTTTTGTTATGCGTTTTATATGATATTATTTAGTTTTAACAGAAAAATACAATTTATGATGTTACTCAAAATTTAATATTAATGCTGACGGATCTCCTTTAAATATTTTTTAATACTTTTAGGTTTGTGTCCAATTGTGAAAACATAATATAATTATTTTGTACGGAACATCTCAGTACGATGTTTATTTCGTACATGACAGTAATTTTCTATGGAGCAAGCTGATTCGATGTTGTATTGAATTAAAAGCCCATTGTTATTCTGAAGTGATTATGTGTAGTAAACTAAACGATAATGTTTATTGATAACAATCTAAACACATTCAAACATTTTAATTTAGATTAGATTAGTATTTCGATAATTGAATTACTAAACAAATAATAACAGTACCAACAAAATGTTTTATTGCAATGTATAACTAATTATTACGATAATATGATATATTTTTTTCTAGACAATATTATAGAAATAATATGTATATTACAGACGTCCATAAATTAATCATATCAGTGCATGAATTTGTAAATGCCAACATAAATAAATATTTAATTTAGGGATGTAAGTACACCAAAATATGGGCCCACTAATGAATCAATACATTTAATCAGTTTACTAACTCATGCCCGAAAAGATAAAAGATGTTTAATACTAAGTGGTTACATAAAGTTATTCACAAATGAATCCCTCGCAACACTATAAATTAATGACATTTAACTGACAAAGAGCAAGGAAATGAACAGTTTATTAAAACTCTCGCAGTTGAAGACATGTCCGACCTCTCAGAAAGCTTAATTGAGGCTTTACATCGACTACAAAACGGCTAATTGTAGCTTCAAGTGCTCATTGTGAGATCTTGTTAAAGTAAAGATAGATGTGGTATGGAAGCGACAGAAAATCCTTTAACTTGGATCAAGCCAGAGCCTCTAGGATCACATTCAGTAGTGTAGTAGAGAGTGACCCTGTCTGCAATTTTATTTTTTTTAAATGCAGATTCACGAGGAAGGAAAAACATTAAGAGTTTGAGGGTTGTTATTTTTTTGTTTTAGTTTTAGTGTAAAGAAATATTTTCTAAATAGCTGTGCCCCGCGGTTATTAAAGTATTTTTTTTTATCCGATCGCTCCCAAACTTAACTAATCTGGAGATTGTCTGAAAATGTCATCCAGGTCCAGCCATTTTAGAGTCCACTGGAAACATATAAACATAAACTTATTTATACACATATATTTTTTATAGGTATAGGTAGTTTACGCTACTGCTAGTACTGAAGTCACTTCTAGAACATTATGCGGTCCGTGTTCCTTGATGCAAGCGCTGTGAATTTGTACCTTCCGGCGAATTGTGTGTGAGACCGCAACGAGGTATGATTGCAGTGAAAATTAACAATTTGCATTGACTCTAGTAATTAAATGGGCTCACTTTTAGCTCGAGGCTCGACTTTGTGCTGGTAAAAGCCGAATAAATGTTTTACATTATGAATGCATCGTAATGTATAATATTAATGAATGAAATTAATTGTTTGGCTCAAAAATATAATAAGAAGAACAGGTTGAAATGTTTTAACGATTAAAGAAACATATAGTTATATAAAATGTATGTATCTATAAGCAGTGCCAATATTTGACAACATTATACCTACTGAATTATAACTTTTATAGTTGTTAAAAAACTTCAATTTGCAGAAAAAGTAATAGGTACCTATAGGTATTTATATTACTTTCATTTTTGCATGGAAGCTGTTAGTAATTTTAACATGAATGCGTCCAACACAATCAAATCTGTTTAATTTCTATGTCTAATATTCGCGTCAGTGTCAGAAAACAGTGAAATAATAATCTAGGTGTAGGTGATATTTTCTTAGAAAACACTTCAATGAATAAATATTGTGATGAATTGACTATAGCTTGTTTATCTCTTAATAGACGTAATTACAGAAAAATGTAACAGGTAATATTACTATTTGGATCTCCATAGGTCATTTTATAAATTTGATATTAGTACACAAACCTATTGGTTTTGCTATCAAGAGAATAGATAGGTAGTTTAAACACATTTTTTAATCTTCTGTTTATCCTAATTCCATCTAAATAAACATAATGGGCCTATCTTCAATTTCAATGACAGATCTTAAGTCTAATATAAACATAAAATTTTCTTAGATGACTTCACAGTTCTGATTTATATGGAGCTACGAACAAAATAAATATACAACTAAAGATTATTTTATTATGCATACCAGAACAGTTTAATTTTAAAGAATAAAATTAAATGGATTTCGGTAAACAATAGAGTGAGATTCGTACGTCAAACCGCTGACTTCTTTAGTCTGACGCCGACGTTTCTTAGAAGTGGGAAAAATCACTAATAAATCTTGGTTTGATTTACGCACCTTTTTCTATTTAGTGATTTTTAGTATATGACGTAGTGTGCACACTATAATTGAGTAATTGTATGGAAACTTTGCTTAGGAATAGCTATCGTTATAAAGCTGAACATCCTAACAAAAGTTGGGATGAAAATCTTGTCAAAACTGCATTGATATTAAACTGCTTAGATAGCCATTATCATCATCAATCCATTTACTGTCCCACTGTTGCGCACGGGTCTCTTGTCACTGAGAGGGGTCCATAGATGCTGCATGTTGTGAGTTTTTTTTCCGAGCTGCTATTTCAATAAGAACTCATTCAAGTAGTGGCCGAATTTTAAGCTTATTGGGGTTTATGGGACTGATTAGAATGAGGATAGAAAATGCGATAACTGGTATTATTTAGCTTTAAGCCATACGGGATAGGATTCGGATGGGCTAGCAAGCAAAGTTGATCTCTGCGTTTAAGAATTTTATTCTTATAATGACACTCTGTACTCACTTGATTTTTACAATACAACATGATGTTTTTTGTGCGGTTAAATAATAATACTCTATAAAACAACAATTCTTACTTTGATATGGCTAACATGGCATCTTTGATAGATCATGATATGATTTGAGGACAACACAGTTTGATATACCTACATTGCCAATATTGGCTTGAGGCCAGCTTATACTGGCTATATTGCACGGTGTGTAGCCGTGTGTTTGTGAATCATAGGAGATTACTCAAAAGCCACCATTTTAGCCCCCATCTTATTCAAAACCAAACAAAATGTAGATAATTAACAAACAAGATATTTATTTGGGTTCCTATAATAAGTGTCAATTAACCCTTACAATGCATCGTTGGGAGAAAATGAGTCGTTTTTGTTGCGGTTTTAATTGTATTATTACATTTTTTTTTAATAATTACGTTAGTGTTGCGGTCTGGGATCCGGCGCGGGTGGCGACCTCTTTGTCGACGTAACGATAATATGATTTTTGTTATGAAAGAACATTTGGCAAGTATAATGTAAATTATATAAGTAGAATGAAAGATAATTATGCCTGAGGTCAAAATTATTTACGTGTGATTGACAGGTGGACGATGGTGGAAACTATTTTATTTCGTGATTGGTAGTAAATTAAAATTCACAAAAAGGGTTTTGTTAAACTACATATTATTATATGTAATAATGTTATAGGACCTGATCTCGCAATGTGGCTTTCCGGAAAATTAGAAATTGACTTACATATCATATAGGAGAATTTTATAGAAAAACGCAATAGCATTTTGTACCACCTAACAGTATTTTGTTTGTGACACCACTAGAGTAATGAGACAGTTGACATTCAGCCAAGATATAAATGTATCATTATAATCCATTGTTAGATCCAATAAAGGGTTCAAAACGTTGGGATAAAATAGTAAAAAACAAATTTATAATTAAATCTTAATATTAATGACTGTGACAGAATAGTCATATGCTTAGTAAATTTCAAATAATCTTTTTCATCCATACATAAAAAGAGAAACATCATTATTTTCAAAAACAAAGTGTTAATTCAGTAGGGTGTCTCCCTACACTTAACTATTTTTATCTTCTATCACGATAGCGTGAACGTAATTCTACCAATGGATAGACAACAACCGTCTTCGCTCTGTTATTATACAAAATAAACTTCGCACCTCCCTATCTAACCCTAAATCGCGGAGGCGGTACCTTAATGACTGCTAATGAGTGTTTTTATTATTTCACTGCTGTAAAATAATTTCTTATACGGCGCCTCTTTATACCTAGATAAACATCGAAACTCGCTTTACACCTCAATCTGATAATCGAATTAATGCTCTCATACCATTTCACGCTGTTTTATTGCTTTTTGTGTTGTTAATACCGCCGGTTTTGACTCGTAATTTTGGGTTATCAGTGCATTCGATTGAATTGATCTCGATTTTTCGGGCACTTTGTTTCAAGTGATACGAAAGTTTGCTGTTATTTATGAGATTGTGTTTAGATGCGAGGGAAATTGATGGAGTGGAAAACGTCTATAGACGCTCACTATTATTAGTTAGCAGTCCAACATTTGACCTACAATTAAGTAAGTATTATTTATTGTCATTTGGTTTGATGATTTAACTATAACTGGCTTATTGGAGAAGGAAAACATCGTGAGGAAATCGACAATCGGTATTTTCTGTGTGAAGTCTGCCAACTCGCAGTTGGCTAGCGTGGTGGACTATAGCCTGACCTTTCTCACTTTGAGAAGAGACCCGTGCTCAGCAGTGGGTCTATAAATGGGTTGATGACGATGAAGTCAATGCTCGGATATAAGATTATCATAATTATGTATAAGATTATAGACTGATATATTTTTTTCAGGAAAATATATAAGGATTATTTATATAATAGGTAAGTCTAAAAGTCTTAATTGGAGCAGACAAGTGCTAGAGTGGAGACCGCGTTTGGGCAAACGTAGTGTAGGACGCCCTGCGACACGATGGAGCGACGATTTAAAGAGGGTGGCTGGCAGCGGATGGATGCGAGCTTCAAAAGACCGGGATGGTTGGAACTCTTTGAGGGAGGCCTATAAGCCTACGCCAATAGGCTGAAATGAAATCTAAAAAGAACGTATGTAGTTATATAAATGAAGGAATTATAAAAAAAACGGGAAATATAAATTAATACGAACTATAAAAAAATATGTTGAAAGAAATCAACATTCAAATTACATAAATATCACAAAAGAATAAATCAGACTTTCAATGTCCGCCACCAAACACCTTGCAATACTTATTAAACATCATCAATAACGTAACTATACTTAAGTATTCGAGCGCACCAGAACAAAATAATCTTCAGTGGCGATCAGATCCCCGCACGAGATAACCCTACTGAGGCCAAATAACCTAACTTTTAACCAAAATGTGCGTGTAATGAGGGACTATTTAATTCCGTCTGTTTATCTTTTGTGTTATAACAACTGCACGGTGTTGATGTCCGCTAATAACATGTAATTTTCATTTCTCGATTTCCGAAACCTGTTCGACATCGTCTAATAAGTCAGAAAATTTTCTGCTTCCCTGAATTTTTATGAGTATATTATGTGCGATAATAAATACTTACGGTTCCTTTGTTTTTGTGGTGCCTTCAAATTATTTTGGCACCTAACTGCACATTAAAGTAAGGATGAGTAATTTTTACGACCAAATACAATGAAAGCTCAGAAGATAAAATTTCTAAACTATACATACTTAGTATTTTAAGAGATTACACATAATGATCTAAATAACAATAAAAATGTAAGACAGCTTGATTTCATACAAGTTATAGTTCAATCCCTCCTTAGTGACAATTAATTCGAAAATTTTCCGTCACTTTGACGTACCTACCTACAGTATCATATTTTATCCTCTAAGTAACTTCAAACTCACTAAACTCAGTCTGTAACAAGTATTGCGTAATCATATTAACAACCAAATTTCCATTTCCCGCTTGAAATGGCATAAAAAATGGCTATCGATTAAGAGTACGTCTGAAACTGGACCAGCATTACATAATTAGCCCTCGATCCCATTTGTATCTGCTACACGAGAAAACATTTGCTGGATGTCTGTATCGATTAATAAAACAAATAACAGACAAAACTACACTAACGTATTTTTAGGGATCTTTAAATAGACATCGATCCCGGAAAAAAACGTCACTATGGAGTTTGTAATATAGTTTCAAAATTAATCAATGCTTGTGTAACAACACAAACAATAAGGTATGTCGACTTGAACAATCATTAATAATTTTTAGATTCTTTAATATTTTTTTGAGCTGGCAGCCTTTTCCGCTTATATTATTTTCGTCGTCATTTACAGAGACTAGTGTTGGAACACCTATTAATTACCGTGTTCAGCCGAAACTAACTAGCACAAAGTATCTGAAGAAAATGACAGATATATAAGGCGCTGAAAAGTTGCGCGCACGCAACTCGCTGATCTAATTTTAAATCGTATTTACATTGAGCTATCGGGAGCAGGTAATTAATACAATCTTTGTTAGAGGGTAATTTGCCAGATCTAATGCCGGCGTGTGTAATCTTCAAAGGGGATTTAGAAACACGCGTTCTAATCTATTTTAGTCGTGTTCTGAAACAGAGAAATATTTACAATCTCTCTGGAACACTTCGGCGCATCCGACGGTCGTTATGCGCGAACGCATCGATACTGAGTCAGTCGCGGGATTTGATTGAGATGAGTCGTGATGGAAATGCCTCATTAATGTCGGGTGGTACATTTCCAACATAACAATGTTTTGTATAATCGATGTTACTTTTAACAACACAAAAAAATTTATCAAATTCAAAATAAAAAATATTTACTTCTCTTCTAACGTCTACAACCATTGTTATTAACATTTTAAAATTAGTATATGTCACTGATTTTGTTAACATTTTATTAGCATCGCCGAAGTTACGATCACTTCTGATGCCTCCAGTAGAATGTGTATTTTTATTGTGTCTATATTTTCGCCTGCAGTGTGGGACTGTTGGAATCATTTCATTAATCTCCTTGGCGGTTGAACATCTTTTTAAATCTATTCTTGACACTCAATTTGTCACGGATTTACTCACTCGCTCGATGATTTTAATTATTCCAGGGAACATTGCATGTTTTATTGTTTCCGTCACTTCAATGTATTTTATTTTGTATATCGCTCTTAAGTTTAGGAACGTGAAAATTAGCATAGAACCACAATAAATTTGGTACAAATACTGTATTACTCAGCCGGGACTGGTCTGACTCCACAATTTGTCAATTTTACTACCGTGCCGTGGGCAGACACAGACGGTAAATCATAATCACACAATCGTACTCATTTCAGTATTAAGAATCTTTCTAACAATATTACGTTCCCGAATTTATTTTGTCACTTTGCTCTTCTACCCACGCAAGAGGTAATTAAAAACGAAAATAAACAGAGCGCCTCGAATCGTAAAAAGAGTATCTATGTCGGTTATAAATGAGTACAGATGAACGTAGAAGCAATAAAACTGATTCAAGTCACAGAAATAAATCTTACGAGTGTTCGAAAGTATAGGTGAGAATATTCGGACGTTTATTGTAATGTTCCCGTTGATATTCAGCCAAAGCGAACCGTCCACCAGGAATGCCGTTAAAAAGATTTCGATCTAAACGCCACGTGTTATCGAATCTGGAACGACGGGTAGGCAAGTAAAACCTTCCGTTTATGATGGAACAATAAAATTTTTGGAATTTGAAATAAATGAGGCTGAGAATGATGAAGAAATAAACAACGTAGTCTGCTGCGTTAGTGCGCAGATTGGAGAGCATGATTTACTGCCGTATAATGCTTCGGCTCGCATTAAACCGTGCAATATCTAAATTGAAGTGTAACCGCTCTATTCACTTGTATGTACCGCGAGTCGCGACCGCCGCCGCCGCCACACTCATTATAATTGGTAAGTCATTGTGGGGGTCGTTTGTATCACTATTTCCAAAGCGTTGCAATAAAAATTGGTCCAGATTCCACATCGAAAATAAGACGTTTTTTGGTCGTCTGCCAAGTTCATTATGAGCGTTCATGAAATTTCACATTTGAATTATTTTACTGTCTGACTTATGGCCGTTACTTAAATATTTGGTAAACAGTAAAAATATAGCTCTGATCGATCAAATTTAATGTGGCGAGCTAAAATAGCACGTTTAAGTGGATCACGGCATTATATCATGAGATCGGCGTACCAATTTAATACTTTAACACAATGTTTGACATAAACACTATTATTTTTGAAAAATAATTTACTTACACAAATAAATTGAATTGAAAATTAATAGCCAACTATAACTGCGTTCAATGACGTCAAAGGATGAACATAGAGTAGGTACTTACATATATTTATAGCATCAATTAACATAACATTATCGATATCTTTTAACGATAACATTTACGGAAGAGTTAATGTAGCCACCAAACGTAATATAACAAAGCGATGGACATTGCATAATTCCAGTTTGCAATATGCAAGCCAACAATAGAACAGAACATTATGAATCATCTCCGCCTGATCCATTCGCCAGTCGAAGATTATCGAACTGGAACACTAACACTTGCGGGATGCATTAAAACGCACGTGAACCTAATTTACGCTTGCAAATAATCCCCTGGACGCGGCCAACTTTAACAAAGTAGTAGTTGATGCATCAAACGATATGACATTTGTGGTTAATAAGTTGTAGACATTAAAATATCTGCTCTCGCATCCGCGTGAACAAAACGCACGGCAGAAACCGATGCGCGCTAACTACAGCACCCTTATTTATAGTGTGCCATCTGTCAGATCGTAACCGTTCCAAATTCAAATTCAAACAGTGTTCTAATTGGATTGTATTTTTGTTTAAAGTGCTTCTAATAAGGTGGCTGAAATCACGCACATTGTTACAACAATCACAAACACATGGAAGTGTGTTTACGCGTTCGCAATTAGATCGACCATTGATGTATAGGTGTTTTGTTTGAGTGTGTGCGCGTCCGATTGAGAAGTAACACGAGGTATGGATCTGGAACTGATTAGCGCGCGCCTGTGTTAGTTAATACGCGCTCGTGAATAGATTTCTATGTGTTGTTGAGCATTAAGTATGCTTTGGATTTTATTATTTAATGATTCATCTTAGGGTTATAGAAATAGTCAGGAATGCTCGCGCGGTTCGCGTTGAAAAGCCAGTAATAATAGAATATTGGCGCATCTGCCCCACTGTATATGTTTTAATGTTATTACTCTCCTGCTATATGATATTTCGTTCCAGGTTTATTTTAAGAGTGTTTTATGTTTTTAATTGCGATACGTGGATTATTTTTCCGCTGTCAACTAAAATTTTTACAGCTGTTTTTATGCCACCAATGTGACCGATGACAGAATTAAGGTTGTTTATGAAAATTATTTCGGATTGAATTAAAATTATGTGGAATAAATTAGGTTATAAGACATGATACTATCTTCATAATTTTGTACGTGGGTGTATTAATATTTGTATGTCTGTATTTTATGCTCTCTAAAAATGTCTCGGAATTATGTTTTAAAATAATCATGCGTCTAATCGACAATTTTAAAACTTTTTTATTGTTATGCTTGTTTTTTTATTGATTCAGTAAAATAAATTAAATATTGAATATCGTCAAGGATCAATCAAATTATATAGGTAATCACGATAAAAGCATCGTAATTCTCTTTAATATATGTAAGTATGTCTCTAAAACAGTGTTATGTACGATTATTGTACGATTTACACTAGGAGAAACGATCAAGTTTATTTATTATCTCGTTCCTAAGTGCGTCAATTTTTATGTAACGTTCGTTAGCTAAGATTCCTTACGTGACATTGTTTTACTGTTGCATATCTCTTTTCATACCGGCCATCATCTTTTCATTTCGGCCAGAGAGATGCGTCGACAAAATATTTCGTATTACGCATGTCAGCAAAATCTTCAAATACATAAAGAAAAAAAACCATGAGATCCAACCACAACAACAGTGGATTCTTATTTAAATTGTTTCATTCGATGTTCGTGCTGCTGTTCAACTTAATTAATTACTTTAATTTTACTTAATTACTTACTTAATTAAGAGGTAAGACAAAAAGTGACCAAACTTTATTCTCTCAAAAATAGTCAAGTAGTTTAGTGTTCCTAAGCGCTACTGGTACGTTAGAGGTCTTCGGTTAAATTTCCACGTCGTGCAAAGGGCTATTGGGGTTTCCGATGAAATTCTCAATGGCACCTCGGAGTTTGGATATGTGCCCAGTTCATGGCATTAGGTTCGCCCCCTGTTTTATAGGATGAATAGCGAACTATATATACAGGAAATGCAGGCGTGACAGTATGTTTAAATATTTATTTCTGTAAACAAAAACAAGAAATTACTCAAGCAGCACTCCACCGTATCTCGCCAGTCAGCGCTCATTTACACAATCACGGTGCACTTTATTATACTTGCCATACAATAGAATGATCGTTTCGTAACAATCACGAAAGCGCCTAAATCTGAAATTAACGTGTATATCAGAACCAATTTTAAAAGACCTTCCTCTTCCCCCACTTAATTCAATGGATAGATGACAAAGGGAAAAAGAGAACGGATTGACGGGTCTAGTAATACTGGATGCTTTTGTACGAGTTCGGCCTAAAGCAATGCCATTAATGTCGATCATTAAATATGAATTATAAATATAAAAGAAAGCACAAGAAAAGCAATCACGGTCGTCCATTATTAGATTAAATATCTCGCTGTTCTATGTATGGTCGTTGCGTGCTGAAATGATTAATATATTATGAGGACAGTTAGTTTGTCTGTTTGTGTTGTTAATCATAAAAAATGACAGATTAGTTTCTAGAGTAGTACTCAAACGGTAATTAGGTAATACTCGAGATGACGTTGTACAACAACTTTTCTCAAAATCTTTCCTAAGCGGATAGCAGTCAATAGAATACAAACCTGTGTTTAATTAGAATGATATTTTATTTTGTTATCCATTTTTAAATATTGGATTGTATTGTCAAAAGGTCTTAATCGAAATCTTTTAATAGGTATTTGTTAGGAGTACTCGTATTTCATATTCATTCCGACAGATAAAGATACTAGTAGTTATAATAAAATACTGTGACAGATATGTTCTGTGAATTTAATTTGACAAGCTTTAAAAGTCTATCAAACAACACATCAATCAAAAATATTATACGACAAATGTTATATGCTGTTCTAAATTAGCAGTATTACAAAATAACTTTAGGCAAAATATAATGGAAGGCGATTAGAAGAGATGTAGTAAACTGTTACAACTAGTTACATACAATGAATCATAGATGAATGCAATAGAGCATTTTCTGTGTGTTCTATTACATACACTAAAATCTAGATTGTATCACAAATCTGTACTTTTAATTTAGTTAAAGTTAAGAGAATATAAAAAAGTAAGTAGTTTTTCAATTTATAAATGTCGAGGATCGTACACAAGAGATGGTTAATAATATAACTATCCAAATCGATGATTAAACTAAAGAGTAAGAGGACACACAGTCACTAGCTATTTAGAACAAACAAGAAAGAGCAATGTGTAAACTTACTTTTACAAGTACCGATTATCTAATAAAAATCTGAGAATACAACAAAATATAAATCTGACAAAGTTCATTCAAAACTTAAGTAGGCGGATAGTGTTATTTTTCACAACCATAACACAAAGTCATTGAGACTGGAAAATGTTGAGACTGCAATTAATCTCCCTAGAGAAGACTACATATTTCATTATAATGGTGAATAGAATCTTGTTTTAAATGTATGCCAATGTCAGCAATATAAATAGAAGAAAGAATATATTGTTGACGACGCATTATGTGGAGAACGTCTTGAAATAGTTTCTGAAGTCCTGTTACTCATTTAAGAGACAAGGATGTTTTCAATCAAAATGCAAATATTAAAAGCTTAAATACTGATGCACAAGTAGAGAAGTATTCGGACTATGTATAGAAATTCTTTTATGACAATATGAGGATAAAAGTGGAACAAACCAGGATACAGCAAATAAAGAACAATTCCAACTTTAATGCTTAATTTAGAAATATTTTCTATGGCATAAACCATCTTAATTTGGTAACTTTGACATTCTAGTAAGCATAGTTTTTTTCTACAATTAGACATATTCTTAAAGTTTCTTCCATAGCTATTAGGTCTCACTTTAGTTATTTAAGCAAGAATAATAATTTTAAATTGAATATCATAAAACGTTGAGATTTTATCTCTGGAACATAAACTTAACTCTTGATTCCTAGAACATCGACCCTCTGCATAACTTTCTATGAATATTATAATAGCATCTAGAAATAGATTTGTGCCTGTCTTTTATGTCTTAGGCTATAAAGTTTTAGTCAATGACAAACACATGAAAGTCAATGAATACTATGTAGTTCCTAGCTTAATTAAGTCAAGAAATAAATGCTTTCAAATTAGGATCTGTTAGCGGTAGTGTTGTCTGTCTTTGTGTTGTTGTAATACGTGTTTTCAAATTATGTAAACAAATATAGCCTAGTTACAAATACAAACATTAATTACGTTAACTGCAGCCGGATGATTGAAAAAAAACCAAAAATGATTTAACTAATTTATTAAAATAAAACTTATTACAATAATTATAGTTGCTAATTAGCCTATGATTCCTATTCGAAGTGGGAATAATGAATGAGAAATAAAATGACAATTATTAGAACTATTGATTTGCAATATAAGCTACGTGCGTCACTAAACGCAAGATCAGCTGGCCGTTTCCGCTGCTCGATCGGTGTTTCGACATCAATTTGGGTAATAAGGTATTCGCGCTGAATGGGCAAGTCCCTTCGGGTAGCAACGCGTAACATCTCCCCCCTTAGATCAGCAACTATTTTAGAACTTTGAGAGAAAATGTTGCTGGACCATTCATCGCGGGTATCTTCTGACGATCTTCATTTTCATCTGGATCCTCATAGATGTGGTTTTCAGACTTGGATGCTGTAGGGCTGGAGAAGCATTTATGTTGATAGCATATTAGGGCTATAATAGATCCAATAGCACTCAGAGTAACGACATAAAAGGGTATTGTCGTATGGTATAGGGCATCTGATTTTGTGGCTTCCAGTTGTATCGGCGTCTCCATCATAATCTTATTCTGCATACTGTGTAGTCCTCTTAGGTCGATTGAATTGAGATGGATGTAGGTTGATGCAGCATCTTTCTTCTCAGCGTTGTAGGGAATGTTCATTAACTTCAATGGTTGGCCTTGTATCTCATCATTATCGTTAGTTATGGTAAGTTGTGTGGTGCGTAGATAACAGTTAACAGGAATTGTAACCAAGTAACTTCCTTGTAGCGAGATAAAATCTTCTCTGCCGCAGGCTAATTGTACTTTGGTTGAGTTAGGAAATGATAGTGTGTAGTGCTGGTCGTCAAGTTTTTCCATGGCTTCTTGAATCAGAGTTACAGTTGTGAAGTGGCAGGAATCTTGAAGGGCTTGGTTCTTGATGAGCTCTCGAATGCAGTCTGACTTGGTGTGAAGCTGATGAGTAACTTCTTTTTCACAGAGATACCAGTTGTTAAACTTCGAGCATTCTGCTTCTATGTACACGAATGATTCCTCGTTAGTTGCTATAAAGGGATAGGTAGGGATAAGGGCTTTCTGGTTTTTATTGGGTACTATAGACAGCCTATATAAATCATATATGTCTTTAGAGATAATCGGGAATTTAAATACTATAACAATCTGTTTTTCACTAAAATAAGAGCCAGGGTTTATTATATTATAGTATTCTCTTAATTCTAATTTTAATATTTCGTCCTTACTATATATTTTTTCTAACCTACTGATCATATATCTAAGAGAATCTATATCTAACATAGAATGATGCGTGCTAGATGCACGAATAAAAGCTGGAATGTTTTCTATCCTAGTTAATTCAGAAATTAAATCTTCTACATTATTGCTTAAAATAGTAAGAAGCTGTCCTAACCTAGCATGTTTTATAACGATATCTGTCCTATGGGTTGTATTCATCAAGAGTTTTAATGTTTCATTGATTTTACTTTGATTTTCAGTAAGTTGAATTAACACATCGTTATACTGATTCATCCATCCTTTACTGAGACTAATGTGGTCATTAAATTCATTAGAAATCTTATTCTGATTATTTTGTAAGATTTTAATAGCGTTATTATAGCGAAGAGCATCAGAGTAATCTAAATTGCCAGTTACGCTTTTAATTACAGATCCTAACCCATCTATAAGACCTCTTTTAATACGATTAGGTTCTAAAGACTGTAATTCAATTGTTGCTTTGCCAATTTTGTCCGTAAGATAATTAATTTGAAATTCAAATAAACTAAATGTATCGTTACTAAGCCGACTTTTATAGCTTTGTATCTGACTCTGTAAGAGGTTAATTTGATCTTCAATGACTTTTAGGTTAACGTACTGTAGGAAGGTATGATGATGAGTGGTCATTCGAGTCGGTCCAAGTTTGTAAGGTAGTAAGCCTGGTCCATCGGCTAAACTTTCAAGTTTTATCTCCTGGGATCGCGTCTGCTGGAGGATCAGTAATAGTGGAATCCTGTAACAATTGAGGGTTCTTATGGGTTCTTTTTAATCGGGATTTCGCAACAGGTCCACGTTTCTTGGACGTGTAAATGTGTATGGGTAAATTAGCTAAAACTGTATCCTGTGTATACCGAGGTGCAGTTTTTTGGCGGCTGGCTGAGGGATTCTTAACAAATACCTGTTGTTGAGGGATGTATTCTATTTCAGGCTCACGAAGTTTGTTCCTATTTTCTATTAAGGCAGTTCGGTCAGCTAAAGATGACTGATTAATTATATCGTATACTTGTTTCATCTGTGCCTTATGCTTTTGTACATACTGTTGTAATAATTGCTGTGTAAAATCGATGTCTAAGATGTCCCTTGGGTCAAAGTGTCCAGTTAATAAGTCAAATGGCCTACACCTAGTAAAACTATGTATAGAGCTGTTATATCCTATTATTGCATATGGCATAAGGTTAACTATAGGTTCCTCTTTATGTTGTAGTTTTAGAATACGAAGATGTTCTAGTATTGTCGAATGAAAGCGTTCAATGTTACCATTATCATTTGGAGAGTGAGGGAGAACTCGATGATGATTTATCTTATGAAGACGCGTGAATTCAGAAAAAAGCTGATTATTGAACTCTGTACCATTGTCAGTTATTAAAGTTAATGGTACACCGTGATGTGTGCAATATTGTAACAGCGATTGCAGTACGCTTACTGCTGTCCCATCCCTAAGATGATAAGCTTGTCCGTACTTAGTAAAAACATCTATAAAAGTTATATATTTTTCATTGTGTGCTGTAAATAAATCCATATGTACAATTTCGAAAGGTTTCGTAGCTGGAGGTACAATATTAAATTGTGGCCTAACAGGTCTCCTATCATATTTAGCTTGGCCGCAGATAATGCATTCATTAATAAATTTAGTTATCTGATCTTTCATCTTGGGCCAGTAATATTTTTTAGAAAGAGCTAAATAACATTCAGTAATTCCGCGGTGATTAGTTTTCCCATCGTGATAGTGTTGAATTATTTCTTGCTGGCGGAGATACTCTTTGACATTCTCAATTTCATGTTTAGTCAATACAAGATTCATAGATGAGCTTTTAAATTTTTCTTGTATGATAGGTATGATGGAATACATTGCAAGAGGCGGATTTATCAATATGGCGGTTTTAACTTTCGGGTTCACATACTCTTTGATGGCGTTAACTACATCATTCTCTAAGTCTGACGATGATACCTGAATAGCTATGCGCGTATGTGTTTCGAATGGCTTAGACACTGTAGCTTTACGTTTTACGTCATCTACAACTGTAAAGTATATTTGCCTATGGTATTTATTGAGGGGCTCATCTGTGATTGGGACCTCTAATATGGGGTGTTCAAGGCTTGTATGTACGGTTGCAGTGGAAGAACCTGCTAAAGATGGCGGTTTCTCTGAAGGGTTTGGTATGAGAGAACATAACTCATCAATTATACTATTGGTATTTTCAATGTGAATTTCTACGCGAGATAATGCATCAGCGTTCGTATTATATTTACCCTTTTTATAAATGACTGTAAAATCGTATTCACTTAGTTTTAATCGCCATCGTGTTAAACGTGAGTTTGGTTCCTTGAGATTCATCATCCATTGCAAAGGTTTGTGGTCAGTTAATATTTTAAACTTGCGCCCAAATAAGTATGGCCTGAAATATTTAGTGGCCCAAACTATAGCAAGCAATTCCTTTTCTATTGTACTATAATTAAGCTCACTTTCATTAAGGGTTCGGGAAGCATAACACACAGGTTTATCGGATCCTACTGTTCCTTGGGACAATACGGCACCAATGGCGACGTTGGAAGCATCTGTTGTTAAAACAAATTCTTTACTAAAATCGGGGTACTGTAATATGGGATCGTTTGTTAAGAGAGTTTTACACTTTTCAAAACTATTAGTATATTCAGAGTCTAAAACAACCTTTTTACCTTTCTTTAAACATGAAGTGAGGGGTTTAGTTATTCTGGCAAAGTCTGGAATGAATTTCCTATAGTAACCTATAAGTCCCAAAAATTGCTTAATTTCCTTAGGGGTTTTTGGAATGGGATATTTCTCAATGGCCTGGATTTTGTCTGGGTTTGGCTTAATTCCTTCCCTACTGATAATATGTCCGAGATAAGCGGTTTCAAGCTTTAGAAATTCTGATTTGTCCATCTGTATTTTGAAGTTAGACTCTTGAAGTCTTTGAAGTACTTTTTCTAAATTAATCATGTGTTCCTGTAAACTAGTGCTGAATATTATAATGTCATCTAAATATACTAAGCATATGTCATTCTGAAGACCTCTAAGAACATTGTCCATAACTCTCTGGAACGTGGAAGGCGAATTCTTAAGTCCCATGGGCATTCGAAGGAACTCAAAGTGACCGTGTTCTACATTAAATGCGGTTTTCTGTATATCCTGAGGGTCCATTTCGACTTGATAGAACCCGCTGGCCAAATCAAGGGTTGTAAAATATTGACACCTACCTAATTTATCTAGTACATCATTAATATTAGGGATCGGGTACTTATCATCAATCGTTTTTTCATTCAATTTCCTAAAATCGATCACTAATCGCCATTTTTGTTTGCCTGAGGCATCTAATTTTTTTGGCACTACCCAAATTGGTGAACTCCAAGCGGAGTCGGAGGGCCTAATTATTCCCTGATCTAACATTTTAGATATCTGGTCTCTTACTTCTTGACGGTGTATAAACGGGTACCGATAGCTTTTGGTATAAACGGGGACTTCGTCTGTGGTTTTAATACGATGCTTTATTTTATTAGTAAAGGTCAACGGCTCTCCTTCAATATAAAAAACGTCCGCATATTTTGAACAAAGAGCTACAAGATTAGCCTTCTCTTCCTCGTTTAGATGGTCAGTACGCAATTTCGATATGACGTCTTGTACTCTTGAACTGCAATGTTCAGTGCGCGTGCACTCGATATTAAATAAACTAGCGCGTGCGGGACGGTCTAACGATAAAATAATGTCATTTGGTGTCGGATTTTCTACTTCTATATAACCACGATTATTAATTACAGTTGTTAAACACTCATGAATAATGCAATTGCATACAGTCTGTTCGCTAACTAAGACTGCACCGTTTGGGGCATCGATAGGAATTTTAATTAACTTTGAAGATTCGGCTGGTATAATATCTTCGTAGAGGTTTACGTTACAGGAGTTATGCAAATGAATTGGATTGACAGATGATCGTGTAATTAATTTTAAATCTTTCAAATCTATTCGTGACTCCCATTTAGTTAACATATTTAAGCCTATAAGTCCGTCAAAGTGGTCATGGAAACGATATATGTAAAAAGTTATACTATCAGCATCGCTAAATTCGGGAAAACATGGTAACGTTATGGAATAGTCGCTTCTACTAGTTGCATGAACATTAGACACTTCAAATGGGTCATAGTTAAGAGGAAAATTTTGAAAGTATTTCTCTACCGCTTCTGGGCTAATAAAAGACTGATTCGCACCAGTATCAATTAAGAGTTTCAAAGGTGGATTTGAAATTAATATATACGGAAGTTGAGTTTGAAGGTTTAACTCTATTTTGGCTTTGATGATGTCCGAACATCCTGAAAATCCTGTTCCGAATGACTCGGGCCTGCTTGAGGTTGAATTTCCTCTACAAAACTACCTTCTTTACTTGTATCGTAATAAACTGATTCGGGATTGCACTCTAATGTAGCGTATGAACTATAATCTGAGTAATCATTATAATAATCGTCCGGTTCGTAACAATACTCGGCGGGGTAATATGAGTCGTCATATGTAGCGCACTCATTCATGTTCATTTCGCGACTTTTAAAATAATTTGTCGGCGGCGGATTACCTGATCTGTTCCAATCATGTCCCGTTAACATAGGTTTTGGTGTAAAATGCTGAACTCCACTCATAGGTTTTGGACCTAGATTGTGCTGGTTATTATTCCGAGGTGGTAAACGGAACACATTACTTTGTGGATTATAATTCTGTGGAATAGCGCGGAACATTTGCTGTGTACGAGTAGGCATGCGTTGTTGCGGAGACTGGTTAATTAAATGAGGATGAAATTTAAAGGGTTGAGGGGATAATATAGGTCTATTTCCTACAGGAGCTGGCCAGTTAGGGGTTGGATTAGGGAAATTCTGGATACGAGGGGGCATAAAATTTGTATGAGACGACACAGGGTTAGAAAATTTAGGGTTATTAGTAGGTTTTGGGAAATCACTACGCTGTATGTACATAACGTTAAGCTCTTCTTGTACATACTCGAGGGCCTTTTCGACTGACTCGGGTCGCATGCACCTGATACGGGACCCTAAGGGTTCTTTTAAGCCTCTTACAAAAGCCTGCATAGTAACTTTCTTATAAAGGGCACGTTTGGCTTCAATCGTGGTGGGAATATTCTCATGCAAAGTTACATAAGTCATTATCGTACTGAACAAAGTTTGGCAATGCTCATAAAATTCTTGAGGGGTCTTATTACCTTGCGAAGCTAAAGAGAGGTCTCTATATAATGCAGTTTCATCCCGTTGGTCTGAAAAATTATTTATTAAAGCTGTTCTAATGCCTAGCCAACTATCAGGAATACCGTTAGAGTTAATGGTACAAGCGGCGGATCCAGTAATTTTATTTAGGATGCCGTTCAATAAACACGAATTAGATAATTCACTACCTTGCGCATTGCTAAGATACTGAGCAGCTATCTTATCACATATGTTAATAAACCTAGTTAACACATTTGGATTCCCATCAAACTCCGGGACCATGCGAAGGGCCTTATAAATTATATCCGGGTTGTGGGCCATATTTGTAGAGCTAATTGAACTATCGCTATCTAAATCTCTATTTATATCTATAGTGGACCAGCGAGCCTTACGTGATGGAGGCTGCTGGGGCTTAGGATCTTTCGGATGAAAAATCTTGGAGGGGAAACTTAGGAATAAAAAGGAAAGCAACACAAGAGCAATTCAAGTGTACTTACATTAATTTCATCTCTGGTTCTCTCGTGAATCGATTTCTGGATTCTCACCGGAGCTGCAGCTGGTCCGTAGATTCTGGATATTCGGCGTCGGGGCTTGATAGCCGCCCGGGCGACTCGCGAACGCGGATAACGATATGAGAGATCCCTAAGGCTCGCGAACCGGCCCGCGAATATCCTACCGACTGCGCCAATTACGTTAACTGCAGCCGGATGATTGAAAAAAAACCAAAAATGATTTAACTAATTTATTAAAATAAAACTTATTACAATAATTATAGTTGCTAATTAGCCTATGATTCCTATTCGAAGTGGGAATAATGAATGAGAAATAAAATGACAATTATTAGAACTATTGATTTGCAATATAAGCTACGTGCGTCACTAAACGCAAGATCAGCTGGCCGTTTCCGCTGCTCGATCGGTGTTTCGACATCAATTTGGGTAATAAGGTATTCGCGCTGAATGGGCAAGTCCCTTCGGGTAGCAACGCGTAACACATTTTAATTGTATTTTTTGTAAATAAGGTTATTATTGTTATTCTTTGGATTTTAATAGCAAATAATGGTTTATTTAATTACATACACCATCAATTTTGTAAGTATTGGAAAATTAGGTCTACAGCATCAGTACTACTACAAATTTATTTATACTATATAAACGATATCTGGAAAAAATAACTTAATAGTATAAGATAAGATGCTAAATGAATAGATTTTAATTGGATGAAATCCAAGAATACTGAATAAAAATGTACTGATAAAATATATAATATTATATGCACTCGGATAATTAGGTATTTAATCGTTATTACTAGTATCCATTAGATATCAAGTAAGACTAATAAAGCGTTGAAGGTATCACAATTAGTCTCTTATAAAGGTATTTGTAAGCCATAACGATACACACGCAAGAGTTAATGAATTGGTTAACATTACTGTGACGACATACGACACGATCCAGTCTTAAGAAACGCTGATTGTAACATTAATTAAAAATATTCACAAGTTGTTACTTTAATACTAGTTTATTTATTTATTTATTATTATTTTGGAAAACCAACAGCCATACAATGGAGTAAAACATAACAATATGTGTCATAAAGCCAATTACAGGTTTTCACGGTTAGTGACAAACTTTAAAATCAAAAAACTTAAGCAGGACAACTACAAATTATGCTTCATACTAAATTATCAAAAAACTTAAGGTTGAGCATCTTTCTTGCCGTACAGCTTTTTATGACAAATGGATCAAGGTTGAATTCTTTGCATAACTTGAGATTTATGTAGTAGTAAGTTTTTTGTACTAGTAATTGTAAGAAGTAAAGTTATTC
This sequence comes from Subacronicta megacephala, assembly GCA_958496365.1. Classification (NCBI taxonomy): domain Eukaryota; kingdom Metazoa; phylum Arthropoda; class Insecta; order Lepidoptera; family Noctuidae; genus Subacronicta; species Subacronicta megacephala. The sequence continues at coordinate 6,226,838 of OY292526.1, forward strand.
TTATAAACTATTTAACATCACCTTACTTTCCAATAATTTTTGTTATCGGGATTCATATAGCATCTAAAATAGCATTAAATACGAAGTGTGTAGAAAAATGCATCAAGCCGTTACCTCTCCCAACACTGCAATTTCCAATGCGTGGTCTCTACACAAGAAGCTTTCTGCTACTGCAGCTATCATTTCACTATTAGCTTTGCAGGAGTTAACTGTCAATGCAGTTTTAATAATCATTTTAGCTGTAACCAAAAATAACAGAGGTGAATTCAGTGTCTCCAGTGAAAAAGGGCACAACTCAAAATGGGCACTTTTCAGGAGAGCCAAAAAACCATACTTTTGATGTTTTTTAGTATTTCGGGATTAAATTATTATATTTTTTTTATTGCACATTCTAGATAATAAATAGTTCTTTTATTTAACGTAAATAACTTACCCATTCAACCACTCCTTCTATATTTTTTTTTACTTTTTGTTGAGTTGTGCCCTTATTAACGAAGCATTAATGGTATAACGTCTTTTGTTCTTGTAATTTTGCTCGTTTGTAAAGGAATATTACGACTTATTCCCTTATTTTATCAATTTTTAAGACGATTATACGACTTAATGTCTTTCTGCTATCAATAACAAACATACATGATAAACTTATCTAATATTATAATAAAATAAATAGACTATTAAATACTATTATTTATTGAAATAATCAACATAAAAAACGAGGAATCAACATAAAAAAAAATGAATTTACAGCACTTACTTACAAATGATTTTTTATTTTGGCCGCCGCAAGTGTCTGAATACAGGATATATATAAAATACGTGGGACACTCAGAAAGTTTTGAGAAACTAAAAAACTAACTTCTATGTTTTTTTTTTATTAAATCTTTTCAAGGAACTCTCCACCAGCCTCTATAGAAAGTGTCATGTGTCTGAACTAATTAAAAAAAAAAAAAAATCCTCCGCAGACACCTCTTCCACGGCCTTCTCAAACGCTGCTAGCGCGTCTTCCGGCGATGAAATTATCCCTTTGAGCTGATTTTTAATTTGAGGGAATAAAAAGAAGTCACACGGAGCCAAATCAGGACTGTAAGGAGGGTGTCTCAATACTCTGACCGGTGTGGAGTCCAGGAAGTCCCTCGTTTTGAGTGCGCGGGCGCGTTGTCGTGGTGAAGAACGACCCCGTGGAGCCAGGTGTTCGGGCGCTTGTTGCTCATTACAGAAAAAACTTCTGGCAGGCATTTTGTGCTATACCATTCGGCGTTGATGCTGCTTTGGTCTCGAAGTGGAATTGAAACTAGGTACCCCATCAAAGTGAAGAAACTAGCGAACAAAACTTTTCCTGCGCTCCTCGATCGCTTCACTTTCGTAGGCGTTGGTTCATTTTGAAACAGTCAAACTTTCGACTGACGCTTTGTTTCTGGATCGTATTGATAAATACAGGATTCGTCACTTGTCAAAATGTCGTAAACACGCCGTGACGAACCTGCATCAAATTTTTGTATCATATCACGGCACCAATCCACATGGGCCATCCAATTCTTCGGTGACAGCCGTTGTAGGACGACCACTCCTTTGTTCATTCGCCAAAGTAAGACGACCGCTATACCAGCGGTAGATGGTTGCTTTTGAAGGTCCTTCATCCATAAAAGCAATTTAAAGTCGATCAAATCACTCATCAGGTTTTAAGCCACATTTGAAATCATTGAACGATATTGTTCTCGATGCAGATCCATTTTGAATTGGCTCTCAAAAAAATGCGGAGGGAAATTTGGAAATCGAACAGTGGTATTTTTACTTTAAATAGTAATCGAAGTTTCCAAAATAAACTTTTTGTCACAAAACTTTCTGAGTGGCCTGGTATACCTATTTCTACCAAAGTTGATGTATTAAGAGCATGTCTTAGTAAAAATCTTGTTTTAACACAAATTCAGTAATTTTTGACTGCGTGTCATTTTTCCCTAGTTTTGAAGGAAACACACAAATCACACTACGCTTTTGACTGAACTTACCACGGCTACTAGCGTCGAGTACAAAAACAAAACTGCATTAAACAGTTACAAGTCTTAATAATTGGCTTTAATTAAATTTTAGCTCAAAAAATATGACATAACATAACATACCATCACGCCTGTATTCCCCGAAGGGTTAGGCAGAGGTGTACTTAATGTACACCCACAGTTCGCCGGTATGTTTTAGGTCCCATGTAATAGGGGGCGAGCCTATTGCCATTCACCGGGCACAAATCCAGACTCCGAGCTGCTACTGAGAATTTCATAGAAAAACCCAATAACACTTTGCTCGACCTGGGGATCGAACCCAAGACCTCTAGCGTAGCAGTCGCGCTTGGGACCACTAGACTAACGAGGCAGTCTGGTCTGCAAAAAATATGAAATGACTTTTAAATGTTTGTATATGTTGCAGAAAATTCATTTATTTCCATTATAGAAGCGAAAAATTCGCGGCGAAATTCTAAATACTCATATCGGTTAGGTTAGGTTAGCACTGTGACCACAGAACCAAAACCACTTTTGACGGATTCAGTTAGTCAAAAGTACTTTTAACCAGGTCCATTGGGCAAAACTACTTTTGACTGTTAGTTAGTCAAAAGTATTATTGTCTAAATCATACGGTTAAAACTACTTTTAACTGATTTTGCTAGAGTTTTGACTGCAATATATATATTATTTAAAACAAACACACGACACAGTATTTACTTTAAAAAGAAAAATAAACAAAATAGAAATTATAAAATAAAGAATGAAACGACTTATTCATTATACACGTGCCAATCCACCAATAGCGATAGCGCTAAGTGGGGATAAACATTTGAAATTACGCGAATCAAACGATACAAATCGAGTTGTTCCCTTATACACATGCTCACTTAAAGGTATTATCTGCATTTATTTATTTCTACATTTAAATCGCTTCGGAACAAAATGGTTTGTGTCTTTCCTGTCATGTAAGTAGTTCAATTAACTGACATTATGTCTTTTTGTTGGTTTGTGTTTTCGGATTTATTGCAGTTGTATCTTTTTAGCTGTGAAATTTACTTGATATCAGTGGATATGCCTTAAAAAACGGCGAGTTATGTCCTTGATGCAATTCAAAAAACCAGGTTACGATTGAGCTAGAGTTATGTCCTTTTGATATGTTGTGTAACAGAACACGGAGATTACAATGGTGCAATAAAAACAAAAGGGCATAACTCGACTTATGCCTCTTTTCACTGGAGGCACTGAATTATTAAAGGAAACCCAAACTTACCAGCTCAATGCCATAATAATTTGAGCCTAATCTAAAGAAAGTAAAAAATCATTACTGCGAGTCGTATGTAACATTCGCTACGCTCTAATAGAGGTCTCTTAGACCCGAACATTATCAGATTCCGTCACACTTTAGGTAATTTCGTTTTGACCCCCTAATGAGTCACAGTAACGCAATGAAGCCAGCACTCGCATTAGGAGTGGTCATTATGGTCATTGGCGTTTATAAAAGTAATTACAATAGAAAGTAGATTCGTTTTTGTGACGAAATTATTACGGCTAAATTACTTTTTTAGTTATTATGTGTTTCTTTTATTTGTAGGGTTGATTAATTTTTCATATGTACTCTATATTGATGTTATTAATAATTACGTTTTTGTAAAAGGAAAATTATTTCCAGTCAGTTTACAACGGTCAAAAGGATTAAATTTGTTCTTATGGATTTGGCTTCGCATCCTTGGCTGTGCATGTCAAGACTCGCCTGTAGCTGGAAGCTGTCCATTCATCTTCTCTGTGATTTTGACAATATTTCCATACAAGTCTTCAACTACCTACTAAAAGGCGACCAGATTCTTTTCAATAATACACATAAATATTTTTTTGAATTACCTTAATTTCTTTTCGATTGCATTCTAGTTTAGCAAATATTGAATTATGGTTCTTGGGTACGAACTCAGGATTTCTAAATTTGCGAGTCTGCTGGAATATAATGAACCGTAAAATAAGATTTCCAACCAAATAATCATATTCAATATAACACAAAACAAGGCTACCAGAATTAATGAACCATCAGGAACTAGGCCGAAGAGTAACTTAACAAACTTCATCATATACAAATTACTCTACATTTATCATGTATTCCTCCCTTAAGATAAAGGCAGGCATGCTATTCATTAGCCAACACAGTAATGTTTTCTGCACATCTTCGTAATAACTCTTCTGGCGATAATTTATTAATTTCCCTTTGTTTGTTCTCCTTGTACCGTTCCCCTATACATGGTGATAAAAGTTGGTATCAGCTGTTACTTATACTGTTTCCTCATAGTTTTCCAGTTCTAATTAGCGCTCCTAAAATGGTGTTTCTCCTTTCCTAAACTCTCATTGATATAAAATTTAACTAGACATTCAAAAATATCAGTCTTAAAAATATATTTTAATTTAGTAAATATCCTTTTTTTTAATCTAACATTTTAAAATTATTTGACGATTATGAATTTTGTTAAGCGCGACTGCAACACTAGGGGTTCGATTTCCAGATCAAACAGTGTTATTGAGTTTTTCTATGAAATTCTGGCATTCCGGTGGTTAATGGCAATAGGGTCGCTCCCAGTACATAAAATATAAATAAGGGCGAACTGTGGATGTATAGGTAAGTGATCCTTTGCACTACCCTTCTAGGAATACAGGCGTGATAGTAGGTATGTTATGTTATAATTATTATATTATTGGGACGACTAATTTAGCAACATACTGTTTGTTTCTCCCCTCAATACAAATGATAAGACTTTTGTGTTCGTGATTACACTTTGTTAATCATACTTCCTTAATTAAGGGAAAAGTTGCGAGCTAATTTGGGACGATCGTACGATAAGGCTCAGGTTCGATGTTCGACTGTGCTAATGAGTTCGTAATCTCGATGTTACATTATAAGTTATTTAAAGATTTCCATTAAAAGTTCGCGTGTGAACTTGCGTCGTAACAGTACCTATTAGGTATTTAATCGGAATAATGCTAAAGGAACTAATGTAATCTTTTGATAAAACAACCTTAAGTCATACAGGAAATGTTATTTAGAAAAAAATATACGAGAACGCCTGTCAATGATGTCACTAGGCAGAAGTGGTAACGTAACCAAAAGTTCACGAGTGTGTTTTTCGATCCATATAATGGGGGCGAGCCTATTACCATTCATCATCACAAATTCCAAATTAAGAGCTGCTGAAAATTCCAAAGAAAATTTAAAACAATAGCATTTACTCTACCTAGAATTCGAACTCTAGACATTTTGCCACAAAGTTTGTAACCACAAAGAGAGCGACCAATGAGAGAGTTCATTATTTATATAACTTTGTTTTGCCTAAGACCTGCCTTGATTAAAATTCAACGACACTAAAAAAGTCAATTATAAATTCGAAACAGCCGCACACTACCAGGAACTTACTATTTGCTCGAACAATGAACCAATGAACTTTCCTAGTACACCACGTAAACACAGTTCGCGCGGATTTTTAATGAATTCATGCAACCACAGTGCACAAGGGCTCGTGTTTCACAATGCCGTCCGAATCCCGGCTAGCCGTGGGGCTATTCTCCTATCAATCTCGTAGATGATAGCCCGCTATCGCTGGCTCGGGAACTCGCGATGCATAATGCTTGCCTCAGATAGCTGTCTCGTGCACGAAGCCTCCAAGCTTCGCAATTTATTGTTTCACGATCTCAAGCTAGCTCATTATTAAAACGGTTTGATACGTTCGGAGGTGTTGCTGACGCCTGAGGCTTGCCCGCGCCAATTACTCCGAGAGAGCCGTGCCCCGACGTACTTGTTTAACTTAAACCATGTTACACTTGACTTTTAGCGGCCCTTTGTCTTCAAGCACATAGTCATGCTACTATCCCCAGGATGAGTTTGAATTGAAGGACCAATTCACAGAAACAAGCGAAACAGTTCTTAAACAATCCTTCAAAAGAATGAAAAAAGCTAAAACAAATTAATTATTAATATCACGTAAATGATACTAACACTTTTTAATGTCACAGATAAAAGGGATGAATTATTGTTTTCTAATAAACAATAAAGGGCGCTGAGGTCAATTCAAATGACCGGGAATCCATTAGAGGCATAAAACGACGTCGATTAAATGTCGAACTAAAACAATTTTCTTCAACTTCAACAAACAAAATCGATTGGGCTTAATTGCCGTCTGATCAATAACTAATTGTGTTCACCACACGTTCGACGATAAAGAATAATTACTGGCTGCCGGCCAAATAAATCGATCCACATCAAAACGCGAGGTTAATCCATCATTTAGATATTACGGCCCGATTGAAGCTTACCGTTTTTAATTTCCAAAATTACACCGCCCGTAAAGTTGGACGAAGGCGCCTAAACACGTATACATAATTACCATGTCGTAAATTGTCGAACATGAGTGGGGGTGGGGGTGATCGGGCTTACCCGCGCACTATCGCCGACCTGTCGTGTTATTTCTGTAATCACTTTCATTCCGTAAAACGCGACATTAATTAAAATTTAGTTTCAGGCCATTAGTCGCCATCGCGTTTCTTCAAGTTTCATTTTTTCCCGCCTGTAATTATAGAGCGCGGGTGCGAGGCTAAATGGGCATGGTAATGATAAATAACATTGTATTGAAGGTAGTCATGAATTTTGTATTCAAATTAGTGCGACTAATAGGTGCGAGGTGTGGATTTAAATGTGGCTTTGGTGCATTGCGCCTTTATTAATAACGGATAATTATGCGGCATAATTAAGTTGAGTAAACGTGAAAGCCCATTCGATTACTATTACCGTGTGATTAGAAAACGGAGGCCGAAACGGAAAACTGGTTTGGCTCAGTTTAGACTCGTGACTTGTGAGATTTTACTGGTAATAAGGCTGTGTATACACTGTGCGCCGAGTTATTAATTAACAGGTCGACAGCAAACAGAGCGCGGCTACCGGACTGCGCTGGGTACACAATGGTATTTGCCCGGCGAGACTTCGCCGGAGCGGCGTGTAGAATCTCATTACCGTGATTCTCAGAAAATTGGAAGTGAGAAATGAGCTTAAAAAGATAAAAATGCTAGTGTATCGCAGCGGCGCCCTTTTTTCAGTTATTATCACGATATGAGAGCTTTGACATTAGGATATTTTCGGATGTATAAATATTAGTGTATAAATAGACTCATTTTAAACAGAACAGTTTCGGCTGCTGAATATAGCTTCTTATACGTCATATGTTTGGGTTGCACTTTATATGGTCCAATATCGACTTTAATAATATAAATAAAATTTCTGGTCCTTAGAGTCGATTTAAACTAAGTAGCTATTTCGTGATGACTCCGCATAAAAACATATTGAAACTGTTGAAATTCCCGATTGGATGAAATATTTTCATACCACTAACAAGAACAACAGTTTTAATATACTACTTGTGTTCTTTTTGATATCTTTTTTCCACTTGTTCAAACGGCTCTTGTCCTTACCCCATTCGCTGAATTCACGTTTCAATTTCAACGTGATAGCGCGGTTCTGTCACGTTGGCACGTTGATAAACGTTTGCATAAAGTGGTTACATTTACTATCAAATATGCTTATTACATAATGTTTAGGTGCATGATACTATCTAAACTTATACTATAAAGAGAGAAAAAAAATATGTTTGTTTATAATCGTTTAACTCTGAAACCACTGAACTGATTTTAATAATTCTTTCACCATTCGAAAGCTACATTATTTCCAAATAATTGAGACTATTTTTTATCTTTCGGGATAATCGGAAACCTATGCGGGTGAAGCTGCGGGCTAGATCTAGTCTCTATTGTTTACATCAATGTTTATATGTACCTTCATGTCAAGATACAAGATACAAGATCATTTATTTGTCAAACATGAGTACACACACAGTAGGGCATGCAAGATGTTCATTACATAATTTTAACACGTCATGTCAAGCATAGGCTTAATTTCAATAACTGTATTTGTATTATTGGGCAACTTCGTTTTTATCGTCAACCTATTTTTGGTTAAATTATTACACAAGTTCTATCATATTTCGATTGTGCGCACTAAGCTCAAGTAAACTTAAGACATCTAAAGTAATGATGAATGCTAACTGATCTCCAAGCACTTGTGCATGTTCTAGCACAAGTTGATGGATGCTAGTGCTTGCGCGAGTAACTATAATCTACTGTATTATAAACAGGGTGTTGGCAAACTTCGTTATCCGGTATTTATTGTACTTATTATTAATGCGACGGCCGATATGATCCACACAGCAGATGTAATTTGTGGTAGAATTAGTTGGTGCAGTAATAAATAATCACTTACTTACCTATGAAATACAAGGTTTCTCGTAACGTATCATAACAGTGTAAATAGTGGCTGAAAACAGGTCTGGCTGTATTCGTACTAGATATATCGTATAATATTAGGTATCAAAAATTCATCCTTATAACATAAATTATTGGAACTATGTATGGAATTACCACATGACTATGAAAATTTTATTGAGTAATCTTGAATCAAATTCCCAAATCCTTGTTTAAATTCAAACCAATATTAAATTAATGCCACTGCAATGTTATTTAACTCGCTATAATAGATCATGATATGACTTGTAATCATACTTTACCAAATAAATATAATAAATATTTCAAGAGGAAATGTAAGATCTTAGTATAATATTTACGTAGGTGTGAAACTACCCATCCGCAAAGTCCCCCGGGAACTTAAAAATGGGATCATCAACGTTTAATGAAACGCAGTCCCGAGAGATTCCCTTGTAAGTTTATTAAAATAGAAGAGAGAAAAAATGCATGGTCTAATAATAATAAAATATATTGTCGATACTTACTTCGAAATCTGTATTGCGTTATACGTAGGTTACCATTGCACAGCTTGATAATTTTGTGTTTTATTGGCCCTACGTAATGGGGGTAAACCCACAGCAGTTATCTTGGGATAAATTCCTTCTCCGAGACATTACATATCATACCATCACGCCTGTATTCCCCGAAGGGTTAGGCAGAGGTGTTCTAATGCACACGCACATTTCGCCAGTATGTTTCGGTCCCATGTAATAGGGGGCGAGCCTATTGCCATTAACCGGGCACAAATCCAGACTCCGAGCTACTACTGAGAATTTCATAGAAAAACCCCAATAACACTTCGCTCGCCTGGGGATCGAAACCAGGACCTCTAGCGTAGCAGTCGCGCTTAGGACCACTAGATTAATGAGGCAGTCATTACCTGATAGTCCAATAATACTTTACTGATATGATTATCGATTCTAAAACTTAACTAACTAGTCATCAACATTATGGGCTGATGTGAGGGTAAGGCTTTTAGGTCTAATTTAAAAATATTAATAAAAAGTTGATTTATCATGTTCATCTTCAAAGTATATTAATCGTTATGATCACGTACAAAACAGTTTAATTTAATGACACAAGAGGATAGTAGATATCATAATTATCGATGCTTTTAATTTTATCAATGTTTGTTTGTTGCAGGTATCCTTAATTGCTTAGTAGGCGTACATAATTAAAATAAGTTAACTTAAAATATATTATGACCACATAAAATTAGGTAATAATGGCATAAAAGTAATTTCGATTAAAAAGAGCTGATTGGTAAGTGAAAAATCATGTAAGTACCAGGAAAAACTATTATGTAGTACATGCATGAATAAAACTCAAAACCAACATATATGTTGGTTTTCAGAACCACTGTGCAGGTTCCACGAGGTGATAATTAACAGGTACCTACGTGAAAATCTTCTACCATAAGAGCCAGTTGTTTGAGTTTACAAATTGTCTAAAACAATTATTATGTGAACTCATCTAAGATTACTGAGAATCTACATAAGAAGAAACGAACCAAAATCTATTTTACTATAACTTAATTAGCAACACATACCTTAGCTCCGAGGAAGAGAGCACAAAAACTTCAAAATTACTAAATGAACGTGTCTCACTTATTGACAGCTCAAACATTTGTCGAGAGGCCGGGTTCCACACTTACTCAATGTTTACTCACACACTTTTATTTTCGAGGAGAAATATCAATTACACAGTCACAACACAACCTTATTTTCTGGTCCTTCTGCAGTATACATTGGTCTTTTTGCTCTACTTTAGTATTTGAACGCTAAGTATTGTTAAAAAGTTGACATAGAATAAGAAGGTCAATGAAAGTCGTTTTTCGTGATCTCGTGTTTTCGGGCTCGCGTTAGGGCGGGCGGCGACGAGGCGTGCGCGGGCGCCGGCAGCGGAACTGTATTGGCGCGTGCGGCGCCCGAATACTCGTAAAGTTAATATTTGTAATATTGTAAGTTTGAAAGGGCGCCATGCTGTAAACTGTAGTGTAATTTGGCTAACAGACTCTGTTGGCAATGTTTTCTTTTATAAATTTAATATGTTTTCACCTATTGTATTTTCTACAACAACGTTGCAGGCGGAAGATTTGTAAAAAAATAAACAATATAAATAAAAGTTTCAGCATATAATACACGATAACAGATTTGCAATTTTTTTTATTTAAAGTTATTTTTCATGAAATCACAATTGCTAGTAAACTATGCTACTACTTATTTTCCATGAAATTCTCCCTGTAGACACCTAATTAAATTTGTGAAGCTAATTGGTAATTTCCATTTTTGAGTGCTGCAAGAATAAGTGAAAGAATGTAAAAAAATCTCAACATAATTAAAATATTCCTATTAGTCTACATAGCTAGTGTAAAAATGCCAACTGAATGCTCTTCAAAACTATTTTTATTTACAACAACAAGTTTTTGTATTGAGATCGAAAGACCAAAAAGTATATCAGCTGTCTGGCTCGGTCGCAGACATTGAAAACACAACTTAAAAGGAAATTGTTAAGAATGATTTTTCGTTAAACTTGGGCTTTGAATTAAAGCCACTTTGTGACTGAAGATGTTGTGTATATCAATGGACGGAAGCAGGTCATCCACATAGGTGATGGGCTCAATGTGTCACTAGGTACGCACTATTTTTAATTCCGTACAGTTTTAAATATGTTACGACATTGTGACGACAAAGGAATGCACACCTATACTCCATTTGATTAGGTACTTAACTAAAGGTAAACAAATCATAAAAAAGATTCTTTTATAGGGACATTTTTCATCTTGAAATAAAACGTAACCAAAATAAATTATTTAATGATTCAAAATCATTTTCCTTTTATATACTAGCATATTTTACTACTTTGATTAATATTAAATGGTAATTATTAATTCTTAAGCTTGCGACCAATAAATAAATCAAATCTGATAATTATGTCAAAAAGTATTGCAATGTGCCTACTAGAAAGAATCTAAAAAGACAGGAAATCAAAACATTTTTCTACTTATTAGACTTTTGATAACTCGAAAAAATTAAGAAGTAGTAGCGCAAGGAAGCGCGGCAAAATAATTAACCGATATTATACTTAGTCGGATAACCAGACGCCATTCGTAACAGTTTGTACTTTCGTTCGTTTTTGTGTTTCTGATGCCGTAAATTGTATTAATTAGTTATTGTTTTGTTTGTTCGTTGTTTTTATTGATTGTTAGTTGTGTTGTTATTAATTTCACTCCCAATTTATAAGATACCATTGTAATAAAGGTTGAAGAGCCCTGAATGCCGCCATTTTTATTGTTTACCTTTAGTTAAGTACCTAACCAAATGGAGTATAAATATTGTGCGAAGTATGTATGTATTGTATGAATGATAAGAGTGAAAGCAAAGGCCATGTCATTCGATTACAATATCCATGACAACTGTGACTTTTTCAATACAAGTAGACTTTTTAATATTGACATGCTACTGGCAAATAAAAACTTCATGAAGGACCAAATATCTATGATAACTTCATACTGACTTTCTCATTAGTCTTGTGGTCCTCAGCGCGACTGCTACGCTAGAGGTCCTGGGTTCGATTCCCAGATCGAGCACAGTGTTATTGGGTTTTCTATGAAATTTTCAGTAGCAGCTCGGAGTTTGCATTTGTGCCCGGTTAATAGCAATAGGGATCAATAACATACCCGCGAAGTGTGGGTGTACAATTGTACATTAATACACCTCTGCCTAACCCTTCGGGGAATACAGGCTTGATGGTATGTATGTAACTTCATACTGAATGGTTCTCGATTACGTTGTGCCAATGTCTACGGGGAAAATCTGATTGACTGATGCCTAATCTGGGCAAAAACTTCGTGAAAGACCAAATATCTATGGTAACTTCATACTGACTGCCTCGTTAGTCTAGTGGTTCCAATCGCGACTGCTACGCTAGAGGTCTTGGGTTCAATACCCAGGTCGAGCAAAGTGTTATTGGGTTTTTCTATGAAATTCTCAGTAGCATCTCGGAGTCTGGATTTGTGCCCGGTGAATGGCAATAGGCTCGCCCCCTATTACATGGGACCTAAACATACCGGCGAACTGTGGGTGTACATTAAGTACACCTCTGCCTAACCCTTTGGGGAATACAGGCGTGATGGTATGTTTAATCTGGGCAAAAATATTTTTATTAAAGGTATTAACGCGGGCGATTTCGCGGGATCATGCTAGTGATACTGCTAGTACTTACGACGCGTGACGCACACTTACGCACATTAAGAAAAATTATTCGGAATAGTGAATGGACGCGGACAAATTTTGATACAAAATAGTCGTAGCACATGATGTTGATATGTTTGTCCGCCTCCAAAATATGAATGCTACATATTACTTAACGTGTATTTATATATATAAATATTTATCGGGGATAATATACATTTTTGTATCAGAATTTGCTCTCGGTTTTACCTGTAATTAATACCAAAAATATATTTGGTCAATATAATATATACTGCATTTAAGCATACATTATTTGTTCAAGGTAATAATTCTGATAATGATCAAGGAGAACATTTTTTGTTACACTTTTGTACTAGTAAAAATCCTGGCTTTCGACTACCTTCAGATGAACACATCGGTAGTCAAAGACGTCGATAATTTTGTTAAAACTACCCTATGTCTGTCTTGTTACACATTAGTGGAATGTCCTGTTATTCACATTATTTACGCCGACCTACATTCAATTAGTGAGGCGCGAACGCAGACACGGAACACGCACAATACTCGAGCTAACCACATCACTACGTTAAATCACTCAATCTTCCACATAAAAAGACTAATACAAAATCTTAAGACGCTTGTACACAAACTATTCTGCATAATTGTAACATATGACTCCATTTTTATTTTTTATCGGGATGTGGAAAGTTATAATGAGTTAGTGTCTATTTTGGAAGCACTTCGTTTAAGAATACGCGGCATATTACGGGCGTTCTACTCGAGTGCGACCTTCGCGATTTAATCGAAAGTGTTGACATGGACCAAGAGATTTATGTATTTCATAAAATTCGATTTTGAACGACGTAAAATCAAATATTATTATAGTATTTAATGGGAAACGTGGGCATCTTTGTTTTATTGGTCTGAAAATAAACAGTTATGCGTTTTGGACGTGAGAAATGAATTCTAAGTATCTCCTGTGTACGAATGAATGACGAGGCGCTATGAATACCTGGTTTAATAGGGGTTGTCAAATTGTTTGTTTGGATTTCTACTTTTAAATTTCACGATTCTGTTATAAATTCTTATCACATTTTTACATAGATACGTGTACTTTCGACTAAACGTTTTGCAAAACTTCTTTTTAATGATAAATGGATTCTACAAAATAAATATAAAACCTCTTTATTTTGTGTTGATAGAGATGCACAGTATGATTTTTTGTAATCAAAAGTGTATATATTTTGGATACTGATCTGATAAACTTTATTCAAAGTTGAAATATTTTATAGTATTAAAAATATATTTTTTTAAAAGCTTACTAGCAATGTGGGTCGTACATTACTAGTATTCTTGTTAACCCCTCGTGCTAAGCTAAATGCTTGTGTTATGAGTGGGTTTACGTCGGTAGTGCAAAGGGTGAGTTTCGAACCACATGATCGCAAGTCCGACGCACAAGCCAATTAGGTTATCGCCGCTTCAAATATATTTATTTGTAAGAACATCATCTAGCCAATGAATAATTTAATAAAATATTGCCTCAATAGGAGAGTAAAAGGAATGGATTAGATGCCTCATATGGTAGATTCTTGTCTCTTTAACTCCTTACATACAGGTATACATAACAATACATGATTAATCTTACAAGTCATACTGTTTACCAAGAGATGGCCGCTAGTAATACTAAAATAACAACGTTTCAAACTCAATTAACCTTATCGCATATCGATACGATTCCGATGTCTGACAATCGAGAAGATCTCCGACTGGAATCGAGTTAATTAGAACATTCGCTAATAAAGCTGATCGGTATAATTAACCTAATTACGTCAAGTGTCACGAGGTCGTCGGCTTTAATTACGCCAATTCTGGGCACGCCAAATCTGATGAGTACTAATTGGCTCAATATCGGAACTCACCCATCTCGGCTGCGTCATAATTAAGGATTTTTGGTAAAATGTATTAACCGTATGTTCTTTTATGAGAAATAGAATATATATAATATACGGTCAAGTATTTTTTTCATCCAAGAGCTCTAAGGACCAGATTTTGTGAAAAGAAGGACCATTTACAGTAGGTACTGTAGCAGTCCGTAGTGCCTTAAAAAACAGCAGAGGTAATTTATATATACTGCATCTGCACAGTTCTTCTTCACTATAATAGGAGGGTAGTTTGACATTAACAATAAAAATTTTTGCTCTGACAAATATATTAAAATAAAATAAAAAACACAAGTAAAATAATAATTTAATGGATAATATTTTATGCTAACTTAAAGTACTTGCCAGTATAGTGTTTTCTCCTTCCTTAAAATACAAATATAACTACACTAAAAACACAATGGAAGCCCTCAAGGAGTCACTTGCAGATATGATGAATAACTTCAACAGCAGGATGACCAACTTTGAGGCTGAACTGCAGAAGAGTCCTGCTGCAACGTCGATCAGCACTGAGAGCTTAGCTGCGGATTTCGCCTCCTTTAAGAAATTCATTCACGAAGCATTGGCATGTCTGCAAAAGCAGATGGAGGCTTTTGCGCAGAGTCTAGACAGCATGGAGATGAGGAGTCGCCGCAAGATGATCCTGCTGCATGGTGTCACTGAGCAGGCCAAAGAGGAGACAGCGCAGGTAGTGGCTGATGTGGTGCGCAAACACTGTCAATTAGCTCACTTCTCAACTGCCGACATTAAACATTGTCGTCGGCTGGGGAGGCAGGCAGGAACCAATAAGCCCAGACCCATACTCTGCAAGCTTAAGGATGCCACTGTTCGTGACAATGTCTGGTTTGCAAAAACTAATTTGAAGGGTTCCGGCATGACTGTATCCGAGTTCTTGACTAGATCCCGGCACCAGCTTTTCATGTGTGCACGTGAGAAATTTGGCGTCACAAACTGTTGGACGAAGCAGGGCCAAATTTACGTCGTTGATGGTGATGGTAACCGGCAGCGTGTTAATACTTCCTGTGACCTTAACAGAGTCAAGCAGGTCAATGAGCCGAGGGTAGCGTCAACTGTAGCAGCCCCATCAGCAGTACAATCGTCGGCACCGAAAAAAACGAAACGAGCTGCTGCAATGAAAAAATGAGGTATGGTTTTTGGGTAGTGTCTCTGTCCGGGCAAAACTTGCATTTATTTTAAGATACCGACAAAATCACTTAATCTGCATTATTGCTAGCTCTTCTACCCTAACTTTAAGGCCCTGTCACTTCTTGTTTTTCCAATAAAAGTACCCTTTCATATTATTTCTTAAAATAATTTCTTTTCTGTGTGCCAAGTGTCCACAATGATACTGACAGCAATGACAGCTGTCATCTGTCAGTCTCAAGTTCGGATTCATTCACCTTACTTGTCTATGGACACCGTTCTGGGTGCCTGACTAATTATGGTTGGATACATACCCGGTCTTATAATTTATGTTATAATGTTAGCTTGGACGGTGACATTGCCTAAAATCTTTACCCATTTTCAATGTTTTTAGTTTGTACTTATAATGTAAACACTCAACTGGCAGTTGGACAGTATACTATATAGTTATTTTTATTTTTATTTTGTTTTAGGTATTACAAGGCTATTTAAAGTCTTTAATTTATTAATATTTATATTATTATATTATTTATATTATTTATTGCATGTCTGATTTATGTACTGAAAGTGGTTCAGAAAGCTTCGTATCAGCAAGTAGCGATGATAGCTTCGTCAGCATACCCTCGTTAGCTGACGCGCTCGAGTCTCAATTTTCTGATGTTCCGAAGAATCTTAATGTAGTCCATTTAAATGCCCAAAGTATTCCGGCACATTACTTTGACATGTTGGCTAACCTTGACTGTAAGAACATCCATGCTATCCTTGTCTCAGAGTCGTGGTTGAAACCCTGTCTCCCTTCTACCTCCTACTCCCTCCCTGGTTTTCAACTAATACGGAATGATCGCACAGGCAGTCGTGGTGGTGGTGTTGCTATATATCTTCGTGCAAACATTCCTTTTTCAATAGTTGATATATCAACACAACCGCCTCCTCAAAATGCAGGCGAGCATCTTTTTTTAGAAGTAAACCTAAAGCATACCAAAATTCTTCTTGGTGTTTATTACAGCCCGTCTTGCAACATAAATTTCTTTTCCTCCTTTGAAACCATCCTAGAGAACATTACACCTTCTTACAGTCACACTATAATTATGGGGGATTTCAATACCTGCTTATTGAAACAAGATTCCCGCTCTTCTTCCCTTCGTTCTTTGTTGCAATCAGTGAACCTGCATATTCTTCCTTTGAATGCAACACATCATGTCCCTAACTGTAATCCTTCTCTCTTGGACCTTATTTTTGTTTCTTCTTCTCAACATGTTAGCAAACATGGCCAATGCCCAGCTGACATGTTCTCCTATCATGATTTACTATTCCTATCTTACAAAATTCGCCCACCTAAGGCAAAGCTCAAAACCCTCATGTTACGTAATTTTGGTGGTATGGATTCTGATGCCCTCCGGGAAGATGCAAGCAATATTGACTGGGCTCCTCTCATCACTGCGGAGTCAATTGATGCCAAAATGAGTATTTTTACAGACAATCTGACCAGCCTCTACGACGTGCATGCTCCCTTACGTTCGGTTAAATTAAAACATCTCCCAGCGCCTTGGCTAACAGATAGTATCCGAGCCATTATGCATAAGAAGGCAGTTGCTAAAACGAAACACAAATGTCGTCCTGGGGCACGCAACTGGGAAAATTATGTGGCTGCTCGAAATCACTGTAATAGGGTGTGTAGGGATGCTTTACGCCATTATATCCATGATTCCGTAGAAATAGGAGATCCGAAAAAAGTTTGGAAATTTCTCAAATCTATGGGAGTTGGAAAACAGAGTCAAACTGATATTCCTAAAGACTTGGACATTGATTCTTTGAATCTACATTTCTCGTCTTCGTCCCACTGTAATGGGACCTTAAAAGCGTCCACAATAAGTCATCTTTCTACCCTTCCAACTCCTCACTATCCAGCATTCGTTTTTAGTCAATTCTCCGATTGTGATGTTAAGAAGAGCATAGTATCTATTACATCCAATGCAATAGGCAGTGACTGTGTCAGCCGGAAAATGATTCTCCCTGTCCTTGATGAAATTCTCCCAGTTCTATGTTATATCCTTAACTATTCTATATCCTCCGGTGAATTTCCATCTTTATGGAAAGACGCCCAAATTACTCCTTTACCTAAAAAACCTAATCCCAGTTCTTTCTCCGAGTATCGTCCAATATCCATACTTCCTTTTCTTTCTAAAGTTCTAGAACGTCTCGTTTACAATCAGCTCAGTACTTTCCTTTCCAAAAATAGTCTCCTTAATGCATTCCAATCTGGTTTTCGTGCTGGTCATAGCACTACTTCAGCTCTCATCAATATTACGGACGACATTAGGGCAGGTATGGAGAGCGGAAAATTAACTGTTTTATGCTTGCTGGATTTCAGCAATGCATTTAACACCGTTGAGTTCGACATCCTACTTGCCATACTTGGCTCGCTTAACATATCTCCAACGGCTATTGACTGGTTTCGCAGTTACCTGTCTGGTCGCCGTCAACGTATACACATAGAAGGTACTTTCTCTTCTTGGTGTAATACAGACGTTGGGGTGCCGCAGGGTGGCGTTCTATCTCCTCTCCTTTTCGCAATTTTTATTAATTCAATCTCCAATAAACTTAATTCGTCCTACCACCTTTACGCAGATGATTTGCAAATTTATAAGCAGGCGTCCCCAACTGAGCTGCCACATGCGATTGATACTATAAATAAAGATTTGGGTTCTATAAGCGATTGGAGCAAAGCATATGGACTTAAAATTAATCCAATGAAAACCCAGGTCATTGTTGTTGGTAGCCCTAGATTGTCTGCTAGGATTGACTGGCCTGTGATTCCACAAGTTATCTTTGATGGCACTGTGATACAACTAAGTGAGATAGTTAAGAACTTGGGAATTTTAATAGACAAACACCTTTCTTGGGGTCCTCATCTGCAAGAGGTCAGTCGAAAATTGTTTGCATCAGCGGGGTCGCTGAGGAGATTGCGCAACTTCCTGCCTACTGCCACCAAAATAACGCTAGCACAGTCTCTTTTACTTTCCATCCTTGATTATGCCGATGTCAGTTATCTCGATCTCACTGAGGCACAACTAAATAAACTTGAGCGACTCCAAAATGTCTGTATAAGATTTATATTTGGCTTGCGCAAGTATGATCATGTTTCCGAATTTCGAGCAAAACTCAAGTGGCTTCCAATACGCCTTCGCCGGAATTCCCATATATTGTCCCTTCTCTACAGTGTTCTGTTTAATCCCCTTACTCCATCTTATCTTAAAGAACGTTTTCAGTTCCTCCATGACACACATACGAGATACCTAAGATCATCGGAAAACTTGAGACTTGAGATGCCACTGCACTCCACAATTTTTTTGGACAATTCTTTTTCTGTTAAAGCTGTACGGCTTTGGAATGCTTTGCCCGTGTCAGTGAGACGTGCGCAATCACTGTCAATATTCAGAAGATTGGTGAAGGAGCATTATCTCTCGCTATAACTGCTATATTATCATTGATCGTAATATATTCTTGTTATAAATTGTATACTTATCTACTATGCCATATTGATTGAAATAATTATGTCTTTTTATAGATTTAATAAACGATATATTTATTGATATATATTTATATTATATATTATATACATATATATATATTATAATCAATTATATATGTAACGTATATTCTGTGTTTATATTACTCCAATTTAAGTATGATTTAATCTGTGTTTAGATTATTTTATGTACGCCAGACTACCTAGTTATCGCCTTACCTTTCTCTTGAGTCCATCCAAAGGTTGTCTGTAAAAGATCGCTTTTAGCGATAAGACCGCCCATTGTACCATTTTATCATTTATAACATGTACTTGACAATAGTTTCTGGTGTGCAATAAAGAATATTCTATCTATCTATCTATCTATAATATGGACGGAATACAGGTAATCTGTGTAGTGTCAAATTAGTAACAGCTAGCAACAAAAAAGTATGAGATTAGTTCTTACTATATATTCTGAGAAAGGTCTGTAAATACTACGATTAACATATTGTATAACCTGTGTATAATATCTTCATAATTGATACCCATAGGGTGAAGGAAATCACAGATCAATCGAGAATTCGTATTTAGGCGTACGTATATGGTATATAAACAAACTATAAATTTTCAGTATAAGGTGATATAACATTGCATTTCGTGTAATGAGAGGTCAGTTTATACTGGGACTATACAGCTTGGTGTATAGCTGTGTGAACACTATTAAACAGAAAAGACAAATCGGCTCAAAACATCAATGTTATGATCATAATTGAAAAACAAATACAGACGAATTGTGAAACTCGGAAATTTTAAATCGTATAAATTAACGGGGGCTAACAAATCCCCTCTAAATTTCTCTTCACCCTCAATTCGTTTCCTCTATCCAAATAACGTTAATAACAAGACAAAGGCAGTCAATTGTGATTTAGTATAGGTCAATTA
The DNA here is from genome assembly GCA_958496365.1 of Subacronicta megacephala. Classification (NCBI taxonomy): domain Eukaryota; kingdom Metazoa; phylum Arthropoda; class Insecta; order Lepidoptera; family Noctuidae; genus Subacronicta; species Subacronicta megacephala. The sequence goes on from OY292526.1 coordinate 6,246,921, forward strand.
GAGTTTTAATCACGACAATAATGTGCGATACAACGCGTTAAGTACTGACAGTAACGTCGATGCTCCATAGAATTATAAATTGTATAGAAACGTCACCGGTTTCTTACCTTTAAATTTACGAACTACCCCATTGCAAGTTAGGTTCTCAGCATATTAATATTTTTTTTAAGCACATTAAGATATGCTGTATATATTTTAAGTCTATTCTACAGACTACATCTTAAGATGTAGATTGTGAAAGATAAATTCGATATCTCGGTAGTTTATTAGCAAAAGCGTCCTGTATACTCAAGCGGAGAAATGCAGAATGCATAATTTTTATATTTAAATAAAGAGTTGGTATTACTCGAGTAATACCAACTTACAACAGTAGGGTAGTTGACTGGTGTTGAATTTATTGAAAATAACAGGCCTATTGTACAATATAATTAAACTAGCTTTCTGTCCACGGCTTCGCCCGCGTGGTTTCTTGGCTTTTGCTCTACTATAATATGCATGTATACTACATATAAACCTTCATCACGAATTACTCTATCTAATCCGGTTAACTGTATTAAAATCCGTTGCTTAGTTTAAAAGATCTAAGCGTACAAACAGGGGGAGCGAACGGAGCTTTGTTAAATACTATGTAAAGCTAATGAAAATATAAGACGTGTAATGAAAAAATAATTTGAATCGACAAACGAAGTACGAGTGCTTAAGTAAGCTTTTAAATTTTTTATTGGGATTGATGCTCCGTCTGATTCCCGCAATATAGTATAATATTGACATTATATGACATCTCTGTCTAGCATAAAATGAAAATTCTTATAACTTCGTTACATTAATCAATTTTAATTTTGATTTTGTTATTAGGCTCTATTAATGTTAAAATAAATTATAGTCAACTGGTAAAGACTTTAAAGGTCAAAACTATGAGTAAAACAACTATAATTGATGAACTATATGTAAGTAATTACTACAATATAAATAGAAAAGTAAACTATGTCATACTGTTTGAGACACTTAACTAATTGAACTGTTAAGCTGATAAGTACTAATTAGTGTAGGTGGCAGTAGAAATAGACAATTATAATTATTTACTGTCATCTTGATAGCGGTAGTAAGTTTCTTGATGAAAAATAGATAAACTGACAGGTGGGGAGTGCGGACAAATTAATTAGGGCAATGACGACAGTATTACTAGCGTTATTGATTAGGTTTCATTTAAAGAAGAAACAGAAATAATACTATAATAATTTTACCTCTAACGTCAAATTTCACTAAGGAATGTGATTGGGCAATGTGTATTGTGTAATACAATTATCTTTTTAATATTTGCCACGACAGTACACGGAAATAAAACGAATATTTAAATAATACTGCTACATTATGCCTTTGCCAAAGACGTGTTTTACGTTTTTCACAATGAAATTGATAGATACGTTTCCTTACTTTCATAATTATAATTTATATCGTCTGCGAGTGTTTATTGTGTTATTATTAGATTGGTAATTTAAGCCCAAAGATTAATGTTATAATGTTTTTTATTTAACACATTAAACTTACGGATAGTAAAACTTATAAAAAAATGGTCTCTGTGGGTATTTTTTTTGGCATGTTGCTGCTATCAAGGCTTTAAGAGAAGTTCATGGCTTAATAATCTTTGCTGATCAATAGATCTGCATGGTTAATCTGCGCTTGCTATGGTCTGTCTTTGGATTGAGGACTATTCTTGATATAGACAGTCTGACATCTAGACATGCCTCGAAGAGCACGATCAACTTTCAATTCCGTTGTCATACGAAACCTACAATAATAGCTGTAGTCAGACGTCTGAAAAGTGGACAATTAGTTTATCCTTAAGATAATTATAAAATTTTAGAAATTTGAAATTGGTGCTGATGTTTTCAATAACTTTTAAACAAATTCCAATAACTTATATACATATCCAGTATATGCTATCCTTGAATTGTACGGAAATTCTTTACAATGGGAGGTCAGCCTCAACTGGATTTGTATAGCATGACGTGGAGCCATGTGTACAATACTCGTTGTAATATTATTTTTTGCCACTTATCGTCATGGCAATATCTATGAAAGTAAGTGATCAAATTGACGTTAATGTTGATCTTTAAACGTAACACATTACTGTTAAATCAACAAACATTTGCGTCATTGTAATGAATATCAGTGTGACGTTAACGCTAGAAAAGTAATGAATCTATTACGTCTGTGTTATAGTATTTTTAAATAAAATTAGCGCTCTAGAATTACCAGCGTATTTTTGAAAAGCTGTTACATGTGTTCAGTGATTTTGAAGAGTAAATCTAAATGCAGTATTTTCGTACACCGAATATTCCAATGAATATTTAAATAATCCATTTTTATAATACACTTCCTCATTAGTCCAATAGTCCTGAGCACGGGTTTGATTCCCAGGTCGAGCAAAGACTCCTTCTACGAAATTCTCAGTAGTAGCTCGGAGTTTGGATTTATGCCCGGTTAATGGAAATAGGCTCGCCCCCTATTACATGGGACCTAATCATACCGGTGAACTGTGGGTGGAAATTAAGGATACCTCTGCGTTACTCTTTGAGGAATACAGGCGTGATGGTACCGTATGTTATAATAGACCTAATTATTTAATTATAGCCCTAAGTGCATACAGTTTTTTATGGATGAAAGGACCAAAAACGCCCTTCATCGCTTGCTACTTCTAAAAAATTCATAACTCTATAAATCTTTCGAAATGCGGGCGTCGTCCATCTAATTGTTGTGAATTAATTGTTACATCCATTTAAAAAACCACGCAAGCATTGTTCAGAACACAATTGTCGCCTTCTATACGGATTGGAGCAGTAATTTCTCTCATTGAGAAACCCGATGCAGTTAATTGGTCATTCCGATTATATGGGCCTGAGGCCCACTTTCGGTAATGTACTGTTTACGTACGACATTAAAACGTGAGTGATTTAGGATAGTTTTTCAAGATATTGATTGATGCTGTTTTATTTACATTTAATCTTTTTATTTATTTCTTTGGAATTCTTGGTTTTAAATTTAGTCGTCTTATTCATAAAAACATAAAATATCTAATAATCCTCTTAGAACTATAATGTGTTATGTCTTGTTTTGTCACATGGTCTGAGACAGGGACCAAAACAGATTACAGCTATAGAAATACATATAAATAGAATAGGAAATGTATCGGACATATTATATTTTTATGAATATAATTATAAGGATAAATGTTTAGGAAGAAAATAAAGTCCTTGATTTAATTAAGAAATCACTTTTCTTTACTTTTGCTGAGCAAGCAAAAGAGCAAGTAATGTGTTAATGCTGTTGTTCTTTTAGGTAATATACTGTATATTACCCTTCTGTTCCCAATAATACAACTAAACGTTATGCATTAGTTCTTTTTATATTAAATTATTTCAGCCTAATTTTTCGCGAGCATCACATTAAAATAACGACGTATTTTAGCATTATCCCATCTAAAATAGAATATACAAATAAATGAGTGTAATCAACATCAAAAGAATATATTTTCTGGTAAACTATTAACGTGTATTAAAGTGAGTAACTCATAAATAAGATTTAGCGACATCTTACGTCCTCAATTTGCGTCGGCATCGGCAATCGTTACATTTTTCGATCGTCGTTTATCATTAAAACGTTAGGAGCGACCTCGCAGTTTCCACCTTCGTGGAAATAACTATGTATTTTTCATTTATGAACATCAATAATAACTGCGAGAATATTTCGAGAACAAATATTGGACCTTCCACTAGTAAATTGCTTGTGTATAAAAATACCTTAATAATGATCTAAATAGTCTTTTCCCGCGACTTTGCCTCTGTTGAATAATATAAATAATTTAATAAGAACAGAAGATCATCTCAGGATCTGTTTGACTACTTGAGATAAGATTAACAGCAGATTTTAAATGCTTTCAAACAGAGAAAACAAAATTGAAATCTGTTCAGCAGTTTTTTCACCAACCTCCAACAGCCGGACAAGAATTCTAAAATCACTTTTTTGAGTTCGTCTACGTTTACTATACTCTAACCCATTTGTTTTTTTAAAACATTCTTATTCTTCAATGTGTACATTCAGGACGTTTTATACTTTTTTAATAGCATAGATAAGCTTATATTTTTGTTATGTTATAAGATTTTCTCCGGAAAGTTTGCATTAATAACATAAATTAAATTTAACAAAACGTACAGGTTCGTTGTACTCGGAACTGGTGCATGTACGAGTGGGTTTCGAACCAGCAACCACATGATCGCAAGCCATTAAGTTCGTTAATTACGCCGCTTCAATCTTCTGTCCACCCCGGGTCTCGACGATGTAACAATGTTTTTTTTAAATTACCAAAGCAGTAAGTATGCTATGATTATAATGCAAGATCTTGATTTTACTATATGCAAGAAAAGGTTCAGTTAGTGCAATCCCTATGACATACATAATAATATATACAAATCCACTTTACGTTGACCTCTCATTGTACCGAAAGCCTGTACTGTATACAAAGAAAGATACTGAATCAAACTTGAAATATGTACCTTGAAGTTTGAACTAGAGCTGTGTGTGTGTGAAATAATTTTAATCTGTCCAGAACGAAAAGAAAAACTGTTCCAAAAAGAAAACAATAGTGATACCTATATCACTAGTTTTTCTTTTTTTAATCCTGATTCAATCTAAAAAGATATAAATAATTATTATTATGAAAATGTTTTTATCAAACTTTAAATTTGAAAGATAAAGACAGTACGAATGTTCAAAGTGTCAAATATTTTTAATTTATTGTGTTATAAGGTGTGCACAATGTCAGAAATTAGAGAAAATATTATTTGTGTATTTCAAAATTAATATTTATTTACATTCGTCGATGACGTCATCAGTTCTGTATGATTTTCTTTATAAATAGATTTAATACATAAAAGAATTAAAGCCATGAAATTATGCCAATAGAGAAAATGTAGATTTTGATAGAAGACTGCCTCATTAGTCTACTGGTCCGGGGTCGATTCTCAGGAAAGTATTATTGAGTTTTTCTATAAAATTCAGTAGCAGCTCGAAGTCTGGACTTGTGCCGGGTTAATGGCAATAAGCCCGCCCCTACTACATGGGACCTAAACATATCGGCGAAGTGTGGGTGTACAGTGGCGGGCATATTGTCATTAAACGGACACAAATACCGACTCCGAGCTGCTGCTGAGAATTTCATAGAAAAACCCAATAACACTTTGCTCGCCCTGGGGATTGAACCCAGGACCTCTAGCGTTGCAGTCGCGCTTAGGACCACTAGGCTAATGAGGCAGTCAAACAGTTTTAACCATGTATATTTGTTAAAATACTCGTATTCTGATAATCGTGTTTTGTTGTCAAACATTGTTTTAGGTTTAACTAGTGCTACATTACTTCCTTCTTGTTGATAGTCATTAGCCGATCAATGCCTAGACTTTTAAGAGCTAGTACTGACAGCTGCTAGATGTAAATCCTTGAAGTCTTACCAATACACAAAAAAAAACCCACCACCTGTTCATCTCTAACACTCCTAAAATACGACCCAGCTATTAAAAAAACACTAAAATACGTGATAATGCCAACAAAATATTTACACACAAATTAGTCATTAAGCCGGTTTAATTGCCGTTGTTCTATTCGAGAAACTTATAATTAAACATGGATAGAACATCAAGGGGGATTCTCTGTTTCACACGCGCACATACTTACGTCACGCGACGGCACGAGAAGTGTGAAAACGCGAAATAAAAGCAATTCTTTCTAATTAACTCTTGAGTCGTGTGACTCGAAATAGATCCACAAACGAACACACTGATTTACACACCGCGACTGTTTCCGAATCAAACCGAATAATTAACGTAGTGGGTTTATTCGATTGTTTTGATTTGAAACGATTGATGGCGCAGCGATGGAATGTTCCATAATTCGAACATCACTAGGTACATTTTTAAGTCATTAACATTCAATTTTATGTCCTCACTTGACGCTTTTTTGTTATCTTGATGTATATCTTCTAAACCTGTTTAAGTTATCGTCATTTATAAAATTTACTTATGCATCGATAAAAAAAACTTACTTCCATTGATATGTCTAAGCCCACATCCAGTATCACAATAAAAATATTTTAATTTCAAATTTCACTTCGGAAATTCCTAATCTAAAATTTTAAGCCCCACCCAAATATATTGTTGCTATATCTAATATAACACTGTTAATGAATGCGTTGCGAATAGTTTATTAGTATCAAATATGGTTGTTGCGTAGCCTTGCTATCCAGTAAAGGCAAAGCGACTAAAAAGTGAGCAAGCGTAACTAATGAAAGATCGCGGGGTGATTAAGCTGGCGCTGTCATCGACGCTCCGGTCACGCATTCACTGTACCAATCGCTGCCAACATCATTAATTGCTCGTTTCATTGCAGTTATGTTTCATTAATATTCGAAACTATATTGAGAACTGATTGATTTTTATTTTATTATAGTCGCGCCCTTTTCCTTGTGAAGCGTTAGTTTGTTACTGCTATTAACACTAATTACGTCGTCACGACTCACATCTTAGTTGTTCATCTAGTTGTTTGCTCAAGATAATAAATACTGCATTGATGTAGATAGTTCACTGCACCCGTTGGTAATTTAAGATCGCCTTTTCCTGTTTGCATTTTTTGGAGCGATCAACGAGGTACCTAGTTATGGTATGGTGACTACCTAGTTTATCTTTCTACTTCACGTAAATGATAATCATTGATCCTACTTTACGGATACTATCGCATTGATAATTATGTTTCTAAAAGAATTCTAAAGAATGTAGCACATATAGAATCTATCAATAGCTTATGATACAACACAAGACTTATTCAATACCGGTAAATAAAAACATTATTTTCAAGAATAAACATCGCAAATCAATGATTTCTCCTTAAGGCCGGTAAGCGAGCCCATCATAACTTTAAGTGTTTGTCCTATCTCACGTCGTTCTAATTATATTTTATTAATATGAACTCCAAGCCGTATTTTTTTTAGAATTATAACAAGTTTTTTTAGTCAGACGCTATAAAATTAACATGACAATAACAGATATTGCTCCAAATTCGGACAAACGTTAATTTCCATATAAATAATTGGTGTCATTCTAAAATATAAAATTCTAATGTATGTATTTATTTCTGTTTGCGATAATTTATTATAATTTCGAATACCTACTCAAAACACGAAACGGTTTTATCTATATTTTTAATTTTATATGAGGAATGAATTAGAATACATAAGAGTCAGAAATGCGACACTCATAATGAATGATTTACATTTAAGTACCTTAATCTTAATCGATGGGAAATAACAAAATTCTTAAATTATCTTGAAACTTTATCTATTATGCTTTTTAAAGACTAATTTCAAATTCGTATTACAATCGAATATTTTAGATACCTTTTTTCTTAAAAGTTCTTTCTGTTACGCTTCCTCTGTCACAATTCTGGGCAAAGGACTCTTCAATTCCTCTTAACCTTATATAATATTATATATTTTTTGTATTTTGTTTGTATCTATATTAATCATTCGATTACGCTAAAACTTTGGTGAGTAATAATACCTACTACTAAATTACAATTTATTTTTTAAATAATGATAAAAAATATGAACCTATTATAAATTTATGAGTAAACAATATGTAATATATAGCACACTGTCATAGCTAGTGTTTAAATTATACAGGTAGAGTCATAATTTGTATGATTTATACATTAGAAATCACTTGTCGTAAAATTAGGAAACACGTGTGCCTAATATAAATATGTAGGTAGGTATGCATCTTAAAACAGACGTAAAATTCTGGAATAGCATTAATATGTATCCTAACAAACATCGTTTACCTAATGCGTTAGTAAAAATGAATAATACTTATATTCCATTACTCTTTTAGTTCTGAGGTGGTTCTCATCACTGCCTACGCTGATAGGTACCATTTATTTGTCGACGAACTTCGATATCTGGGTGATTGTAGTTTTTCATAAGAAAAATTCATTTGAATATTAAAATTGTTAAATTTAGTTTGCGTGAATTATTTACCACCACTGAATTCAAGAAAGAAACATAAGAGAACAATTTAACTAATTTGGAACGTTAAGCGATCTATTTCGATTCATTTGATTACTTTGAATGTGTATCGTATAGCAATTGACAGACAGTTTTGTTAGATGAATCAACATCTAGACTCAGATCAAATAAAAAGTAAAGATGGAACTTTGCGAACAAAGAAGTGAGGCCGGCTAAAACTACGCCTAACGGTGTACAACATACAATTGGTACTTATTAGTGTCATGTAATTGGTACTTATTAAAAGTAGGTAATTGGTCGCTTAGATTTTCATCATAGCATATTTTACTTCGAAATATCAAACTCTTAATATGCTCGGTGTCAAAAGATCAATTGTGGAAGACAAATTGTACATCACACCTTAGTATAACTATAAATGGTTATTTGATATGGTTTCAATTACATTTAACTCTAATTATACCTATTAAGACATACTAAACAGCGATAAATGGAAAATAATTTTTCCAAATCTCTAGTATCCAATTCCGTGAAACCTCATCTAACATACGAGTAAGTACAAGTTTCTAAATAATAGTAGATTAATCTTAAAACGGTCCAAGAGTCACACAAACAACAATAAATGGAAAGTCGTTTTTTTTTCACACCTACTGTTACATATCGATTTCATATCGAACAAGTACAATTACCAACATAACGACACCTAATTTAACAGTGAAATATATTACATCAATGACCCTTTCGAATTTTATCTAAAATCTAAAAACCTTTTACGTCGTAGAACTTTAAATTATGTCACATCTCAAATTGCTAATCGAATACTAATAACCTTGTACACATGGCTACACATCAAGCTAAGAATCCACTTTAGACTGACCTCCCATTGTAAAAGTTTTCCGTACAAATTCAAGGCCAGCCTATACTGGTTTGTGTGTAGCATGATCTGTAGCCATGCGTACCATCGCATCGGCTCGTATAACTTTCAGAATCTTACTGTCGTGTGTGGCAGCTATAAAAGCATTGATTTGCATATTTCTTACATCTAATTTTGTATCATAAGTAACATATTAATCAAATAGCTTTTTCAACCTCACGTCTTGATCTGGTGACGTTGAGTGGTTTATGATACAACTGAGCGACAGTTGTACGATTAACGCGATGCTCTCTTTAAATAGTTTTATGATTTATACCGTCTAAATCAGAATGTTAATCCTTCCAGCATCCAAGGAATCCGGTAAAGATATAAGCATAAAGATAATTATGCACATTCAAATTGAATGCGTAATTTGATTTTCTTTAAAGTTCTCACGTGATTGTTTGAATACTTCAAAGAAAAAAATACATAGATATGAGCAACTGGTCGCAGTTTTATATTACAAACTAAAAACAAGATAAAACTTCATGTAATAAAATATTCAAGATTAAATAGTGCCGATTTGCATAGAATTGTAATTAAAAGTATGTCAGATATCAATTGCTTTAAAAATTCTATCGATTTAATTATAGCTGGCCGAGAATGATTTTATTGACAGCACAAGCAGTTGATTTACTTAATTGTCTCTTCGTTATCTTTATTGTGGTGACCAACGCCCAAAGTATTAGGATGTTTTTTTTTATATTATCGACGTAATTAACATAAAATTTGTAATCTGAAGACATCTATTGTATTTCCCGTTTTTCGTCTCTATTAATTTTATGCTTCGAAGGTTGGAATAGTTCAAGTTTGTGTCATTAATCAAGATTTTACGGAGATTGTTTTTAAAAAAAATTAATTGTGTCAAAGGAAAGTCTTACCTATTAATTGTGTTTCTTAACCGTCCATATAAATAGAAATTCAATGCCTTTCGTTGGTTAGTGTGTCATTTAAAGTGGATCAATAAAATTTTGTGTAATATTATTTTCAAAGTAATTGTTTCAATACAAATAAGGTTTTAGGGACAGAAAAACTTGGAAAATACGTAGTCTGGACAATTGAAAAGTTTTGGAAAAACTTCGAATCCCTCCTACAAATCCTTTTTTTTCTATTTTTTTTTTGTAAGATTTATTTAAATTTCAACAGCAGAACGTCTGTTGGGTTCGCTAGTATCAAAATTAGGAGAGATATAAGCACAATTTAGGTACACTTTCGAATTAAAATTTGTCTACACTTTCATAAAAAAAAAGACAAATTGTTTTAATTAAATGTAGAAGTATTAATAAGTAGATAGCAATTCCATTGATTGACCAGTTTAAATGGTTTTTAAAATTAACTGCTGAGAATTTGTCAATTATAATTTATCAGCGATTTAAAAAGTGTTTAACAGCGTGATAAGGTTGACAAGTGGCGCCACCTATCAAGATGATAATGAACTTCCATCGCAACGTGTTTTGGACACATTAAGCGCTTAGCACTTAACACGTTAAGCCCAGATAACTGTCACTGACGCAATTAAGAATCTCTTGACAGATAAACACACTTAATGAACCACAAACTTGAAAAATAAAAATTAAACAATATTAGTTAATATTGCCCTTCAGTTGAAGCCCGAGGTTTGGAGTATAGGATTTGTGCCCGGTTAATGGTAATAAATAGGCTACTTTAAATGGATCCTAAATACAGGGTGGAAGGGACATCGACGCAAAAACACTTACCATGAATTCAGTTCATGATTCTGGACACACTTGCGTTGAAATTTTTCGTTGCTTGTTTTAAAAAAACCTGCTGTTCCATACATTTTGACCGTGTTGCCATTGCACTTTTGTAGGAAAAAGCAAATTTTTTTTAATAACCAACGAAAAATATCAATGCAAATGGGTCCAGAATCATGAACTGAATTCATGGTAAGCGTTTGTGCGTCGATGTCCCTTCCACCCTGTATATCGATGAACTGTGGGTGTACCTACTTTCGTTGCGACACCCCTGCCTAACTCGTCGGAGAATACAGGCGTGATAACATGAAATGTTTGTTATTTAAAATTATTTAATTTTATGGGCATGCTAAATATCTTCATAGATATTAAAAGTGAAAGAAAAAAATACTTTTAGTAGCATTTGAACCTGTATCCTTTAGTAAGGTATGCCGGACGTTTTAGCAAAATAACCTACCGAGTTCAGTTGGTATCATCATACGAGACTAGGGGAATGGGGAACGCAGTTATAGGTTAGACATACATACATACATACATACATACACTCACGCCTTTTTCCCACAGGGGTAGGCAGAAACTATGGACTGCCACTTGCTACGACTCTTGCATATCTCTTTCGCTTCTTCCACATTCATACATCTTTTCATACACACGCGCCGGTTGCGAGTACTACGCACGGGACCTTTTTGGAGAACCTCGCCGATAAGATCGGTGTACGTCCTTCTAGGGCGACCTCTCCCGACGCTGCCACTAACATTCGCCTTATAAATTCTATTCGTTAGACAAACATATTAAACAAAATTAGGTACTAAGGGGAAAATAAAGAAATAAATACATAGACCTTCTTTGTCTGCGTCGCGCAGTCTGGTAAAAAGAGAAATGCCTAAAGGATTGGCAACGCCTGGAACAAGTCAAGTAAATTTATATTTTATCAACTGTAAACACCTTAATGCATTAGTGTAGCGTAAAACAAAAGAAAAAGCTGTTTAAAGAATAATGAAAGAAATAACTTTTATACAAAGAGTGAGGATTGAAATAATTGTACTTTATCAGCCAGGGATAATAATCATGGCTTTGTGTAGTAGGTGTAGGTATATAATATGTACCTATATATTCAAATGTACACGTTATTATGAATAATTAACAATGACATAAACATAATACTTGATTAGGTTCTAAGAACACGCATCTCCAAAACAAAACGAGCCCTCACTTTCAAACGAACAATAGACGATTCTACTCGTAATTAGAGAGTTGTACATTCCGAACGATCTTTCGGATCGATTACGGTTGAATAAACAATTCCTTTTTGTTTTTTTTTATTCAAATAATGTTATAAATCAAATACGCGCCGTTAACGTCCCGCAGGAGAGGTCATTTATCAGAGCGACGCGGGCGCAAGTACGAGAGACGCCATTGTACCATACATTAATGTTTCCTTAATTGTTATTTTATCGGATTCCAATATGGCCGACACGCGCCCGTAATTAGTCTCTGTACGGATTGAATGATTTTAGCTGTTCGATTTTTAAAATAATTAATGATATGGGCACCTTAAGATTTCCTTGGAGTAATCAATAACATCTTTGGTGCGGTTCGGTTGCATTTAAAATTTAGTGAGCCTTGATCGAAATAATATTTTTAATACAATTTATTTTAAGCATCATGATCATATACTGCTATAGGTATTATTTTAAATGATGCGGTAATTAACATGATTTTAAACAGTTAGAGGTGCATGCCTTGATTTTGAACTCGCAGCCTGTGACAAGGCGTCTTCCATGGTCAGGCAGGTAACAATTAAAATCTAAATAATCGACTGCCTCATTAGTCTAGTGGTCCTAAGCGCGACTGCTATGCTAGAGGTCTTGGGTTCGATCCCCAGGTCGAGCAAAGTGTTATTGGGTTTTTCTATGGAATTCTCATTAGCAGCTTGAAGTCTGGATTTGTGCCCGGTTAATGGCAATAGGCTCGCCCCCTATTACATAAGACCTAAACATACCGGCGAAATGTGGGTGTATATTAATACACCTCTGCCTAACCCTTCGGGGAATAGAGGCGTATGATGGTATACAAAATAATTGAATAAAATTGTTATCCAATACATATTATATCAATATTTAACAAAACGTCTGTTTTTATACGTTTTAATTGTGTTATTTAAGTATAAACAGTCCTGGGTTCGATTCCCAGGTCGAGCTAAATGTTATTGGGTTTTTCTGTGTAATTCTCAGTAGCAAGCAGCTCGGAGATTAGATTCGTGCCCGGATTATGGCAATAGGCTTGCCTATTTTATGACCCTAAACATACCGGCAAATCGTAGTTTGTTCATTAGGATACGTCTGCATAACCTTTCGGAGAATATAGGCGTGACGCAAGGTATATTTTACAGTTTTTTTTATTTTTTTATTTATTAATTTCTTAGCTTCGACGTTAAGTGATTACGACAACACCCACTGTTTTATGAGTTTTCGAAGGCAACAAAACTCGTGTTCTAGAATATTAACAGTGCAATTATTAAAATGAATAAATAAATAATAAATATATTAGCAAAATTACAAGGTTATGTTACTTATAAATGTTTATATTTGATAAAATTATTGGAATACGTTTTGCATTTATTAATTTATGTTCATAACACATTTTTATTCCTCATTAGGAATAACAACATAAGTATAAATAGGTACTAATATTATTATTATATAGTCTAACCCCTCAAAACCTGAGAGGAATCCCGCGCCCAGCAGTGGGACAGGAACTGGGTTGATAATGATGAAGTATTATTAGTATTCCCCTTTCCTATAAAATGATACAAAAAAATTGAGCACTATTGATTACACGAGGTTTCAGTAAAATTTTCTTTAAATTAACGTCTTTATTAACATTAATGTATTATCACATTTATGAGTACAGTATACAGCGTTTACTTGATTATTTACTTTTAAAGCTGAAAAAAAAAACAATTATTAAATAAAGCAAGAAGCGGCGGACACTCATTGGCTAAGGCGTCAGACCTGCGATCATGTGGTTGCCGGTTCGAAACCCACCCATTGCTACTACCGACGTGAACCCACTCATAACACAAGCATTTAGCTTAGCGGGGTTAACAAGAATACTAGTACCTAATATGCGACCCACAAAACCCAAAAAAGCTTACTAGCGAGCTTTTTTTTAATAAAAACAACAATTAAACAATAGGTATCTATAAAGGTCGATTAATCGTCAAATTAAGTAATGATAGTATAACATTGCGTCGCCCACCTTTGCAATAAAATGATCGAAAGGAGATCATTAGCCCTCATTTAATACGAAGTTTTATTAAGTCAATGTGAATTTTTAGGGTTCTATAAATTTTATAGAAACAGACATGTACTTATTCGTAGCTATAACTGTGAAATATTATTTCAAAGTCCATGTAGGTATTCGATATTTATCAATAAGATTATTGGCAAGATTTGATGTTATTTATAATAGAGACAATAGAAAAAATATTTTTTTGCAGGTTGACATATCTGTTGCTTTATTGGTGATTTAAATAAAAGCTTTTTGCTACACCAACTACAGCAAACAATCCTTTTATTCAAAGAACTTTTAATAATGTTGCTACAAAACCTGCTTAGGGCATGACAAACTCATTCTTGACCAGTTTTTAAATATAATACAAATTTAATATGCAAAGTTAAAGTTATAAGTCCTCGAAGTTTTAAATCCCAGCAATCCTGTGACAACATTTTAAAAGGGGTACCGAGCTCAATTTTACGACCAACATAAATGCCCCATAAAAAAGGATAAAAAGTTTTAATTTCTCCCGTCTTAAATGAGCGGGTGTTAATTTTAACTCAGTATAGGAATTATGTATACGGCATATACTAATTCTTTGTCATTATAAGGTATTTTATGTTTTTTCTTCACGGCATAGCTCTTGGCCGTAAATAAGGCCCGGTTATGTTTGTTGGTTTAACTTTAACGTGTTTCATATAGATTAAATTCTAATTTATTTTATGGAATCTTCGAATTTTTCGAGCGGACTGATCATAATTTCATTTCGGTGCACTGTGGGGTCAAATTGTTATTTTTTCATTGTGTGAGTGATTGTATTTTTCGCTCAGGTCACTTGTATCTTTTGTGTGATACAATGTAATTTTAAAAGATAGAATATTGAGAGTAATGAGATAGTAGTAATCATCCTCCTAGGGTTAGCGTTGAGCTAGCAATTAGTTGAGGTCGCTTCCAGTCTAACCAGATACGGCTGAGTATGAGTATTTTACATGAAGCAACTGTCATCAATCTGTCTGTCATCATCATCTGTCAATGTCAGACTCCGCAATCTAAATTGTGGGCAACATCGGTATTCAAAGGGTAGGTAGACTGGTTGTCAGGCTTTTTGGACGTTTGACTACTACTAAGGATTGTTGTAGGTGTTAGACAGGTATAACAACCGGGACCAACAGCATTACAAGCTCTCCAAGGCCCGGAGGGGTCTCGATGTGTTATGAATGGTAACCCATCCACAGGCAAATTGCGGCAAGCATAGCTTAACCTTACAGCTCTGCAGATCAACGGAGTTATAACTTAGCCACGAGCCCCATATAGCAGTAGTGTTATCATCATCAGCCCATTACATCGTCCCACTGCTGGGCACGGGTTTTCTCTCAGAATGGGAGGGATAAAGCTATAGTCCACCACGCTAGCCTACTACGGATTGGCAGACTTCACACGCCGTCAAGAAAATCTTTGAGGCATTCAGGTTTCCTCACGATGTTTTCCTTCACCGTTGAAGCTCTTGATAATTAATCATTAATACACACATGAGTTTGAAAAGTCAGAGGTGCATACCGTCAATTCGAAATCGAGATCTTTGACTTGGCAGTCCAAAGGTTCCAAAACTACAAGGCTATCATTAATTCGTTAGTAGTGTAATTAGCTAACATTATTGTGTTCCAGTTTGAGGGCGGCCTATGATATTCAACAACTCAGGTCTTAAAATGACAACGCTTGATTTGATACATATACCTAATATACCTATGTTGCGGTATGTTTGTTTGTCATTTACAATAAAAAACGTCAGTAAGTATTAGCGTCGTTAAAAATACCCGTTTTTTGTTGTTGTAAAATAAAGTTATAAAGTTTTATGACGTTCGATTAAAATTTTGAGTATTAAAACGCAAGTATTTAAGGTATGACTACACATTATACTTAATTACCTATACCAAAATAATTTCAATATCTACAATCAAATTTCTCCACTGTTTTCAATGTTTGAAGTTGAATACGTACTAAATTAAAAACACCATTACTTGGCACACTCTAAAGTCGTACATAATTATACAATGATATTTATCTTAATGTTTAAGAAATAAATGACCCAATAAAGATTAACACCCAAACCTTAATTAGTGACAAATTGGTTGCCTTAAATAAACGGATTAAAATGCATGGAGGGTTTCTTCATGCAGGTAACGTAACATCATGACTGCTTTCTTAAAGGAGGTATGCAAATGAGTCAGGGTCGCTTAAAGGGTTTCTATAAAAAAAACAAAGTTGCTAATAACATACTATAACATACCCTTACGGCTATATTCCCCCGAAGAGTAAGGCAGAACTGAAGGTTGTACACCCACATTTCGCCTGTATGTTTTGGGTCCCATCTATAGAGTGACAAGCTTATTCGCATTGACCAGGCACATATCCAAATTCCAACCGGCTTGAGAATTTCTTAGAAAAACCTAATAACACTGCTAATCCACTGAGGACCTCAGCTTGGCAGTCGCACTTGGAACCACTAGACTAATTATGTAGCCGTTACCTAATTCCAAGAGAAATATAGTTTTGCCTGACATACTGGCAGACGACTGTTTATGCTTATGAGGTACTAAATCGCTAGCGGCTA
This sequence comes from Subacronicta megacephala, assembly GCA_958496365.1. NCBI lineage: Eukaryota > Metazoa > Arthropoda > Insecta > Lepidoptera > Noctuidae > Subacronicta > Subacronicta megacephala. The sequence goes on from OY292526.1 coordinate 6,263,504, forward strand.
TGAACTCCTGGTATCTGGTCCTACTAAGAGCATAATAATGCAAGAGTAAAGTAGGTATTATTTAATTAATACGTATACTACGATTGATTGAAACTTGATTTACCAAATGATTGAAATTACATATTCAATCAATTCGCATATATTTGTCAAAAATAATGAGGATTGCCCAGAAACTGGGATGCGGAAGGGTTCAGCTGCATCTAGTTACACTAGAAGTCGACCTGAATGAACATAGTTGGGAAAAACACTAGGAGGATCAGAGTAGATACCTACAGTCGCCAGCATATCCAGATAAACAAAACTGTCAAATTTCTCCAAATGATTGTAAACCTTAAACTGTCGGTGATTACGTTCAAAATCAACTGAACAAATTTGTCATTTTATGGTAACTTGATGTGCTGGCGACCGTACTACAGTGCACTGCTTTTATGTGAGTGGTCATAAGATACAATATTCATCACAATTTTTTAAAATCCACATCGGTCCATTACATAATATAGGCACCGTTTATTACATATAAGAGTATAAACATACATAAGTATTTGTATGGGCATCAAGTAAATATTCGTTCCTTTGTGTAAACTTTCACCCTTAATGAGCACAGTCGAGGTGTCACCGAAGTCATCCGATGTCACGGCGTATTACGTATTACGATAGCCGATGGTAATCACTTGCTAACAATATGGCAGGTGATTTTTAAACACGTGTAATGTGGACCCAAATTTTTTTAAGTAAGTAGGAAGAGAATTGCGAGAACGCGAGTAATTTTATGTATTTTGAAGTAAAATTAATTTTCCTCCTCCTTGTTATATTATTTAAGGTGATAAGTACCTAATTCTTCAGTTTCCGGTTACTTATCAGCAAAAGCTCAAAATTCCCTCAGTTCTGAATAACTGAACTTGAAACAAAACTTTTCTAATTACCTACATTGTTTGAATAAAAACCTGATAAATCTGGCGGCCGTAATACGAACTGCTAAGCTTGAGGTTATGGGTTCGATTCCCAGGTCAAGCGAAGTACTTAGTTGTGGATGTTGTAGGATTGTTCTGTGAAAATCTCATTGACAGCATGGATCGGATTGACAGATGGGATAATAGGTGTGCCCATATTACATTGGGACCTCTGTCTGACCGTAACGAGAATACATGTGAGTTGGTAGATTATAATTCTGAATATAATTAAATTCTGAGACGTTTTTCAACCACAAATAAATCAAAAGAAACCACACAAAGCCCTACCATCCACAATAGTGACTCAAAATGAAAACAAACACGCATTCCTGACACTCCTAATTAATACCACAAAAATACAAGAAAAAAAACGCAACAGCATAGCAATCGTACACGTAACAAGAGCCGGCGCGACCCGGCGCGCTGTGCCCATATATTTACTTTATCTTGTTCAATACACTTAAATACAAATTAATACAAGCACAGGACCGGACCTTAATGGCGAGCCGGACTGTTTATTTTACACCTCGCGATGGGACATGCCAGTTTTATTTTTAATTTTTTTATTGGTCACACTCAGTGCCCGACATTTGGCTTTTAGCGCCTTCGAAAATGGAACGTCTAGGTTTTTTCTTGGAATTATCAATGGATTTAAGGGTGTGTTTGGTATAAAATTTTAGTTGCGTTAATAGGTAAAAATATTTCTAGTTGGTACCTGCATAACATCCATTCATTTCGTTCTTTGGGCCGTGATTTTTAGAGTGTATACCTTGAAGAGTAGTCATGTGTACAAATAGCAAGTTATTTCAACTCATACTGATAATAATAATCATAGGTAGGTATGTGTATCTGTAGGTGTTAAGGTCCTCTGTCATAAGGGGCTATCCTATTGCCATTAACCGGGCACATACCTATCCATATTCCGAGCTGCTACTGAGAATTTCATAGAGATATGAAATATTTTAAAACCTTAAGATAATAATTAGATGGGTACCTATAAGTTAACTTACTATGTTAATTCTGCATAGTCCACAGGTGTTGATCTGTCTCATTACAACGAAAAATTACAAATGCATTAATCCCAACAAGGTTTGGATTAATAATGAGCTGTAACTAGCAACACAGGTAAAAAAAACTTTAAAAGCATCCATTGCATGGCATTTATTTTTAAATACCAATCTACTTTTTTAAATAATATATGGGATCAGACAAGTCAGGTGGCTTGTTACTTGTCATTATCTTCAAATTTCAATACTAAGCGAATAAATAAATAATAATTATACGAAACATTTACAGCATAAATACACAATTTTATTCACCGAATATCCCTGGTGATATCAAGGATATTCAATGAATAAAATGTTCAACCTTATTGATAACTCGAACCGAGTTATCGATATTAATTAGATCACAATATTCAAATTTCGAACTAGCTCTATCTCAACTAAAAGTACAACACTATGTTATATGCTAATAAAACTTGCAAATACATGCAACTCAATTAGTATAAATGCATATCCGAGATATCAGAGCCGTTATTTAGATATACCTATTGGTTTCAGATACAGTATGGACATTAATATTCGAAAAATATTGTCAAAGCGCCTCACTGGCCGATAAAAATGTCGGGCCACACGCAGCAGGTCATTAGACACCTCCCGGAGGAAAATAAATTAAAGAAAACGAGAAATCTCGACCGTCAACCTTATTCACAACGTATAGCCTTCAATTTACACTATACTCTCGCTTTTGACAACATCCAATGCTCTCTTAAAAGAGTTTCAAAATCCAGCGACGCAAACACAAAAGGCAATGTATTTATTTTTTAACATTCAATCATGTCACGAGCTTATGAATAGGGATATAAGCTTGGGATCAATTAAATGCCATAAGATACAAGCACTATAAGTCAGTTCGGAGCGAAATCCAAGAAGTAATGACTAACAGTCTAGTTTATGGTGTAAAAAGTTCGTGTTTCGTAGGTATAAACCTTCGTCCAATCTGCCAAACAGTTCTGTAATTTGCAGAGACTTGTTCACTGTAATTAAATGGATTTAACGGGCTTCTATTTGTCACTGGTTGCTAGCTAGAATCTTATTAAAACAGTTCCTGCTATTTTAGAATTATTCAAATGAAATTGTTATTTAAATAGGTACACAAACTAAGTACATTGCGCCTTCTGACGCAACACTTAAGCCTGTATTTAACAAATGACACCATCAAATATATACCTGTCTTTGTCATTTTGATATAATTTAATAGGGAAAGCACTAAAAGTAATGCCATTGGCGTTTTAGATTAAGCAAGATAATCATTTGAGTGCTTTGGATTAGATTGGTGCAGTGATAGCCTAGTGATATGACCATTAGACTGCCAAGTCAAAGGTCTCGAGTTCGAATCCAAGGCACGCAACTCTAACTTTTCGAAGTTATGTGCGTATTAATAATTAATTATCACGCGCTTAAACGGTGAATGAAAACATCGTGACATTCTCTCTTCGAACATTCTTGACGGCATGTGAAGTCTGCCAACCCGCAGTAGGCTAGCGTGGCGGACTATAGCCTAATCCCTCTCGTACTGAGAGGAGACCCGTGCCTAGCGGTGGGACAATGTAATGGGTTGATGATGAAGATAATCATTTAACGTCAATAACAGCAAAAAAAAAAATCGTAAAAATAACGTAAACTACTTACATGTTGTTTTTTTTATAAATGAACACAAAACGTTTCCATCGATTTTGTATTCGTATCGAATCCTACAATGGAGGTGCTAACTGAAATTATCACAGCAAAAATCTACCAATTAATATTTCCCCCGTGCGATTACTAAACATATTCTTTTGTCTTTAAAACAAAGCCAACAAGCGGATCAGTTAACAAGTTTACATTTTACAACCATCACGACGTTTCCGAGAATACCAATATCCTTTCGTTATTCCAACCTTGCTTGAAACAATTAAAAATCTATTCAGTATGCGCAATGACACTTCTCTATCCGCTTAGTTCAGCTTTTGTTGCCAATAAAAACTGTTTATTGGTATAAATATACTATTTCGATTCAAGTCAGATGGGTAGAAAATATAAAAGAGTCCATCTGGTAATTGTTAGACACTAAAATAAGGCATTTTATTGTTAACATGTTACTTAATTAGAGTAGGACGTGGACGGAAATGTCATAGAGTTGTAGTGCAATGACCCAATCAATAAACGACTGTCTTAGTAAAGATTTATTGATTAAACTGCGATCTTATCAGTGAACGGTCCGAAGGTTCTGAATTAGAATTTTGTTTGCGTTCCAAGTCAGGTCAGTTACAAGTGGAAAAGTACTTAAAAAGTGATATTGTTTGAGATAATATGCACATATTTTTTTAGTAAATGTAGTTGGAAACAAACATACCTACGCATCCAAATCCTATGGATGTTAATAGGACCAAGGAAATTATTTATGTATAGAATAGCTGTGCTCCGGGGTTTTTGTTTACCTATCTATTTTTATTGGCCCCTAAGAGCCGTAGCCTAATACTAAATAACCTAAGTTACACCTTATCAGCTATCTGTCAGTAAAAGTCCTGTCAAAATAGGTTCAGCTGTTACGGAGATTAGCTTGAACAAGCAGACAGACAAAATTTGAAAAATTTAAATTTAATTTTATTAAAACCGTATATAGGTCTAATTTTATACCTATGCATTTGGTGAAAAGCTATTATTGTGACATTGTGATAATGGCAAACTACAGAAAAGTTTATTTTGGGACAACGTATTATTGCAATTTGGGATGTTGCTTTACACATTAAATAGCGCCATCTCTTATTTAATTTAGAATAGATTTTAAAATTTTCTAGATTCGTTTAAACAAATGCAACTAAACAATTAACAAAGAATTAGAAAATCTCACCAACCAATTATTTCCAATTGACGAATGATATGCTACAACAAAGCGCATAGTGAGAGCCAAGTCTAGTAGTTAACCCGTTAATTTACGACAGTTGGTGTCCACTACACGCGACAATAAATCACGATGAATTACAACAATGATGGAATCTTGCGATCGACGACAAATCCCGAATTCATTATCTTGTACACACGATAAAATGTCAACCGATACGTTTGTACTACAAAAATAACCGCTATTGCAACGGAATACGGTCGGTTCAAACGGCTTGTTGTGACGTCGTGTGATACAAAGTCACGCTTGGATTGCCGATGTTAAAAACGAAGACACGCTGTTAAAATGTTGTGATACAATAATTTTGCAAGTTTATTGAACAGTACTATAATTAAATTTTGTTTGAATTACAGAACAAAAGGGTTAATTGTAGATTTTTATTGCAATAGTAAAAAATATTCAGGGTGTTGCATTCTATAAAAAAAAACTTTATAGACTGCCTCATTAGTCTAGTGATCCCAATTGCGAATGCTACGCTAGAGGTCTTGGGTTCGATTCTCGGGTTGAGAAAAGTGTTAATGAGTTTTTTCATGAAATTATCTGTAAGTCCGATATTTTGTGTCCGGTTAATGGCAATAGGCTCCCCCCCTATTACATGGGACCTTAACATATCAGCGAGACGTGGGTGTACATAAGCACACATCTGCCTAATCCTTCGGGGAATACAGGCGTGGTGAATCATCGTTAATAAATTTACTGGGCATGGACAATTTCAAATATTTATTTCAGCAATTCTTAGTCATGAGATATCCATAATATACCTAAGTAGAATTGATTTAATCAAAACCTTGTTGTTTCCATATAAGAGAAACTTAATTATAAATAAATAAATAATTAGAAATCTGTTTAGATAACGAATCACAGAACAAAGGTCAAAAGTTTAAGAATTTGCTTAACAACTTGGCATATGTTTATTAATATCGATAATTCGACTATTAAATGAATCGATTATTGGTTAATCGACTAATGCTGCTTGAAATTGACTAATTTGTAGACGAGACTTGGCTTAATTAAACCAGTTGAGTGTATAATCATTTAATTAGAAATCGGAAAATAATCTGAGATAGCTATAATATTTTTTACGGTACTTATATATGTGATCATTATATCTGATGACACGGTATGTAATAATATTAAATTATTATAATAAAATTATATTATTAAATTATAACATACCATACCTCGAAGGGTTAGGCAGAGGCGTACACCCACAGTTCGCTGGTATTATTAAGTAATATATTGGTAATAGGGTGCAAATCCTATTACCAATATATTACTTAATAGTAGTCTAGTCCATTGCCAATTGGAACAAGTGCAATCTGCAGGTCACTTTTGATTTGGATCAGTAACTGAGAGGCTATAATTACTCGCAGAGAAAAACGGAGAAGGAAAAACATTATGGCACACGCACATTATAACGAAAAGTCAGAGGTTGTACCTTGGATTGAACCGAAACCTATGTATGACTTGGTCGTCTAATGGACATATAACTAGGCTATCACTGCATAAAAATTTGGAAATCACTGTATACAATCTAGAAATCTAGCTCAGGACTTCTCCCCCGCACCCTGGCTGTTGACCACCACATCAACTAGACCAGCTCGTGCGCATTGATGTGTCATTAATTTTATTTAACCGAACACTATTGTCTGTTACTGTAAACAACGGTTCTGATATTCTGAGAACAATACAATTGGAAACTACTAATGAATGGCAATATGGTGCAAGGTGTAGCTTACCTGTCAATACAAGCCTATTTAGCGATTCGTTAGGCAAGGGCTACTAGGTACTCATTAGTTTTACTTGATATATTGAGTGTTGATGACCAGAATAGCGAATTTGATACGCCCTATTAAAAACTTCTTGGACATTTAAGGTCAAGCCTACAAGTAATTCGTAAAGACAGAAAAAAGAACACCGTATTTCCAAGAACTTTAGTTGCAGTATCGTAACCTAAGACACTTTCAAAGTCATAGTCGTAGGTGAAGTTCTAAGAAAACTTAAGTGCGGTGTGACGGTTCCAAAAATCCGCAGAATCGGCCACCTTATTCAAATTCTATCGGAGCTTCCATAGGTTTATGTCAGGCGTACGGCAATATTAATTCTATAAAACAGCCTAATGAAACCCACCTCAACAGAAAGTATGAGCCAACCCGCACATGCTTGCGGGTTTACGTCATCAGTACGTGTTTTACCGCTAACAAACATACATTAATATGGAAAGCTCGCCTCTGCCAATGTGCCAGCCAACGCTGCCCCCACGAAGATGGCTATTGTCTTTTCAAAACGTGACTCCAAATGTTAATTGGACTATTAAAAGCCGAATGCGGGTCATTTCGACCATTACGAACGGAGCCCTTTTGAATATGTATAATAAAATTATTAGATGAGCTGAGCTCAATTTGTGTGTTAGGTTTCTAATGAGGTTATGCGCTTTCTTGTCACAGATGGCGCTTGCGTGTTGAATGCGCAAGCGCACAGCCGGATGCGCGAAATGGATTTTGTTGTGTGCGTAACTGTGCGCATCCGATGCAGAATATTATATTAGCGCCCTTAGTGTGGGAGCTCAGATATTAATCGCTTTTATATTCATATATAAGTCGATAAGTAGGCTAGTGGTATGTTGTATTTATACGTGCTCATAGTCTAAATGATGAGACGTCGATTACTGACATTCTGAAAGGAATTAATGATGAGAGTTTAGCTAATTATGGCTCCGATGCACTTCAACGCTGTTGCAATACAAAACTGATTCATGATTTAATAAATATAGACACGTTACTACGTTATTATGGAATGCCTTTTAGGCTTGAACATAATTTTAGAACCGTGACTGCTTTTGGAATTAAATAATTTGTTCCAAGTGCAGTTCCATTCAAGCCATTTTACCATTATTCATCAACAAAGAATTGTTGTAAGTTTAGTTAGAAACGCACAGGAAACGTATTAGGTATTGATTTTTTCTTATAGAAAATAATCCTATGTATTTTTTTAAACTAGCTGGAAACTTTAAAGAGCGAAACGTAAAATTGAATAATGAAAAATGTTACGCATGAACAAATATAAACAAATGATCTCGTATTCCTAAATAGTGTCTGCCTCATTAGTTCAGTGGTCCTTAGCACGATTGCTACGGTAGAGGTCGTGGGTTATTGGTTATTGGGTTCTTCTATGAAATTCTCAGTACCAGTAGCAATGGGCTTGCCCCATATAACATGGGACCTAAACATACCGGCAAACTGTGGGTGTACATTAGTACACCTCTGCCTAATCCCTCAGAGAGTACAGGCGTGGTGGAATGTGTTCTCGTATTAAAAAAATATAATATTCTTTACAAACGAAATAGACACATAAACGACTTATCAAATGTTTGTAAATACGTGGCCTGCGTTTAAACTATTGAAGATTTGCTTAAATAATTTTACGTAGGTATTGCGTTTTGGCTCATTAACTTGCACGTTTACTTACTGTAGAAAGCTTTCTTGGTATAATGCCAAAATTGAAGGTATTCAGTTTTGAATACATTTGCTTATACCTACCTAATACTTACATCAACTTACTAAAGATAAAAATATTAATTTATTGATTTATGTTACTAAAAGACTTTTCGTGGTTGCCTGCAGATTTGAAAGGTTAAGCTGCGTCTGCCGCGGTCAGGCTGTGGAGGGGTGACCATTATTCACCCAGACCACTGCGAGCCTCAAGAGTACGTCGAGTAGTCAGTCCCGGCTGTCATTAAAACACCTATTACAATTGTTAGTGGCAGTCATAAGCCCAAAAAGCCTGACAACAAGTCCATCCCTTGCATATCGGTGTTGCCCAGAAATTGGGTTGCGGAGATATGATTACAGTCGCTTTGTATAAAATACCGATATTTAGCTGCATCTGGTTAGATTGGAAGCCGACAACAACATAATTGGGAAAAGGCAAGGAGAAGGAATTTTCCAAGAGAAGAGAAGGGAAGGAGGAAGGAGAATGAAGGGGACTGACGGAGGAATTGGGCCTCCGGCGCTACACACTCAACCGTACAAAAATATGTACGAAAAGCATATAGCTGACATACTGCTACTTGACGTCGATATTCTGTGGGAATCGTGCCGATCTATTCATGCTGGCGTGTCTAGACATGCCAGCAGGCACTACTAATACTAATTTGAAGAGTAGTTCATAAAAATCCGAAAAAGTTAAGTATGTCCTGACGAGCATGTCTTTAAATTTTCCTGCTCAAGTTACTGACCTTAAAAATGTATACAAAATAATATAGTTCAGTCAAAATATGTTGACAGTTTAAAACAAAATACAGATTATAATCAAAGCTTACTGAAGAAAATAAGAAATGACTAATTCTTAAAAAATGTTTTCCAAGTAAACTGCGTGACAGTACAAATAAAATAACAAAAAGTGCATTCGCTGTCAGAATTCGCAATTACACGTGTGTATGTAGTTAGGTATCCATTGTGGGTACCCGAACGCTTAAAAAATTCGTATATGTACAAAAAGAAACAATAGCTAAGGTGTCATATAAATTGTGTCTTGTATGAATTAGGCGGTTTAGAGTTTGCCAGCATTTAAAATTCTTAAACTCCCCAATCTTAAGGAGCTTTTCTTCATTATTTTTTCCCAAATCGAACAATAATTATTGGTTGTTTTTTCAAACGAGTTGTTCTATTGCAGGTACATATTGCTTTTTGATAAAGTATTTTTTAGGAAACTCCTAGCCTGAGTCAGTTGTACGGAAACACACTGACTAAGTACTAAATTAATGTATTTTTCGAAAAAAAAAATATTTTAGAAAAATACATTCGTGTTGACTAATCCCTTAAGCTGGCAGCACCATAGAATGGGCCATCTGTCAGCGCACGGGGCGCAGCATATTTTATAATTATACGAGGACATACGTGGAATAGCAATCGTTGTTTGGTCCAGTCGCGCGAATGTCCTGCGCACGATGCGACTCGCATTCTGAAAGGTTGCGAGCCGAACAGCCGCGATCAAGATTTCTCGGTCGCGATCTACAAACAGGTGCTTGGCTGGTGTCGACGCGTGATTGATATAAGCAATTGAATTTTCATTCTATATTTAGATATTACTTGTACAACATTAATATTTTAATCAGGAATGTTTAGCAAGAACGTTACAATTGCATGTAGGCTTTATGCAATGTTCACATTCCTTGCATTCACTTACGTCGTGAATGTTTGCCTTTCATTCGATTATTCAATTAAATTTTCTTTAGAAACATGATTTAAATTAATTATCAACACAATTCTTAGTAATTTGAAATATTGCAGTATGTGTATTATTGTGTATATGGAACTTATATGAACGCAGTACAAACACAAATAAATAAAGTAGCGCAGTGAATATTTAAACAGTATTCTTATTTCCTTTATCTAAATCAAGGATTAAGGTTAGTCCTTTGGCCAGGAGCTTGTTTCAAACTTTGATTTACCTTCAAGAACCCTGATATACTACAATTGCATTTTCTATTCAAATTGAAAGTCAATAGCATTCCTCAAGAACGTCCTTAAATCAACATCATCACATCCTTCAACAACAATAAATTAGTCAGCACAGTAGCCTCATTCCAACAGCCTTCCAAGTAACAATATGCCTGTAGAAATAGCAGAAAATGTAATCTACTTATGCGATTCGATTTACTATTCAACTCAGGACGACATCGGAGCGCTAATACATGTGCTTAGCGGTAAACTTAAAGAGGGACCCAGTGCCAAATATGTACGAAGTAACGATTTACCAACTATATACGGAACATAAAGTACCGAATGGTCTAGCAAAAAATTCTTGACAACAGTTATGTTGTATCATTGTTTAGTTCGACGAGTACGCATATCTAAATCGTAACGTTTGCTTTATTAATGTTGCGATTTGCGATACGCCCACTGCGGTCATTTTTTAGTTTTTATCTTGTTAATTAATTTACTCTTACTAAATGTACCTTCTTTGGTTTATTTAGGATCAACATTGCATCACTATACACTTCATATTGCTTATCGTTTTATTTATTTTTGTTTTTACAACACTCTGATTCTATTTCGTAATTACCAAATGAGATTTTGCTTTTCAATTATAATTTAACTTCCTAATCAAGTCTGTCTGAATTTAAATTTCTAGAATATTTTAATAATAAAATCAGCGTCTATTATTCATTAGTTTCTCGCTAATCAGATAAGTGTTGATTTGATACGCTGATTAGGTTTCTCTTATTTGATTAAAAACTTGTTTCTACATTGGATTATGTTACTTACATGAGACAAGGGTGTTGCAGAAATTTGTTTTCCTAGCTAGTAATAACAATCAGGTTTGTTCCGCGGCATCTCACAGTAAAGCGGTACTTTTATTCTAAGATATACATCATAAACGTGAGTGTCGTCCATAAGTACAATGTGTACATCTATGAATGTCTTTATTACCGTGTTTTAGTCATTTGTAAGATTTTCTCATAATGATTGTCTCCAAAACGAGTGTGTGTGCCGTCAAAAGCTTTTGTCTAATCGTTGTCATGACTCCGGTTCACATTTGCTTCGATATAGTCGTTAAAAATACCGCTTGTTTTTTCTATATTATTGTGTAGGTACGTCTTTTCTTGTTGTGCAATCATTGTTTTTAATCTCATGATGGTAATTTTCATTACAATCATAAACTATATAAATGTACGGCTCACATCAGAAACCAGATTTTCTTGCTACTCTACAACCTAACCTATTTTCCATACTAACTTATCCCGAAATATAATAAATGCGAAAGAACTCGTCTCTATATTCATTTATGTATCACCTCCACGAATAAATTTAAACGGAAACATAACATAGTCTCTGTTCTGCAGACACACTTAAAGCACGAAATGCATTTAAAAAAAAAATAGGCAGTTTCATTGCATTATGAATAAGGCTTTTATCTCAAATGTCTTTTAGACTCTTAATGAATTAGCTGGCAACATCTGGTATTATTATTCCTTTTTCCTACATCAATGATACTTACATTACATTCAATTTCGAGGTCATTATAATAGGGACATTATAGTGCATTGACACAAGTAGAAACAGCTCTCCCATCATTAGTTGCACCCTTATCAATGGGAGGTGTTTTATCGTACATTAATCACGATACCTGTTGCGTCCAACTATACTTTTTATTAATGTTATTTCATCGAGTTGATACTATTGTTTGCTTTTAGAAGATGTATAGGATGTTGTACCTCAATAGACTGTGTAGAAGAAATAATGTCAATAATAGTATAAACAATGAATAATGGATGATCTTCAAAACCTTTAATGTCCTGTAGACTTATAACATTATGTACTTGCTAATCTAGTGATATACTATATATATTGTCCATAATTTTATATTTGCCTTACTACTGAGATATTTCTATGCGCAATTTGAAACTTGTCATATTATATTTAGATATTAATATGACGTTTTCCTCAAAAGAAAGACATTCAAAATATTTATTCTAGAGCAATTTGCTAGTAATTAATCGCTGTAGGCACAATTCTTGTTCTTATTATTCTTCGTCTATTTCCATGTTTTTAAAATTTATGAATATTTACTATCATTCAAACAAAATTTACATATAATTAAATTGGACTTTAATTCTTAATGTCAGCTACGGTTAGGCTTTATGCAAGCTTAGTACAGTTATCATCAATTCAATGTTGAAATCTTGGCAAATGTTTTCATCCTTGATTGTTTGGCACTACGCAGAAACTTAGAGAATAATAAGTGATACTAGTTTTTGCCCGCGGGTCCGCTCCAGTAGACGAATAAAAATAATTTAATCAGAAAAATAAACAGATTATCACCGTTTATTTTCTGAATAAATTATTTCTATTCTTCTTCTTTGCTTAAAGCATGGAGGTCAATGTCTCAGGACCTGTTCAACTAATGAAATAAATTGTACCACACTTTTTAAGTCAGAGCTATTCAGTATTCAGTAGTTTTTGCGACAACCTAAAAAACAGACAACATAACATAACATAACATACCATCACGCCTGTATTCCCCGAAGGGTTAGGCAGAGGTGTACTTAATGTACACCCACAGTTCGCCGGTATGTTTGGGTCCCATGTAATAGGGGGCGAGCCTATTGCCATTCACCGGGCACAAATCCAGACTCCGACCTGCTACTGAGAATTTCATAGAAAAACTCAATAACACTTTGCTCGACCTGGGGATCGAACCCAAGACCTCTAGCGTAGCAGTCGCGATTGGGACCACTAGACCAACGAGGCAGTCAGTAAAAAACAGACAAGAATCCAGAAATCAAACCATTTGGTTTTTTTCAATATCTTCAATATACAGACGTATTATTTTTATACCAATAGTAACTATATTTTCTAAAATCTGACTCAGGAAAAAACTATTATTATTATTAATGAAGTGGCTAATGAAATGAGAGAATAATATTTTTACTATGTTGTTCATTTTATTGGCAACAATTTCACCTATATAGTTTTCGTCACGTGAATATTTACGATGTATGATATATTTATAATGTTTTTGTATTCCTCAGATGAGCGTATGACCGCCTCGTTATTCTAGTCGTCCTAAGAGCGACTGATTGCTGTGCTACAGGTTCTAGAGGTTATGAGCAAATTTATATTGAGCTTTTCTATAATATTCTTATTAGCAGCTTGAAGATTGGATAGATGCCCGGTTAATGGCTCACTCCCTATTATATGAAAGCTAAATATACCGGTCAACTGTGGATGTACAAGTATTACACCTCTGCCTAAACCTTTAAGGAGACCGGCTTAATGGTACATATACACAGAAAATCTCGATGATGCCATGACATAAACAAAATGAAAAGGATTATGATTGCAGTGCTATGTTGCCTAATGAGTGTATTAAACAGGTATTGGTACACTATGAAATGTGCGTATTCATTAATTGTAAATTACTACAGTATGTAGAAACAATAAACTTTTTTTGTTATTAATGTTATATGAAAAACATTATGTATTACGACTTCAAAAAGATTGGCTATATGCTACTATATGCACTATATGCTAGTGTTGGTAAAACATATTCGGAGGTTGTATATATTCAGAAACGTTCGCGCTCAGTATCTGTTTGTACATTATACCACAGTGTAATAATCAATATACTAAAGAATGTGTGTGTTAACATTTTTTATGTTAGGGCAACATTCTTGAACATTATTTATACACCAATAAAAACAATAAAGAAAAATGTTGACAAATCTATTAAAATCACGTAAACTGACTTCGAGGAACCTCTTGGAAGACATCCAAAAAGTGGCGGCCATTGAAATGGGCGCGCCATTAAACGGTTCCATAAACAGTGTAAAACAAATGTTTTATCAGATTCGTTAGTGTACGTATCAATAATTCATAGCGTTACGATGTTATGCACATCGCCAACCGTTACTTGGAAGTCTTACACTGTTCATTAGTAGTTATATCGCGACTTGCTTTGGCAAAACCGATGGGCCACATAGCTGTGGGTACGGATGAAAGTGCGCTGGATATGACTATGAAAATATGAATATAGATTGACTTAATAAATGGCTTATTGATCTAGAAGTCGCACGCATACCTACCTGTTGAAGGTCTTAGTTTTAATACAGTCCCAGGTCGGCTGATAATGGGCTTTTCCATTAGTAAATTGTCAGTAGCAGCTATAGTTTGGCACATTACATGGTCGAGTAATTGAAATCTGCCTAACCCTAAAAGGTTTTCTAAAGAGCGCTGTCAGCAAAAACACCGTAAGTACATTGTATAAATCAATGATTAATTTGTAAAATTTTAGTTTGCATTCGTTTTTGGTGAGCAATAAACATTAGTCAGTCTATTCATCTATCTGATTTTCGGGAACGAGATCCCGTGACTACTCGAGAGTGTGTGTATAGAGTTGTTCACGTTAACTCCATACAATCATAGTATCATTCACGACAGGACATGACCATAATTAATCATTTTCCAATATACCTATTACATCTGTAATCAATACTATAATTACTTGCCTACTGATTGCGTGAATATACTAATTTACAAGAATTACAAAATAAAAAAAAAGAATTATAATTAAAAATAAACTGATTATTGTTGTTGTTTTCAGCCATATCTATTCTCTCTATATCCTCGTAAGTATTGGTACGCCGTTCATATACAGTTCGTGTATTGACGATTTAATTACATTTTGATCCGGCTACCCATCGTTATTGCGATGTGGGTGTCCGATATACGTATGCAAATGACAGTTGCGCCTGATTCAACATACTTAGGTGTCACGTCGGCACTTCTATAGATTTCCATATCAATAGCATTTTAGTAATGAATAATTAATATACCGTGTTATAATTGAGAATCGCTTTAAAGGTATGCGTTAAAATGCAATGATGCGGTATTTGGTTACTGATTTTACTACTCATCGCTGTTTTTAATTCTGTGATTATGCTTAGCGCAGTTTGGGTTTAACTTTAAATTATATGAGGACTTAGTACGTGCAGAAATGTTTGTTATGGGTTTGGATAAAATTATGTGTTATTGTGATGTTAACACTCAATGGAATGTATATTTATGTCTTGTTATAAAGATGTTTTAGTCAATTCTTTGAATTCGACATTATACAGTATGACGCGGTTTCTTGAAGGATAAGGCAGAGGTGTACCTACCTACTATTGTACTGCACAGTTCACCGGTATTTAAAGCTTCGAGCTGCTACTTAAAATTTTAGAGAAAATCAAAAAAACTCTGCTCGAACTTAAGAATCATCCCAGAACCTCACTCTCAATAGCCGCACTTACGGTGAGTTCAATGAGGCTCTTTGGATTATCTACCTAAAAACTTAAGTTACAGATTTTTAGCTTGAGCTATGGGAAACACCGTGTCTAATGTCTGATTCTGTAAAATGATATAAATTATTATTTCTTAAAAACTGTTCAATAATAAATACTTCTAGAGAGAAAATCATGCAAATAGTTATGCACGAGATGTACATTATAGTAGAAAAAACGTTTATTTCCTTTACTCACATGAGGATAAAGTTATATTGAATTCTAATTGTTTAACTATAGACTTAACATAACTACTGTGAAATAAGCTCATACCTAGTTGAATCACCGTGGAAAACACTGGACACAAAATTTATCTTTTCGTCAACAATCATGACGTGTTTTACCACGAAATTAGTGATTCCCCCTTTTTAGCGTCAAGCAATATAAACCCGAAAATCTAATACAGTATTAGAATCAACGATTAAATGCCTTGCATGTAAACAAATATCTATCGTAACGTATACTTAAAGTTGCGATGAATAAATCAACCCTATAATTGCGGGGGCGTTCCATCGACATTACGATTTTCGCCATCGAAAATGCATTTTCCGCACTGTTCATGTAAGTCGTAAGGTACATATTAAGTTAATTATGGGATTACAGTGGGTTGCATTTAAAGTGGTATTTTGGTAATATAATAGTCAGATGGCACGCCCGATAAGTGCCAACCCGATACTTGGAAAGCCTCGCTCATTACGAATTCGGGGCGCAGACAAAACGTACTCGGTCGCGAGGAACAAACGAATATAATAATTATGAGCCGAATGGATTAGGCCGAATTAACGGTTGCGTTGTTAGGAGATTATTTTTTCGACACGTAGCGGGCGAGGGTTTAATCAGATTTTTATTAGATACATATCTGCGTAATTGTTACATTGTTCCCTTGAATAGCATGGCATTTTTAAATGTCGTTTGTATAATTGTTCATTGTAAAATATGTTGCAATTAAAACATAGGTAATAATTTTAACGTCTCTTAATGTTGGGACGTTAGCTTTCCGTATTCACATTCTTGTTTAGCTGCGACGGTATGGGGAAGGTTTATACGTTTAGGGTGAGAGGTTGTTTGTTTGTTTGTGAAAAACTTAACTTTTCTCCTGTATCGTATGTGCGTTTACAAACAGATCCCATGCACCGACACCCTAACTCGGAAGAAGTAGGTTTAAATTATTATTCGTTCTTTTGATTATTTTATTATTTATTGATATACTTACGTTACGTTTTCTGACAATTTGGAAGAGATCTATTTTAAGCAATTGACTGCGATAGGCTAAGTTTTTTAAGATTCTGGTGGAATACTTGACCTGACCTGACCTAGTCTTGTAGAATTCCAAATGCAATGAATATTACCATCACTAATCTTGCGAAAGGATATGTTTGCCACGAAATATTCATCATTATGACTATTCAGTACCTATACATGGTAACTAAGAATCATATTTGTAAACAAAATCATCTCTAAGAAGCTTTGAGTCAGAGTTTACAAACACTTTGATAAAAAATAAAAGAAAAGGAGAGGGAGTTAATACAAGAAGTTTCGCTGTAGGTACCAAACTTTGTGTAAGTAGGTAGGTACTATTATTAATTATTATTAGCTAGAAAACCTGTACTATTCCAAAGTGTCGTATCTCATGTCAGAGGAGACCCGCGCACCATAAATGTTGACAACCTCTGTTTAAAGGTGTGATAACACAAATATACTACATTAGTACTTTTTTGTATCCTCACGGAAAATAAATGAATATTATAATTAAAGTAATTCTTATAACTTCTTGAGCATTGACTAACAAAATCCCACACAACAGTTTTTAAGACCCAGTCGTGAGGTGCAAGAAAATCAACCCTGAAACAGCTATTGACCCCACAAATGAGAATGGACCTTACTGATGAAGTCGCAAGGTATAAATTTATTAGGCAGCTGTAGATGCGGTCCTGCATAGGTTCTTGGACTTCAAACATCAACCGCCTGTAATGTATGTGAGAATTGTGAATCTCAAGTTTTGGATTAACATATAAACTACATATGTTATTTCCATCAGACTACTGTTTAAACAAAAAACAGAAGCTATTGTGACGATGCATATATATTGATTATTATCCTGACACTGTGGATCCTTTGCCGCCAAGAGCGCATTAAAAAAATAACAAAATTAAAACCAGAACAAAAAATAAGGATTTTTTATTTTATCTTAAACAGAGAGATTGACTGCTTCAGTAGTCTAGTGGTCCTAAACGCAACTGGTTTTCTAGAGGTCCTGTGTTCGATCCCCAGGTCGAGCAAAATGTTATTGGGTTTTACTATGACATTCTCAGTAGCAGCTTAGCGTCTGGATTTGTGCCCGGTTAATGGCAATAGGCTCGCCCCCTATTACATGGGACCTAAACATACCGGCGAAATTTGAGTGCACATTTCTACAACTCTGCCTTACCCTTCGGGGAATACAGGCGTGGTGGTATGATATGATATGTTATGACAATCGAGACCGATGGCTTTACATGCTCTTCCTCACTAAAAGTCCTCAATAGGTTAAGAATCTGGCGCAGCTTATTCATATAGATCTTTTGATCAGCGCATTTGTTATAACTAAGCCGCAAATCTACCAAATAAACGCTTCCATTTATAAAATTAGCAAAGCATTATACTGCTGTAAGCTTCGGCTCATTATAATAAACGATGTATAATTAAAGGTTACGGCTATAAGTCCGACAATTAAATCTCAGATCAGGCTCCGCAAGTTCCCACACCCTTTGCGTCGATAGTGATAATAATTGCGAAATAAGCGCTTTAAGCTTCGTGATAAATATAGCTAAGTTTTTGAATAGTTTGGTCCAAGATTTTTTAAATATACCTACCGGTTTTTGACACTAACTGAAATAAAACTATTTTTTACGGATTGCACGCTTTGATTTGATTGCTGATAGTGAGTGAGTGATATTATTTTTCTAAAGTTTCAAATCCTTCACTGCATCCATGGTCACGAGTAGACTGTTTGTGCAACGTCTTAATGTTAAAATTACTTAAGATTACCTATATTACTTAATTTTATCAGTCCGAAAAAGAAGTTTTGTTTTTAATTTTTAATGTATTATCAACTGCCTCAGTAGTAGTCTTAAGCGCGACTGTTATGATAGAGTACGTGAGTTTAATTATTAATTCAAGCAAATTCAGGTTTTTCTATAAAATTCTCAGCAGTAGCTCGGAGTTTGGTTACGTGGCCAGTGAATGGCAATAGGCTCGCCCCCTATTACATGGGACCTTAACATAGCGGCGAACTGGGTGAACATTATGTACACCTCTGCCTAACCCTTAAGATTAACCTACCATAAAGATTTTTACCATAAAGGTTTTATTTGTATCAGCGAATAAAGTAAAAAAAATATATATTTTACTGTCTATGGAATTTCTTTCCGGATTCTTCTCCATAGGATCAACTTTTAGGAACCAGGCAACTAGAGTCAATAACGTTGCATAAACGCTTTTAAAAGCTTATTTGAAATAAAAACATTTGATTTGATTTATTTAAATAATTGATTTCCATAAAGCGCTTTACGCTTTAGGTTTCTACTATAACGATTATAAGTAATTGCTTTGCAATTAGGACAATCCGTGTGCCAGCGCTGCAGCGTATGCAATGCAGCTAATTACGAGTTCAAGCGATAATTACCGCATAGGGTCGAAAACGTGGCTTTAAAATACATGCATAGTATTTTAGTATTGGCCAATATGAAAACCAAAGCAATGATACACCCAGTAAAGTCATAGTAAGATAAAGTAGAACATATTCACGTATCTTTTCGATCTTTCTTTTTCAAACTTATGCAAAATTGAGCCTCTTACAAAATACTCTAGGCTAGTACACGCCATGAAATAATCTTGACGTCCCAAATCTCGATCCAAAAGTATGGCTAGAGTTGAGATAATGTAACGATTAAGTTTCAATTCCTTTCGGCTTGTCTTCTGAACAGTCACCCATTATTAATGTCAACATGCAAATAGAAACTCAAAGTAAGTAGTGCTTGTGCTCTGATTTATTTTGCACCAACATTTATGCTTCGTCGTTCTAAATAGTATAACAACTTTACTTGACTTGGGAATCAAACCCAGGATCTTAAGCCTGGCACTTGCGCTTAGGATGTTCAGACTAATGAGCTATTAAATATTAAATTATTGAGTAAATAATGAATCTAAACTTGTAAAATTGTTTGTGTTCACTAATCTATCAACGCACAACCGAAACTACTAAGTCTAGGTAAGCTGATTTTTTTCCGTCAAGGGAGCAAGTATCCGTAAGCAAATACCGTCTATAGGACTGCCTCATTAGACTAGTGGTCCTAAGCGCGACTGCTACGCTTGAGGTCCTGGGTTCGATCCCCAGGTCGAGCAGTGTTATTGGCGTTTTCTATGAAATTCCCAGTAGCAGCTCGGAGTCTGGATTTGTGCCCGGTTAATGGCAATAGGCTCGCCCCCTATTACATGGGACCTAAATATACCGGCGAAATGTGGGTGTACATTAGTACACCTCTGCCCAACCCTTCGGGGAATACAGGCGTAATGGTATGTATGTTATGTTATGTCTATAAGGGAGGAAAAGTAGTTGTTGTGATAGGGCCACGCTGTTCGCAGCATGAATGGGCCGGCTCGACCGGGGAAGTACCACACTCTCGCAGAAGACCGACGTCCGAGTAGTAGTGTTTCGTTACTGCGCTTCGTTCGGTGAGCGAGAGGGCCGGAGGCCCAATTCCTCCCCCAATCCCCTTCCTTCTCCTTTTCTCCTTCCCCTCCCTTTCCCTAAATAGGCTCGGCAACGCATCTGCAACTCCTTTGGTTTTGCAGATGTCCATGGGCGGCGATGACTACTTACCATCAGGTAGCTCGCCTGCTCGTTTGCCGAGTTATCCCATAAAAAAAAAGGAAAATGGGGGAGGGACTAAAGGGGGTAAGAAACATGGTTAATTGAATTACAAATAAATGACAGGCTAATTTTCAATAGCCAACAATCTGATTGTAAATAGAAGTAACAATTAATCACAACAATGTAAAATGAATGTACATTAAAACATTCCAGCATTTGATGAAATGTTAATAAAACTGTAAGTACCGTCCTGTTATCCTCAATACATACGCAATATATAAAATGAATTTTAAAACCATTACCGAGCAAACAGACTTTTATGTAAGTATGCAGATACAAAGCACCCGCATACCAGCATTTAGGCATTTTAGAAAGGAGTACACAATTAAAATGCGCTTTTAAACATACAAACAACTAACAAACGGACAGAGGACAAATTGTTTTTTTCCTTATACATGTATATTAGTATTCTACACGCTTGCGAGTCGAATAAAGAAATTTGTGACCTCAGAATGAGTCATTTTAACAGCCGTTATTTGGCAATAAAAAAATTCTTTAACAGTCGTCTCTTGAACAAACTTTGCAAGCAAAACGCATCATTAGGTCCTTGTTTACTATCGGCACATATCTAACAGTAGCTTTTATGTATTAAATTATGATAATACATGACATTACGTTACATTTTTGAGAAAAAAATGTCTATTTTCTAGGAATTTTGGACTGTTACCGTGAATCAGATGTTAACATTTCCGCGAAGTAATTGGGAAATTTTGTCGCGTTGTTCTCGCATTCAGTAAAGTTGTAAAGCTCGCAGTGAATGCAATTGTTGTGCCAACTGTAGCGTATTAAAAGGTTAAATCTACGATAACGGTTCAAGCAACACTAAAAGATGTGACTATATCTTACCCTAACTAAAACTTAACATTATTCACAAAAATGGTTTATTAAAACGATAAGGAAATTATGATAACTATTTTTAATGTACTTAATAAGATAGTCAGGATTTTACCGGGATTAATTAAACGAATGTCAGTGGAGCCACCAGGAGGGACGCCCTAGAAAGACATACACCGACCTTATTGTCGAGGTTCTTCTGAAAGGTCAGGTGCGTAGTACTCCAACTGGCGCGTGTGCATGACGAGATGTATGAATGTGGACGAAGCTTGGCGTTTGGTAGTTGCTGGCTAACTCCTACGGGAAAAAGGCGTGAGTATATGTGTGTACATAACATACCATCACGCCTGTATTCCCCGAAGGGTAAGGCAGAGGTGTACCAATGTACACCCACATTTCGCCGGTATGTTTAGGTCATATGTAATAGGGGGCGAGCCTATTGCTATGTGTACATATGTATGTAAGATAAACAGAGATAGCCCAGAGACTTGAGCATTGGATTTCTATCTCAAGTTTCAATCCAAAGACCTCTGAATTTTCGTAATCATGTGCGTATAAATAATAAAAGATCACTTACTTAAAACGATAAAGGAAAACATCGTGAGGAAACCTGCATGCCTGAGAGATTTTCTTGAAGGTAATGAATAAGCCAGCTAGCGTGTTGGACTATAGCCTAACTCTTCTCACTACGAGAGGCAAAGCCTCAGTTGATGATGATGAATTAAATGAAAAATAAGTATAAGTACGGAAATTCGGCAGTTTGTAGTCTCCAACGGCACTATACAACTTTAGTTTTTGTTTACCGAAAGCTGAAAGTTGTTCAAAATTAGTAACACAATCGATTGCAATCGATTGGTTTTTAGCCTGTTATATTTCTACATTTAAAAATTATTCAAGTTGGATACCCATTTTTATTGCGAAAATCGGCGCAAGAAACACCGAACAGGGAGGTCAATCACTCGCCTGTGTCGCCCGGCGATCTTAGCTTTTCATACTCACCCGCGCAAATTAGGTAAATTAGGAAAACCTTTTGAGTTCGTCACCGCGTGAGTATTTTTTTTTTTTTTAGTTTTTCTTACTTATCATATCAAATTAAAGTTGGGGTGTTCCGACTTTAGGCTAAAGAAAAATTAACGTTGTATCTCGCGCATATCACCTTTGTACCCGTTTGTTGAGAGTTTTGTGCAGCAATTTCATTGGCTACATACAAAACATATTGTCGAAGGACTTATCCACAAGCATGAGACCCAGACATTCATAACAAAAGCAAAATAAACATGAAATTAAACAAATTAAAGAACCTTACACACCGTGACGACTGACTCATATAATTTCACAAAATGCTCGTGTCGAACAAAATGTTCCTTACAACGTCCGAGAACTCGGTAATTACAATAAAACACTTAATGAGATGCAAGTGGGTGGGGTCGTTTAAAAGGTAGTAAACAAAATTACTCCGACCCACGTTAACAATTAGTTCAGCTAGTATTAAATCGAACGTTCCCTCGAAACTTTGAATTAAAACCTTGCACGCCATGTAAATGTGAATAATTACGTATTTAATAATGCTTTTGTTCTCTGGACGAGGAAATTCAAGTAACTCAATTGTGTTTAAGACTGTTTAATTCGGTGTAACAACGCTGTACGCTTTCTAGAACTGCGTTTTTGTTGGTTTTTAGGGTACCGCGTGGAAGGTGCAAATCGACATTATAATTATGTACAATTTGTTGCGGAAATATAATCATAGCAAATAAAAAAAATGTTAATAAGAAAAATGGGCAGTACCTACTATTTCCTTGGCACTCATATTCAACCCATGACATTCTGGATGTTCCAACATATAATTTTATTAAAAATTTACTCAGAAAATTGGCGGACGTGTCATCGAATTTTTGGCGTCATTTTTGGTGTCATCAATACGGTATATCGGTCTTAAATTAAAATTTTATTACTTGTTATTCATGTTTAGGTATTTAGTAACATGTTATGTTTTAAATAGGCACCCAACAAAAGACAACATTTAAAAAAAAGCCTGTAATTTCACCATTTGTACAGAAAAGTGAATTTTAAAGACCTATTTAATAAATATTTCTCTGGGAATCCAAATGTCCTTATCAAGACAAAATTTTGCTTATGTCCTTCCTGTGGGTGTATTCTATCTTCTTGCTAAATTTTATTAAAAGTCGTTCAGTGGTATTGGCGCCAAAATGTAACAAATAAATAGGCAGAGTAATTATAACATTTGCAATATTGGTATCCGCACCAGCATTATTATTATTTTATTTATTTTTTATTATAGATAGGCTTGCACTTGACCACAACTTGCCTGATGTTAAGCATCGAAGTGGTCTACGATTTGGTAATAGTTTGCATGTAATTTAAGCGGAACCCAGAATTGTAACAGATGCTCACGCTTAACTGTTACATATATATTTGAAGTAAATTACTAAGGTGTGTAAAGTGTTAACAGAGCGCGAATTCCGGCACAGTTCAACTATTTTATTGTATTGTAGGTGACTATTTGTTAAGTTGAATGAATATAAGAAAATAACGGTATCTTTACAAAATGGTTTTAGGTAATAGCAATCCTAAATCCTACATATTTTTTGTTTAATGAAAGTTCATTATACATATAATATAATTATCAAGTGATAATAACAATAACTTGAACAACCTCCACCATGGAATCTTATATCATAATCGTATTTGTTTTTCATTGAATGAGAAATAGTTCACGGATAAGTTTTCTGACAATAAAGAAAATTGGACTAATATTTTATTAATTGCAAACCTACTAAATTAACTTATTTATCACATTTCTCTTTCTCACTAATTTTATCTAACTCATTTTTCTTTCACTAGAAAATTCACATGTTTGTAGATATTTTTTGGATTATTTAATTCTAAATTTATAATAAAAAATAATGACGGTACCTACATAATTATCCAAAAAGGTCTTCTTAAAAGTTTAAATTATACAATTCAAGTGATTAAAACATAATTGGCAGACGCAAATCGCGTTAATTCAAGCACCATCAAACATAAAAAATCATTTAAGAACTTATAAAAAAAAACTTCGCCTAATAAATCAGGTTTATTACTAGAGGGGGTATAGTTAATCCGGGCCAGGAAATTAAACCAGGAATTACCATAATTGATACGGTTCGAGTGAATTGGTGCAGAAAACTGATCGTCTTGCAAACACCCTAACTGCTTTGAAGGCGTTCGCGAAAACGCCTTTACAAAATTTTAATGAACACCCGAATGAGATTGTATGATAAAAAAGCCATTACCTAGTTTTTTCGTAGCAAGGATTTAAAAAAGTATCGCTTTCCATTACAACCCGTTGTGTTTTCCTTTTTTAGAATGAAATTTAACACTCCTAAAATTATCAACACCGAAAAGGTGTCGATAAAATTCGTTTGTTATTATTTAAATGCTAAAGATAAATTGATACTGCAATACTGGTATTTTTTTGTTTTGTGTCGATAAAACGTAATTAAGATCATTTGAGACGTAAAAGGTCATTTAGGGCGCCTAAAAACCCGTCATATAAATTTAATCTTTAGTGAATCAATACTTCGCTTTTATTATCATACATTGAGCGATTATGAAAATCACTGTAATATATACACATTATAAAAAATACTGATGCCTACAAAACACGGGCAAAATAATAATAATAACCCCAAAATTCAAGGGTCTCTCACCAGCTGTTATAAGCACATACGTCCAACAAAATCATTAAAACTTCATTACAAAATTATTAATAACTTTAACGCAAAAGATTAGTATCGACACGCGTCTACAATAAAAATACTTAACCCTAACTATTCGTTGTATTAAAGCCTTGTTCGAATTAATCAAATCATTCTGTGATCTTATCTCTGTTCGAGTGTATCTTTGAAATTAGAGCAGGAAGGAGCATCAATTGTTTTCTTTCGCCCACGAGCGGGGCTTGTTATTTTTTTATAGTGTAAAGTATTATAGATAGATATAACGGATTGTAATCATCTCATTGTGTGAGCTAAGATGTATCTGTGTGCGGTATGGAAACAAGAAAGTACCGGCGTTTGGTTAGGGTTTTTTCAAAAACAATTGTTTTTTACAATGGAAAGGAGTGATTTTAGTGAAATATTTTTATTTCGAGCTAATATGTAATTAAATAGTTTCGGATTTTAAATGATAAACACTTGAGACTGGATTCCGAGAGACGTCGTCTTGGTTAGTGTAGGATCTTTTAAGTACGAATAAATTGTTGTAAAAAATGTATTGTTGTCCTAAAAAATGGGACGATATTATTATATGAAGTGGAACATACTTTATTTATGCTTTTGTTATTTTTTCGCATGATTTAAACTGCGCTTTCTCTAAGCGTGACACACCTGTGATACACATTCTTATACAGTCACATGCCAGTATTCCACTAGTGACAGACAAACTGACGTATATCACAACAACACAACACTTTCGTCCGCCCATACATCCCAAAGATACGATAAAACAACATGTGTTTCTTCACCTAACGAATCTTCCACGGCATAATGAGTTCGACAATGTAAAGTGGAACTGTATTTACATAATGTCAACTAAGTAGGTGTAGGAGTGTCGTATAGGTACGTACTCGAATGTCATTAATCGAACTGAGGAATGCTATTGTTCGGTGTGTGTATTTTTTAACCAACAGGCGATGAGATAGTATCAGAGATTATGAAAGTTGTATGAAAACGTGGTTGAGCTTTGATTTTAGGTGGCGAGGAATTGATTTTGGGATTGATCAGCATTTTTCTTAACGTTCCTTGTTATTTTTTATACTTAATAGTCTAACGATCTTAAGCGCTAGAGGTCTTGGGTTCGATTCCCAGGTCGAGCAAAGTGGTTATTGGGTTATTCTATGAAATTGTTAGTAGTAGCTCGGAGTCTGGATTTGTGCTCGGTTAAGGGCAATAGGCTCGCCCCCTATTGCATGGAACCTAAGCATACCAGCGAAGTGTGGGTGTACATTAGTACACCTCTACCTAATCCTTCGGAGAATGCAGGCGCGATAGTATGTTAACCAACTTATTTCGACGCATTGTCAGGAATCAGGATACCCACAAGAAATTTGGACGTTTATATAAGGCATTCATGTCTAATTTTTTCATTATATGTTATTAAAATCATATAAATAGTCCTCTAGCTAATTTAAATGAGAAGAAGACATATATTTTGAGAACGTCAACTATACAATCGAATTCAATAACAGTAAACAACACCAACATAAATTATTCTATCCCAAAAAGGACATTTTAAAAATTACTAAACTTGCTTAAGTTAAATTTATAATTTTGAAAAGCGAATGTCAAAGAGTAAAGAGATCGTATTCGAAATTCGAACAACAATGGCGGTGGATCGCCGGCATCGACACCCCGCGGTGAGCCCGCGCATACGCCACAAAATGAGATAAAAAGTTTAATAAAATCCTTATGTAAATTAAATTTGTAGGTCCAGGGTTTGAGATATTTTTTTATGATGGAAGTCTATTTTAGGATATAGGTAGCCAGGTTCCACCATTGATACATACACATAAAATAAATAAAATAACCCACGTACATGCCAACATACATTTTAGCATGACATTTTTAATATGAGTTCCATCGAGAGTAATAGAATAATAATATTAATAATAAGCTAATTAATTATAAGCATAACTTTAAAGAAAAACGCCAATAGACACTGGTTAGACACAAACTTAATTTATAGTAGGACCAACTTTAACAAAATCTGTTCTTGTCAATATAATATTTCATTGTTTTTAAATATGTTGACAAGAATAGATTTTGTTTGATTTGATTTTGTAGGTTTTATTCCACGGCCATTTGGGAATTGATCGTTGCAAAAGACAGGTGTACCATCGTACCATACATACAAAATCACAAGAAAGAAGATGAGCTAAAATGCTCTAGCTAAACCGAATAGCTTCAGATATTTGCATAAATTCAAATAAGCTTATAAGTACAGTGCTTGCCTATTAAAATGATTTTATGACAAGTAGCAGACATTCAGCAGATGCACACGAACCTATAAATTAGTTAAACATCTCTTCTCTTAACTAATAAAATTGTAATTTCAATATAATAAATTACAACAGCTGTGTGTATGTTTGTTGTCCGTTTAAGGTACAGAGAATGGAATAATTGAATAGCTTTGTCCAACTTCGCGAATGTCACGCGTGGAGCCGGGGGCAACTAAAGGCTTTTTGAGCTAATACTTCACCGATAAAACAGTTGTCTATTCAAGAAGGTGGTTGCTTTTAATCGTAACCACGTTCTTATACATTTGGCATACGTCAAATACTATAGTTGCACTACAAAATCATCGCTAATGGGACGGAATACAGGCGGTCCATTGTACCTACGTGTAATTATTTTTGTGGCAGCTATAAAATAAGGCTATGGCAAACCTTTAGAATAAGCGGGAACTTATCCAAAATATTATGAGTACTAATTAAATCATAAAATATTGTTGTTGATTTTTGTAATGTCACAATAATTTTAACAAATATTAGAACAAAACAGTTTTTTTTTTCCAAATGATTTTAAACTTCAAAATGTTGATGACTAAGCATTTTGTGGTAGCTTGATGCGCTGGCGACCGAATAATCTATCTGTGTACTAAAATTGGTTAAATAGTTTACGCGTAAAAAAAGTAACAAAACAGGCAGGCAGACCGACAGAGTTAATACTTTCGCATTTATAACTTTTACTATGGATATAGATATCATTAATATGCAACAAATAATGATTTTTGTAGAGTATTTTCTTTCAGTGATTGTTCTTTAATAGAAATCATCTTGAAATGGTAGGTACCTCTA
Organism: Subacronicta megacephala; assembly: GCA_958496365.1. Classification (NCBI taxonomy): domain Eukaryota; kingdom Metazoa; phylum Arthropoda; class Insecta; order Lepidoptera; family Noctuidae; genus Subacronicta; species Subacronicta megacephala. The sequence goes on from OY292526.1 coordinate 6,291,823, forward strand.
TAACTCATTCTTCTTTCATTCATGAAGTCAACACACATTCCACTTTCAAAATATATTGAAACGTAACTATTCAAAGTCGTTGAGTTATCACCAGAATCGTATAAGCAATAATTAAAACTCGTCACAAATCAAATGGTAATCCAACACTGTTGTATCAACAACATACTGAACAGATTTACTGTCCAATAAACTATTTTAATTTATTGCCAAATGTTGGGGCCGGAATGAGTTTCATTAATAAATAATAATGTTGACACTATTCCTGCATTTATTAGGCTGTCAGGCTGTCTATTTTGAATTTCTGAGTTCTGTTTAAGAGTGTTTTGTAAATTAATTGATAGGTCTGTTTTGACTAGATATTTCGATAATGGTCCTTAGCGCGACTGCTATGCTAGAAGTACTTAACGGAAGAACGCAGCTCGCAGGTTCGAACCCTTATTTTAGAAAATCCTCATGAATCGTTTTCCATTTGGGCTGGTGGCAGGATAAATCGGACTCATACAAACAAAAAACAGCACTTGCCTTCTCTTGATCAGTATGGCTATGGGATTCATATCATTCGTCACAACCATGACATGTTGTGGTCCAGCGTTCGTTGGGCTCCTTCAAAGAATGAAGCCTTCCCTGCATCCTGCTTGAAGACGCGCGTGTGTCAACAACTCGCGTGGCCTGGATACTGGGCCTACTGAGACTATTGTCTAGTCGGGTGGTGTGGTCCTAAGATCAATGTCCCGCAGGCCACAGCTCATTGAAGCTGCAGAACTGTCTGCACCCTCCGGTGCCTGGAGCGTCTACTACGGATTTGGTGAGAGGCGAACAATTCTCTCACCCTCCCTAACGATAGGTTCGAACCCTGCCTGAGCCCGAATTTTTGTTTTGCTTAAATTTATATTATTACTTACTTTTTGGGCACAGTTTTCTTTTCTGTTTTCTGACAATTGAAATCTCCTGTATACAATATTTCTCTCCTATATGTATATGATATAACCTCCTATTTATTAAGAAAAAATATACAATAGGTACCTAATATCATAAATTTGCAAAAAGGTTTAAGTAATTGTCATAAATGTCACCTTCAGATCAATTTTTGGCTTGGAAAATATATCGCCTAGATAGGTACCTACTGATGCCAAATTACTAAAGAAACGAAGTATTTAAAAACTTTGTTATTTCTTAGTCCTTCTAAACAGCTTAGTTGTAACCTTAGGTATGTTAGAGTGTAAATTAATTAATTGAATAAAATTGTGTTTATTTAAAATTGCCACTATAGTATATAATTATCTATGATATCTTCTTCGATCTTTTCCGTCTGTAATTTCCATTAAGTATTAAAATTATTGATTGGGTGTAATAATTATAATTCCTAGCCATCAGAAGACGAATAATTAATATTCTTATTATGAAATACCTATCTGACAAAATAAGCTTATTAAAATATGTGTTTGAAAAGAATACATAATGTAATGTATGTTTAAGGTAGGTGCCTACCTACATTTATTATGTAATAGCAATTAATTATTTAAGCAAATTAAGTTTTTGTTGACGTAACACAACATACCATAACGCCTGTATTCCCCGAAAGGTTAAGCAGAGGTGGGTGAACAAATGAAATCATTTATTCGCCTAAATATGGGTATAAGAACATGAGGTTGATACATTTAACAAAATTTCCCCTCACCCATAAGTCTCTAGTAATAGGGAGTGATCCATTAACCGGGTCCAAATCAAAACTCTGAGCTGGTACAGAGAATTCCATAAAACAACCTAGTAACATACTACCAGTAAGATCAGTGAGGCAATTTTCTTAAAATACATTCATCCTACTAATCCTACTTCCTACTAATCCTATCCTATCCTACTAATATTATAAATGTGAAAGTTTGTGATGATGGATGGATGGATGGATGTTTGTTACTCTTCCACGCAAAAACTGCTGAACGGATTTTGATGAAACTTTACAGTATTATTGTTTATACATCAGAATAACATATAGGCTTTAATTTATAACGATATTTTGGGAACTTCCCACTGGAATAGGAAAAATCTATTCCACGCTTTTTGGTAAGTACTCATCGCGTTTGCATCCGCTTCTATTCGCAATGGCATAGAGGGGTGAACTGATATAAATACAGCCGTTATTCACCAATATGTTTAATGTCTTATAGACGCTTTTAGTCTAAGCTCTTAATTTGTACTGCAATGACATACATAGTTAAATCGCCTCAGTTAAGTGTTTAGTGGTGACTAAACACTTTGCTGGACTTTGAAGTCAGGATCTGACGCTTAGCAACTGCATTGGACTGGATTTAAAAAAAAAAAGATTATTTTATTACATTAACTTAGTATTCCAACACTGATCTTTAACATTTCATTAATTGCTTGTCGCTAATAAATTACAAATCATTTAATTTTAGTTGTACAAATCAATTAATCAAGTTAATTAAAAATAGCGATTTATTTTATTTGATAAAAAATTACAAATGATATAAATTACGCAAGATAAAAATCATTTCACAAGCCAGTCGTTTTAATTAAATGTGATTGAACTTCTTCCGGCTGGGCGTTTTAGGGCGATTCCCAGATAGAGCTAAGTGTAACCTAGTTGTTTTTCTGTGTTTTAAAGAGCATACACACATTAAAAGCCAGCAATGGATTGGTGACAGCTCGTAGTCTCTTGCCATCAGATGACCCGCAAGTTTGTTTGCCCCCTCTGTTATAAAAAAAATGTTATTTCTGTAATTCACAGTTACAGCTCGGAGTTTGGGTTCGTGCCCGGTTGATAGCAATAGGCTCACCCCCTTTAACATGGGACCTAAACATACCTCTGCCCAACCTTTCAAGGAATACGAGCGTGAATATGTTATTTTATCTAAATTTAACACAAAACATGATTGATTACCTGCAGAATAGTATCAAGAACAAGGCCTTAATCAATTCAAAGTTTTTCAATAGTTGCTTCACCGGTATAATTTATTCGTTATTTTAAAACAAGCATTAAGAATTAATACACAAGTGATGCATTATAATAGGAGAGGGACCGACACCTCTGTTTTGAGTCTTATTTATTGTACCGAGCCCTTTCTTTCATAAGTACGACGGACCACCGACCGAGTGTAGAAGAGTATATTCCACTTAGTACCATAAACTATGGACTTAGTGATCCATCACGTATTTTTTATTTTTCAATAAGAACTCGCACTAAGCAAATAAATATATATCATGCTTAGTGATATACTATTTTTTTTTTACTAAATTTTGTTTTTTTTTTAATTAATATTATTAAAGTAGTTCATATTTAATTTGAACATACTGCGCAATAGGTTTAGGTTCAAAACTAAAGTGATTCGATTTTTTATTTTATGCTAGACATTATGCTAGTCTAGACGTCTCAGCTCAGTATCATGCAAATTCCCTCAAAATTATTTAAATTATTGCTTTTACTCCGTTCAAATAAATTAGGCACGAAACCGCAAAATTCTTGGTCTAACCCTTAATTCGATACTGTGCAGTATACTACCCATTGAATGAAAAAAAATCTACATCAAAAATAGTCAGTATATCTAGAGTTCAAGGTGCCGTAATTACATGCTGAACTATCCAACTATGTTGTAAAAAATCGGCATCACTTGGACATCCATGGGGTGGGAGTAGTCGCCTGCAATATGGGGGGGAGGAAGGACTCGCTGCACGGGCTCACGGTAAGTTGTATTTTATTCATTGTGTTACAGCATATTACCTTGCAATTTTATTGAAAACTAAAATTAACATACCCGGACTGCTACTCATAATGTTTTGATTGTCTCGCTGAGTTTTGTTTAGTTTTTACGACGCCCACAACTTGTATGTCCAGCATACTTCCCATCGTCGAAGTAATAGTAAAGTAACTGCCAATTACTATGTCCAGTATTTTTCCCATTGCCGTATTAGAAAATAAACTTTTGTTGTTTCTCGTAACAATATTTCTAGGGATCCGCAGATAAAATGTTTTACACCTTACTTCTTTTCGTTTTTCAGAGCTTTAAGTCTAGAAGAAAATGCTTAGTAGCATTGATGTCGCCAGAAAATGCTCGAAAATGCCTTCCGATTTAGATAGTAAATCTGAACATGAGAACGAAGAGGAAATTGCTGTTCGTAGAACTGAAGAGTTGTTCTCCTCACCTTGCCTTTCCATTGATTCATATATAGAGCGCATGAATATTATAAGACAGCTCAGAAAATAATACACAAGATAATACTTCAATCGACAGTGATGAGACTAACGTTGATGCTGCTACTTTAATGGAGAGATTAAACGAAAATCGTCATACAGAGGACAATCTTAGCATCAGTGGCAGTGAGAACAAACCTGTGTTAGAAGTCGGAGACAATTTAAACCATGAGTGACCTCTATTGACGCCTATTTTTTTTAAAACGTGCTACCACCGACTGTTGAAGTAAATTATAATGCTCTACCCAGTTTGGCTTCATTTATTGTCCATTGCTTCACTAAATGCATCGTCTATTGCTAGTTCATCAGCATCAAGAACAACCAGGCGTAAGAGGAAACTTCCTGTATGAGCTGTGTCCGATGTCGAAGAAAAGACAATTCAGACACAAGGCTGACATTCCATCAAACGACTTTGTGTTTGATTTACGAGATAATTATTGACTCTCCGAAGGACTATTTTTATTGGTTCTTCTCCCCAGATATACTTGCTGATACCGTCAACAACATGAACTTGTACTCATCTCAAAGTACTGGCAATTGGACATCGAGGGGTTGAAAGACTTTCAAGATTGTTCTTATCTTAGGTATAGTGAAAATACCCTCCTATCTAGACTATTGGTCTACAGAATTCAGATATGCCCAAGTGGCTGATGTCATGCCATTGAAACTATTCGAGCAGATTCAACGCAACATTGTTGACAACGTCAATTCGGATGAGGACTGATAGGTATCCTATCTCACCTATCTGTTCGCTTGAAATTATGTACGCTCGACTTGATGTGGTGTCTACGTGAACAATGGGGGATTTATAGTCTCGGAACGATATCCTATTAGTTTTAAGCATAAGAAAATGTAATTATGAGACAATTTTCTTAATATAGTTGTTTCTTTTATTCCTTCTCTTTGACAATGGGAAGTATACTGCACATGGTTTAAGTGCATCAGTTTCGTATGAACTTGATAATGTACAGTATAATGGACATAGGTTTTTCAGGAAACTGAAATAGTAAGATTTTTTTAGGTATTTTTTCTAGGGTCCCTTTCAAGCTAGGAACCAAAATATGTAACGATTTTACAAATTTAATCGAAAAAAATCTCCGTCGAATTAAGGGCTAAACAATCTTTTCATGACAGTTGGATCAGTTCCTAACATAAGCCACAGTTTGTCCCTTGTGTGAATTCAACCGGTTATCTGTAGCGCAAAAGCCGACCACACAGCCTCTGAGCGTGCTATCAATGTAAACTTAACCTATAGTCACGCGAAGAGGTAGTGACACAAATAACTTAATTTGTATTAATATTCAAATAAAAATCAAAGAAATCACCTAATATATAGTTTTATTACTTCTATAGACTGTTAATTAACGGATGATTTTAACGATCGATAATTAAAAAAGGAGCTTTGTTATTTTTTATTAAGTTTAAAGACTTATTGGGTATACCTGACATTTCAAGTTTACGACAAGGTGATTCTAATCAGTCGTCGGGCATAAAATTAACAATTAAATATTTAAAGCTTTACAAAAAATATAACATAATTATCATATCATCATACCTTGGATTCTTCGAAGGTAAAGTATACGATGTGTATAAGCGATTCCATTGCCATTAACCGGGCACGAGTTTAAATTTCAGATTCTATCGAGTAAAAAAAAAATCAGCCACACTTTGCTCGAATTAAGAATCGAATCCAAAGCCTTTGGCGTAGCAGTCGCATTAACGACCACGGGACTAAAGAGGTATTTGGCATATACCTTAATACAATAGTAAAAATTGTCTTGTTGTGGTAGGGCCACGCTGTTCGCAGCATGAATGGGCCGGCTCGACCGGGGAAGTACCACACTCTCGCAGAAGACCGCCGTCTGAGTAGTAGCGTTTCGTTACTGCGCTTCGTTCGGTGAGCGAGAGTGCCGGAGGCCCAATTCCTCCCCCAATCCCCTTCCTTCTCCTTTTCTCCTTCCCCTCCCTTTCCCTAAATAGGCTCGGCAACGCATCTGCAACTCCTTTGGTTTTGCAGATGTCCATGGGCGGCGATGACTACTTACCATCAGGTAGCTCGCCTGCTCGTTTGCCGAGTTATCCCATAAAAAAAAAATTAAAAGAAATGAAATAATGTATGAAGCATTGATAGCAAGTGATATGACCAATGACTGCTAAGTTTTAAGTCTCTAGTTCCAATCCAAGGCATAATTAATTTAACTCTCGTTTAAAACGATGAAGGAAAACATCGTGAGGAAACCTACACGCTTGAGAGATTTTCTCTGCAGCTGTCTGTCAGTCTGCCAGCAGTAGGCTAGCGTAATGGACTTGAGCCTAACCTCTTTTACTCTGAGAGCATCCGTGAAAAACAGTGGGACAGTAAATAGGTTCATGATGATAATGATGATGATGAAAGTGAGCGGCAATTATCTTGACAAATAAATGAAAGAGACGGCTACAGTTGCAGTATGAACTGTCAAACTCCATCATGCTATCTTTTTCTTTGCTTCAGACGTTTGCCAGGCATTATAACCACGCGTGCAGTCAAAAAGTCCCAAAAGGAACGTATCAATATGAATGAGTCGCCCTTGGCGTCCACTTATCGGACGATTGTTTTCGATAGCGCACACATTATTACCAGCCTCTCGACTTTCGACTACCAACCTCTACATAAATAATTAATGTATGTATGATTGACGTAGGTGACGGTACACAAATAAAATAATGCGCAGAAATACAACATCAACAGCTGAAGTTGCGGGCAATTGATTGCAATGTAAGGTGAATATTTGGTTGTGATCTTCTTGTCCATTCGTTGCAAGCTGTTACGAATTTTGTTTATGGTGTATGTCAGACATACATACAATCTGACGAGCCAATAAATATATATAACCTATAATGTACCTACACGGTAAAAGGGACGTTTTCGTCGGTTATTAAAATACTGCTCTTTCGCCCCCTATTACATGGAAACTAAACATACCGGCGAAATGCGGGTGTACTTTAGTACACCTCTGCCTAACCCTTCGCGGAATACAGGCGTGATGGTATGTTATATAAGCGTAAACTTAAGAGCTAAGTTAGTTGTTTTTCTAAAACAGTGCTAACTGAACTTACTGTATATTTTGATATTTTTTCGTTGACTCTACTTGAGACATCAATTCGGCGCCTGTCGACTTACGTTCATTTAAGTTACTCTTCCAAGTCGCAGTCTAAATAAACTTAGTTGGATCAAAATCCATCGTAAGCAGTATACCAACTTAACAAAACCTGTTAAGGACATACTGTATACAAAAATATTAAATGTTTGCTTATCATTATTTCGTACTGAGTCGACATAACTTATTTTTAGATGGGTGCTTGTAATGTCAAGACAGTAATCGAGGCCTCTTATGAATAATTTCTTACATGGTGGTCAAATATACCTACCACCTTCTCAGCCCACGTATTGTCCCACTGCTGGGCACGGGTCTCCCTTCACAGGGAGAGGGGTTAGGCTATATTTCACCATGTTAGCCTACTACGGGTTGGCAGACTTCACACGCCTCCTCACAATGTTTTTAAAATTCCATTTAACTTGTACTTCGACTGCCTCATTAGTCTAGTGGTTTCAAGGGCGACGGCTACGCTAGAGGTTCTGAGTTCGATCCACAAGTCGAACAAAGTGTTATTGAGTTTTTTTTTATGATATTCCCAGTTGCAGCAGGTAAGAGCAATAGGCTCGATCACTCCTATAACATGGGACCTAAACATTCCGGTGAACTGTGGGTGTACATTTGTGCATCTCTGCGTATAAAAACTTGTTTTTTCATTACTATTCAGTTTTATTTCCTTTACCGTTTAAGCAAGTGATATTTATTTATTAATACGCTCATGATTCCGAAACGTCAGAAGTGCGAGTCTTGGATTTTCACTTGACACCTTGAGACCTACCAATATATCATATCAATAGGCTATCGCTGCTATTATTTTATAAATATTTGGTTTTATTAGGAACACATCAAGCTACATACTCGTAGCTCCAGTATAAGCTGACCGAGACTCTAAACTAAGCCTATATAAAGAGAGATCAGCTTTGACTGGGTATATAGCTTGATATGCAGCCGTATTACAACTTGTATACCTCATACCAACATCTATACCTATTGCTTTTATATTTTTTAATTCTAAAGATTTTCTTCCTGCTGCAAATAGGTATAAAAACAACATTGTGCAACCTCATAAGCCAAACAAATTAGTAATAATTAAAATAAGCTTCTCAAATAAACGACACAAAAATAACCTCTCAATAACACATTACGCCCTAGGCGATAATTATTCAAAATGCGAAACAAAATAATGGCCACATCTGAATCATAATAAAATACCTACTTACATTATAAATTAACTGTTAAAAATAACAGGTTATTATTATAAACATCATTATGTTAGTATGCGCGTGATTACGGTATGGCACGGGCGGCGCGGGCGCATCTGCCGCCATATTTGCAGTCGCTGATTGGGAAGCAAGATTAATTCCTATAATATTTTTTGTCTTCATCATTTAGGTGCAATCAAGCGGGCGAAAAAGAATGATCATTATCATACTTCAGCCCTTAAGCTATTTTTTCAGACAGCAAACAATGGGGCGCTTGTTTGTTATTAGGTTAGGGGCGATAATGTAATGCAATTACTTTTTTTTCTCAAAAAAAAAAAGTTATTCAAATGCTACAGCTGAGCCAACGAGGAATACTGATTAGAGCTTAATTTTTTTCGATAATAATGTTCCGATCATTCATTAAAATTATTGCCGCAATATTTATGAGGTTTCGTTACTAAAATATTTATCACAATTTCATATTTAACGCTACGTTTTACATGACTGTCTATATGCGACACACCCATTAATTCCATGTGATTCGAAACTTAGAACAATCGTTATTAATTGCGCACGGTTCCCACAATCCCCAAAGAACAAATATAAATTCATACATAAACTTATCATTCCATCTCGAACAGTAACAACCCTAACTCAGGGGCATCATTAGGCAAAATAAGACCATTAGCAGTCGTTTCTCTTAGCGTAGTATGAAAGGGTTAAATCGGCCCTTCTGGCACAATAGCTTTATTCTATTACGAGTCGCTTACACGCGCGATGTAATAAATATGAATGTTGAACATCGTGGATTATGCTCCTTTGCCGAGGGTCAAAATATTTGAATATGCGTCGGTACAATTTGCAAAGGGTTAATTGACAGTTGTGAGCAGCCTTTGTAAAGTTTACGGTCGACTGTTAATGAAGTCGTGTTGCAATGTTTTTGATATAGTTCACGAACCACTGCTACTGTGCAGAGAGTGCTAAATTACGACAGCGAAAGCTATTTTTGTTTATATTTTATACAAAAAAGAGAAATCTCTCTACTATAAAAATTTGCAATTTAGAAGAAACCGTAAAATTAATCCGATGATAAAGTAAAATTAATTAAGTTATGCTAGAACTTTTTCAATAGAAATAGTTTTAATATTAAATTATAATTAATATATTGAGTTAAATGATTTAATTATACAGTTTCGCAGACGTTCTTAATTATTATTTATAGCGCAAAAACTGCAGTTTAACTGATATTAATATTATTATTAATGTCTTACAGAAAAATAAGTTTAGACGACAAAGGTATAATATAAATCTAAAAAGTAGATAAGCCTAGTATATTATAATGAGATCAAGCGTCCTACATACATGTAAATCAATTCAATAAGCGGCAATCTTTCTAATTATATCATAGAGCAAGGTTTTATTATACAAATTGGATAAGTATCTGACTACCCACATTCTGGTAGCAATGTGGTACACAGAAAAGCCCACTGCACATATAAAAACTATGTCTAAACTTTGATTCCATAGAAAAACACAGTAACACTGCTTGACCTAGGCATCGGACCAAGGACCTCCAATGTAGCAGTCACGCTTGTTACCACTAAACTAATGAGGCAGGCAGAAAAGAAATGTTACTGTGTTAATACTAATTAGGTATGTAACTGCCTCGTTGGTCTAGTGGTCCCAATCGCGACTGCTACGCTAGAGGTCTTGGGTTCGATCCCCAGGTCGAGCAAAGTGTTATTGAGTTTTTCTATGAAATTCTCAGTAGCAGCTCGGAGTCTGGATTTGTGCCCGGTGAATGGCAATAGGCTCGCCCCCTATTACATGGGACCCAAACATACCGGCGAACTGTGGGTGTACATTAAGCACACCTCTGCCTAACCCTTCGGGGAATACAGGCGTGATGGTATGTAATACTAATTATTGAAACCAATCACCAAATTCTAGAGGATTATCTATATCAATAGTATATGCCTAATAAAGCAGCTGTTGTATCACGTGACATACCTAATTAAAATTCTAACCCACGTAATAACACAAATTAAACATCAAACAAACAAAGACAATTCTAGTGTTCTCCAAAGTCCAACCGGTCCATAATTACTACGCGAATCAACGTCAGCGTCAATGGCTAATTACAAAGAGCTGAATGGGGGTTAGCTAGTGAAAAGGATAAAAAAAACAATTATGAACGATACAGTGGCCGCGTGAGTGGCCCGGTGTGCTGTGTCGCATCTGTTCACAACCCTGTGGATTAAAGTGATAATTATTCTGCAGATATAATTATTGGATTTTGTTTTGTTAACGCTTTTTCGCTAGCAGATGTCGATTGGAGATTTATGGCTATAGAGTTCTGATGAGTATAGTTCTTATGTAAAGATGTGATTTGTTCAGTTCGTAGTGCATTTAGTTTAACTGCTGTCTTAGTTAGTAAGGCAAAAGTGTGCCAAAAAATATAATTAATCTGATATATGATATAGGATGACCTAACACTGCAATATTATTATTTTACTTTTCCGCAATTCAATTTACTTTTCTTATCCTGTCGTAAGAGATACCAAAAACATTAAATTCTTAACTTAATTATTACTTTAATAACTTCTTAATTTCCGAAAATATCATCAATGAATGATATTTTCTCATAAAATAAAAGTTAAATCATTCAATTTGATTAAAGGATTTACTCGGACACAACATCGGATCTCCTTTGCCTTAAAATTCGCGTAAATCGTATTACTGTTGCGAGATTCGAGGTCCCTAACATAGCGGCATATGGCTTGCCACGCGCCGAAAGGGTTAAACCCTTTGTTTCTTTTGACTGAAAATAAAAAGAATTAATACTAAAATGATGGTATCGTTTCCAATGCGATGTAATTACTGTGATTCGGTTAATTGTTGCGACGAGTGCTTTTGTTTCTGAGTGCAATCTCGCTTTGACCGTGTTTTCGCATGGCATATTGAAATTGGAGTGTTCTTTGTTGTGTTTGCTGTACACAGACATTTTATTGCATCTGATGAAGTAGTCCACTATTCAATTTCCGACTTTATATCAATAAACTTAGATTTTAGTATGAATTTTCATGCCGTATTTTTTAAGCTTTGTATTAAGCGGGAAGATATTTTTAGTAGATATTCGGAATTCTATGCGAACTAACAGACCGTGATTTTCATCTTGTTGATGAATGCTTTTAAAAAACTTCACTATCTGTGAAACACAAAAATGTGGGTCCTGCAGTCATATGTATGCAGGGACGTGAAGTACTGCCGGTTGGCCAATTTTAGACCTTATGATCTCTGTAATAAGGATACGATCAATATCCAAGACTTGATTGTACCGACCAAAATTCGCTTGCCTACAAAATTTTTATAAATTTCCTATCTAAACGGCTGAAAACAAGGAAAATAGCGGTATGTCGGATTACCTAAAATTTTCTCTATGGTCTGGTCGTTGGAGGTCGTGAGGACATTCGTTCGCCACGACCCAGTTAGTACTTTGATTGACCCGGGATTTGAAGCCAGAACCTCATTTTCAGCAGCTGCTATCAATGAAAATAAAACAATGAGGTAATTTTTCCCTAGATCCAGTTTCTTTTAATATTTTTTCATGCAAATTGCTTTTGAACTTCAAACTTAATTATAATTAGCTCCTACGTGTTAATAGTCTTTTTGTTGTTATTTAAAGGTACCTTAAAAAGTTATATTCATTATTGATGTTTTATGTATAATCATAAGCATACATTCTTTAAAACAAACCAGGTTTACCTTTACAATCACGTACGTCTACCTGCATTTGGTGAATATAAAAAATATTATTAATCGTAATTGTATATGGGTATGTATCTTAATTACTTTGTTTTGATATCGTCATCTGCATAAGTGATGCTGGGATTTTGGGGTCTTCTAGATCAACTGCGATTCGCGTAACTAGTGCAGTGAAATCACATAGCAAAGCGAGATATTACAGTATAGAGACAGGAAAATTTTAAAAAATCCCTTCACTGAAAGAAAGTGTTTACGTTATATATATAAATTATAACGAATAATGTGTCTGAACGTATAATTCAGTTTCAGTTCCATCAATTCTAATGGTTAAATAATAGTATAGCTACACGATGACTGATGTATACGTGCCGTCAGTTAGGACAGGACAACTCAAAGCTGTTGTCTCTTACTTTAAATGGCCTGTTCAGTTTTTCCATACATTGTAGTAACATAATAACATAACATACCATCACGCCTGTATTCCCCGAAGGGTTAGGCAGAGGTGCACTTAATGGACACCCACATTTCGCCGGTATGTTTGGGTCCCATGTAATAGGGGGCGAGCCTATTGCCATTCACCGGGCACAAATCCAGACTCCGAGCTGCTACTGAGAATTTCATAGAAAAACTCAATAACACTTTGCTCGACCTGGGGATCGAACCCAAGACCTCTAGCGTAGCAGTCGCGATTGGGACCACTAGACCAACGAGGCAGTCAGACCAACGAGGCAGGCACATTGTAGTAAAACTCACATATCTGATAATACCGCTGTCTGGACTTCAAAAGAGACCATGATTGAGACATGAGTTTATTTTGGCCTGTCTTCTCAAACGTCGGTTAGGAAATACCGATGCCATATTAGTTTAAAAAAAATGTAAAACATGGATTTGTAAAAGTATTTGAAGATCTATTTACAAAAATAATTATTATTTGTCATTTAACGAAAAGCAGGATAGCGAACAGAACGTTGACTGCTTCGTTTGTCTAGTGGTCTCAAGCGCGACTGCTACGCTAGAGGTCCTGGCTTCGGTTCCAAGGTCGAGCACAGTGTTATTGAGATTTTCTATGAAATTCTTTGTAGCAGTTCGGAGTCTGGTTTTGTGTCCGGTTAATGGCAATAGGCTCGCCACCTATTACATGGGATCTTAAAATATGCGCGAAGCGTAGGTGTACTTGAGTACACCTCTGCCTAACCCTTCGGAAACTACAGGCGTGATAGTATGTTATGTTATGTTAGAACAGCGAACGAAAGCCCAACCAATAGATATAAGGACCAAAATGTACCTGCAGATTTAAAAGGGATTCATGTATTTAGCATTCATACCGTAGTTTTATTACACATTCATATGCAAATGAGTTGGGAATGCCGTAAAGATTCGTCCATACATACGCCATACACATTCACCGGGACTCATTCATGCGTGCTTCTGAGCATGTTGGCACTGTAATTAGCGCTCGTTTCTATACAACTTTTTATGGCGAGGGGCCCCAGTGTATGGAATTTATAAATCACGATTCGATATTACTATTTTTGGAAGCACTTTTATTTGTTTTAAGTTTCTTTTCCGTTGTTAAATAAAAACCATGAATGAAGTTCTATCTACTTAAATTTTAATATAAAAACCTCATAATTCAACGGTTGAAAAAAGGTACTTTTACCACTTGGTAATATTTATACGAGCCTAATTTCCGCTTTGTAATGTAACACCAGCATAATTGTTACCAGTTCGATTACATTTTATAAAAAACAAATTTTATGCACCGATGGCGCTATAAATGTAGGTGATTGGTTTTTCGTCGTCATGTTGGTACAACCCGAGTCGAAGATCAAAATGCTGTGCTTTGAGCAATAAAATAAATCTTGTTTTAAGAGGTATACCCGATCTGGGTCCCTAAACAAGCCTCAAGCCTTCGTTACGGGCTTAATTAAAAAACAAAATCAATTTTATTAATTGAAAGTGTTAAAAACGGGCGGAAGAGGCGTTCGAATCTCGTATCTCGCTCGTATCTCTTCTTTAATCCGACAGAGAATGTGTTATTTTTACTCTCCTCAGTGGATTTCGAATAAATTTTATCGCTCGGGACTAATTTGGTTACAAATTTATTTGGTTGTGGGATCGTTAACAAGGGGAGTACATCCACATGGTTATCTGGACTGCACTCTTTAGTACCCAGGCATCGCCGTTATAACAATATATCGACACTTGGAACTTGATAAAATGAAGACGACACTTCACTTAGGATTAAATAATACGGTTTTTTTAAGAGCATGTGCTGTGACAAATAAAATTTTTATTGTTACGATACGATGCGATTACATTGGGGTTTTTAAAATAATATAAAAGGGACGACATTGATAACCAATTGTTTAAATTGTCGTTTTTTAATAACTGTGTCATGGTTTCAGGCTTTTGCGGCAGTAAAATTGAATTTTCACATTGAAAATTTACATATTTGGTGGTGCTTTTGAATGTTTTTTGAAATTAAAACGTTCGTCAAAAAAAGAAATATAGTCTTGAATTTATGACCCAATTTTTTTGCAGCTGCAAAACATGCCCTTTTGCAAATAAATTGAATTTAGTGGATTTAAGTTCCAATTTGTTCACTTTTTGTACGCAAATAAATACGTATTTATTTTGTATTTATGAAATTCTGGTGCGAAATTACTTTTTAAAAGACTTGTGATTTAGCTAACCGTTGGGGCCTTCACCTACACATGTTATATTTTTCTGTAGATACCTTAATTTAGAATTCAGATTCTGCATACTGCAATTCATTAATAAAAAAAAGTCTTTAATAATGCCTTTCAGTTTGCAACACAAAATACTTATTCAGACTATTCGCTGTCGTTGTTTATAGAGTATAAATGTCGCCTACTCTATGGCATGCACATTAACTCGTCATTGCATTCCTGAAGCGCGTCTATAATGTTCGCTGGATTCCTGAATAACCGTTAAAATAATAGCTGTATTTAGCTACTAACCGTATGTTGACTACAAAGCATAAGAAGCTTTCAATAGATCAATTTCTCTATATTATAAATAGGTTTTCCTTTGAAGATTTATTTGAATAGCGCTTTGCGGAATTTTCTATACGCAATTCATAATTTAGTGTTGCTATAATAATAGTTTTCATTGAATGGAATGTTGATGTAGATGGGTTAGGATTTGCTTTACATATTATGTTGCTATATCAAGTCTTAAATTGCATCATTAGTCTAGTAGTCCTAAGCGAGGGAGCGGGTTCTCATGTCGATCAAAGGGACTGCGTATTCTTATGAAATTCTCACTAGTTGCTTGGTAATTCGTGGCCGGTTAATGGAAATAGGTTTGCCACCTTTATCTGGGACCTAATTATACCGCTACCATCTAACCTTTTGAGGGATACAGGCCTGTCAGTATATTGGTTTCTGATATTTTTTTAACAGTTTTTCAACCTGCTATTTGGCCTGCCAAAGCATGCAGTGAGCCACTTTTACAAATTAAACTCATTAGTATAAACTATTTTCTTATCTAAAATGTATTCCTCCATGTTGTGAACTATGGTCGGTTTAGCAAACTAAGGTAGGTACAGGATTCTCTCCCCACAATGTTGAATTTTCCTTTAACATTTATGTTGTTGTAGGGCCACGCTGTTCGCAGCTTGAATGGGCCAACTTGACCGGGGTAGTACCACACTCTCGCAAAAGACCGACGTCTGAGTAGTAGCGTTTCGCTTCTGCGCTTCGTTCGGTGAGCGAGAGGGCCGGAGGCCCAATTCCTCCCACAATCCCCTTCCTTCTCCTTTTTTCCTTCCCCTCCCTTTTCCCTAAATAGCTCGCCTGCTCGTTTATCAAGTTATCCCATAAAAAAGAACAATACTCTACATGATGGGGTATCTACTATTAATTTTGCTTATTTATAACTATAAATTATTTACATGCAAAATTACATAACCTAACCGAAACATTAATTCCCAGAAACGACACATTAACTTTATGTCGACATTAAGATGTAAACTAAATTCTTAATTCCCATTTTTATTCTTAAAGCAAAATATTATGCAAAATTAACTTTCCACGTACTACGATCACAATCAAAAATGTTACCCGTAAACATACCGCAATGGTCCTTGTCGTTGGCAAAGATAACAAATGGTAATTTTTCTACATAACAACAAACAGGTTCTAAAATAAGAGCGATGTAGACCAAATCTATTGTAAAGGTAACAATAGTGTGGACACCTCGTAAAATGAAACAATGCGATGATAGTTCATAGATTCACTAGATGAGATAGAGTATATTATTTAATAAATTATTTTAAATTCTTACAAAGTGTGACGTAAAGTGAAACTGACAGTAACGGTGGCTATGAGAAGCCAGACGGTCGGATTTCCAACATCGATATTGCAATAATTGCTGGTCCAACTAGGATGAGAATGACATACTTTAAGGGAGATTTAAACCAAGCAGTGAAAGTTGTTGATAACAAAACTTAACTTACTATAAAAACCAGTTGTATGTTTCTTCGTTGAAGGACCTGTCCATGCGATTCACAACGTGTGTGTTGTAAAGTCTCATTGGTCTAGTTATTTGAACTGGCTATATTACCCTTTAAACTAGTACCCTCACTGTTTAGTGGCTGGGTATTTTTAGACAGTGCAGTGGTGGTAGTGACCTAGACAAACATGGCAGTATAGCTATTTGTCACTCCTATATTTCTCGAAGGGAAAGTAGTAGACCCACAGTTCGCCGGTATGATTCGTTTTCATGTAATGTGGGGCAAACCTATTGGCATTAACCGGGGACAATTCCAAGCTCCTAGCTGCTACTAAGAATATTATATAGAAACCTTATAACATTTCGCTCGACCGACGAATCACTAGTCTAATGAAGCATCTCTATTATCTTTCATTTGTTTCCTTTCAGTACGAATACCTTGTACTCTCTGGTACTGCGAACTACTACGTCTACTATTGGTAATTCTTTAACACTTTCAGTGGTGCGTATCTTAGTTCCTTGTAGTCCACAATAAACAGATGACGCGGTATTGGAGTGTGGGCCGCCGCTGAACACGCCGCGGCCGCGCCGCCTAACTCGCTCCAATACATCGATACAGGGACGTATTTAGTTCACTGATCTAGACCTTATTACTAGAATAGTACATTACTGCTGCGAACTGTTATGGTTAGTGAAACATTCCAAATGCTGGATTGACAATAACAGTAAGGTAATGAAATGATATTTATTTCTGTAAATAGATCTTTTCAGGACACTTTTACAAGTCGATTTTTTACAATTTTTTTTAACTAGATTGCGCCGACTTTTCCTATCTGACGACCTCTGAGAAGAAACGTCGAAACAAACTCAGAGAATCATGGTCTCTTTTAAAGTCCAGACAATAGTTGTTGTTAGATATGCGAGTTTAACAATGTAGGGCCTAATCTGAAGAAAGAGCCATAGCAGCTTTGAGTTGACCTGTCCTAACTGACGGCACGCATACATCAGTCATCGTGTAGCTCAACCATTTTATAGGGAGCTCAACGACCCGTCGCACAACGATACCAGATCAGCAATATTCTAGGTCATCCCGCTAAAGCTGATTAATGATGCCTTATAAGCAGTAGTTAGACTATTGCTAATAAGGTAAATTGTAATCGCATTATTATTGACGCGGTGACTAATTTTATTTTATATCTATTTATAAACAGGTTTTTTTTCTATTAGACTACTTCTTATTAAAATATATACCAATGGATTTGCCACTCATTTTGTTTTAATTAAGTATTATTGAGTCCGACTTCTTTCCATAACCTTGTCCCGTGAATCAGGGTCAGATCTTAACTGCTAGAGAAAGTAACCGCTAAATTTATTAAAACATATTTTCTTAGATAAATATTCATGAATGCAGCCCTTAGTTTTAAATCCGTCCCTTACCTCACTGAAGTGCAAAACACTGTCGACGCAGGGGCAGCGTGATATACTGCGCGGGGGCACCCGCCTCGTGGGCCGTGCATCTAACTATTGTGCAACCACAAATATTTGTCTGATAGGTTTATACTTGAAGAAATTGTCTTATATGCACGTATTATCGGAAGTGCTGGGTGATAAGTTGTTTGATAAAATGTCGGAGTATCGAAGCAGTAATAATTGTAGAACTATGGTTTTGTTTATCGAACATCAGAGGGAAGTAAATCTAAAGGAATGTGGCTGATGTCTTTGTACCTTTTGCTTATGTTATTTGTCAAACAGCGTATTTTTTTAAACATATTTTTTTTAATTTCAAACAAGTTTTTACAAGCATTTATTAAATGTTATGAGTCTAGTTGAATGGTTCCAAAAAGTTCATCTTATCAGTAGCGATTTTTTTTTAAATAAAAAGAAGGTTCATGTATGCTTATTTTTTATTACTTTTCAGCATTAAATATTGCGAAATTTTCACAAAGATATGAATTTCTAATTAAACAAAACAAAAAAGAAAAAAAAAATAAGAAAAAGGTTTATGTATGACAAGATGTCAGAATGGAACAAGCAAAACAAGTTCCTATATAAGAATCATAGCAATGGCTGGTCCATAGTTTCTGCTTACCCTTGTAGGAAAAAGACGTGGGTGTACCTATAAGTAATGCGCATTTTATGTTAAAGGATATACCAAAAAAGTAGCTACGAATACCTAAATTAGGCAGTTAGACATATTGTCATAGACTTTAACTCGTGAAGCCCCATATTATGGTTACAACGCAAATCAATTGTTTTAAGTACCAGCGACTGGTAGAAGTGTCAATGAATTGAAGAACTTAAAAGGACTTCAACATCCGATATCAAAGTTAAAAAGTTCTCTAAGAGGAACTTATAAATACATTTTTAATACTATTAACATAAAAAGTGTAATTACAAACACAAATCACTTCATATAAAACCAATCCGAGAGCCACAGACTAATAAAATAAAGAAGCCTAAAAAGCAACAATTATCTAATCTACGTTCATCATAAATCATTTGCTTGTGTCATGCGTTTGTCTGATGTATAAATTAACAGGCATGTTAAATCAACGTCGAATCATTACGGAGTTGAACGCGGGATACTTATGTTCGAGACTTTGAGGCTTCGATCTAGTGACGTCATTCAGACAGGTTTTTTTTATCTATGAATTCGTTTGACCCAGGGTCTCCCGCCCACGTCGCTCGCTTATGGTGTGTAATGTGATTACACGGTGTATTGGTGGGAATGAGCCCTTATTGGTGTAGTAGTGGAAAATTAAGTTATGGTAGTGATAGTTTAAGTGGAAATTATTATTGTTTAATCAATTTAATTGATAAGGAAATACTGTTCAAAATCAAAGTGTTATTTTCGTGTAAACCTTATCAGGCGAATGTGAATGAAATTTGTACAAATTTAGAAAGATATAATCTTGATTTTTACCAACTTCGCAAAAGGTTGTGATCCTCATTTTAGTATTGAGTTGTGCCTCGATAAATGATTTTTTGTTCTTCGTTGTAGCAATTGAGTCGATGGCGATTTTACCAATGTTAATAAAGAACATTCAAGCAATACAGTACATAAAGTAACAGAATACATCAATGACATTATATAGTTTTAAAAACGGAAAGAGTAATAATCACAGATCAGTTCAGAGTGACCCTAGATTCAGGCTAATTATTTATGAATTTTGCGTTTATAGTATCCTTACGACCGTAGTTTATATGCGGTTAAATGAGGAGAAAAAAAAACTATGACGGTGACAAATAAGGCCTATCTTATAGTAAGGGGTTACCGCAGTATACGCTTAAAGACAACATAGCAACACCTATCAACTATGTATCGTCTATAGGCCTGACCCTAAATATATCCCTCGTTATATCGTTAGAAAGTGAATAGTAGTCTGTAATATAAATAAACTTAACATCAAAGTTATCATTGTAAACTAGGTGAAGACGTGTACACACTATGAGATGTGTAATTTTCATCAATTTGAAAACAATAACATAAACATTCGATTAACATTTAAAGAATCGATTTTAGCATACTTTCACATACCAAATTGTTTCTCAACATTATAAACAAACATATCGAGATATAATGAGATATAATCAAGGGGGAAATTCATGTATGAATATTTAGTCACAATTATCTGCTAGTGTTTATCAGTATTTTTGAGATTGGTTAAGGCCGAAACCAATGTTTGAGTTGTGAGTCGGTAGTCATCGCCGCCCATGGACATCTGCAATACCAAAGGGGTTGCAGATGCGTTGCCGAGTCAACGAAAAGGGAGGGTATGAATACTGCTACTTGACGTCGATATTCTGTGGGAGGTTAGTACTTTACCGGTCGTACCGACCCATTCATGCTCGCATGTAGACATACCAGCGAGACACTACGTACTACATAAAATTTAATTTGAAGTTTTGACTGTCCATTATTGTATGCCAGAACTAGCTTTTTTTTTATCCTTAATTAAATGCATACAAATGTATATAAATAAACTAGGTATATAGGCAAAAAATCCAAACTTAAATATCATATTTATTATCCTTACGAAGGATTCGATACATACGTTTGAACATAATGTCATAATATAATACGAAGGTTTTTTTTTCAGCTTAATTCCAAATTTAATGTAAAATTGGCCGAGGCCGAAAGTTTTGGCGAATACTCAGTGTATGTTTTGGGCAGCACTATTCGTCATATGTGCTACATTTGGACGGTGTGACCCGGGGTCGGGCTCTCGCCCGTCGTATCATAATTACCAGTGAAATAACCTGATTGTGATCACGACACGCACACACGCACGCTTTTGTGTTTCTCGAGACTGCGGTGCTCAATGTTTTAGGGAGATCAAGCATTCACAATAAACATATTATATGTTTAATAAAACTGTTGTATGTAATATGCTAAATGCACAATGCATTTAGCATATTACATACAACAGTTTGTTTCAGTTTTGTTTTTACGTATATGCATTGTTATGTGCGTTATGTATGTATGACAGAAACATCATATTATATTCATTTCCCTAAATACGTCTATTGCAATAAATTAGGTAAATGAAAAAAATATATACCTATGCTAAATTTATTGTTGCATTGAACCAGCAACTGCATTTTAATATTAAAACTTTTTACTCATGCATTTCCAAGGATAAAAACAAATTACTATATAATACTGAAACAGAAAATGGTGCCATTTTCTTTTATTGCAAATTTAATCAAAGTAATTAGCCAAAACTTTGGAAGCCACAAGCAATAATGTATGCCAAAGTACATACAAGTTGTACTGGTATGGCACCCCGACGTCTCGCATACCTCGACTATTTTGTCTAACCGACTGTTAAATAGCCGACTCGGCCCGTCGATACATCAATCACACAAACAAACACGTATCATTTGAGAATCATTCCTTTTTTTCACTTCAATTAGATCTTTTGTGGCTCAAGCACAAAAACGAACACACGTTTAAATATGGAATTAAATGCGTCGTTGGACTTTTAAAGTTTGGTGTGCATTGTTGTGACTATTGTCGTATTGTTAATAGTTTGATTTTTGTGTTAGTTTTTTTAAATTTAGAATCGTATCTGATGTTTTGTTTCGATATTGATGGAAATTTTTGAAATGGGAATTAGTAACAAAAACTAAATTCTTAGTCGTTACTTGATTTGACATAGGTATACAAAAGTTTTTGTGTACCTAAGTATAAGGTTACCTTTTGGAAAGGGTGTATTGTAACTTGTTTGAATACGAAAGAGCGGATGTTAATCAAATTGATCTTTGAATAAATTAACATTGTATTCCCACTCATGATCACGCAAACTCGATGGCAAAATTCGAGTATCATTCAGATTAAGCCTCTGATGCACATGATTCCCAAATCGACGCAGTCAAACGTCGATCAACTTAATTGATCATTCAACATGGACCACGCTAAACTGGAAATATTTAAAAATCAGACAATCAATTTACTGAGATCGCAGCCACCACTCAATCATTAATTTTTTTACCTTAGATTAAATCAGCTACAGATACGCCATAAATGTTTATGGGACTTTCATGCCTACGTTTACATCTTATTCTTACAAATACTTTCCATAATTGTATGGTAATTTTATCGAACAAATTTGCATTTAAAGATAAAATAATATTGCTTATTCTTAAATTTTCCCCGCAAGATTGTTAAATAACATAACATACCATCACGCCTGTGTTCCCCGAAGGGTTAGGCAGAGGTGTACTTATGTAGATACACCCACATTTCGCCGGTATGTTTAGGTCCCATGTAATAGGGGGCGAGCCTATTGCCATTAACCGGGCACAAATCCAGACTCCGAGCTGCTACTGGGAATTTCATAGAAAAACCCAATAACACTTTGCTCGACCTAGGGATCGAACCCAGGACCTCTAGCGTAGCAGTCGCGATTGGGACCACTAGACCAACGAGGCAGTCAAAGTGTTGCCTTACCGTATTATGCTTATTTTTTATTATTTTTTAGCATTAAATATTGCGAAATATTCACAAAGAAATGAATTTTCTAATTAAAGAAAATTTCTAGTGAAAGAAAAATTCGATCTCGGTAGCTTAGTTGGCAAAGCGTCTGGTGTACTTAACCAAAGAGACGCAGGTTCAAACCCTGCCTGAGATCGAATTTTTCTTTCACTAGAAATTTTCTTTAGTTAGAAAATTCATTTCTTTGTGAATATTTCGCAATATTTAATGCTAAAAAATAATAAAAAATAAGCAGTTTTTTTCATTTCATAAAATACATTTTTTTTACCTCCAACTTAAAGTTACCTATTTTAATTAAATTTTTATTAAGGTTTTCATTTGTGCTAAATTATTAATTTACTAATAATACATATATAAAACTATCCACTTTACCTTTAAAAGGATTGTTTAATTCTTCAACAATAACATGAAAACCACCCTTTAATTAATTATATCTTCTCTTACTACTACACAACATAAAATCTAAATTATTATTATTATTATCATATATTTCTTTATGCTATTCATTCGAATTCCTATAATTTAGAATGCCTATTGCATTATAAATGTCGCGTCTTCCTGTCAACTAATCCTTCTGTGTAGGGCTGACAATTCGTCAGCATTGTGAATTCGGTACAGGGCAATCTTTAGGCGATTGGGTGCGACCTTATCTGCCTTTATGGTGGGATCTTAAAAAAGATTTATGATAACGCACGGTCAGGACGAAGCCCGCAAACACTTTAAAATAAATGACAAGGAGTCACTTCCAATTGTGATGGAAATGCTTTCTGCAGTAAAATTAAACTATAACCCTGTCGTTTAGAGAGATTTAAATGGCTTAGGAGCTTTTATTGGGTCTGCCTACGTTTAGTTTAGGTGGTTTGCGATCTCCGCCAATTTTATGTGTCCCACCTGAACCGCCTATATATGTTATGTCCACGTGATAAATGTTTCGCGATCTTTTTGTAATGATACTCGTTCGATTTTTGATGCGGAGTGTAAATCCAGTATTAATTTGTTACGAAATCAAATCTTTGCTTCGTAAAAATTAAAGGCTGAATATATTAAAGTGCTAATGTAAACAGGATCTGGTTACATCGGTGCTAGATATTAATTTCTTGTGCTAAGTGAATAGTACTTAACGTCTCCAGTCTTGGTGCAAAGCTTTAGATATGAATCCTGTCTTGCTGGTTGTATTATATTTGTCACTGCATGTTATTATTGATACCACTTTTAAAGCATGATGTGGACTGGTTTGTTTTTTTTTTTTTTGCCGCAGTGGTTTAGTTAAAACCAATTGGGATGCGGGTGCAACCACAAGGACCAGCTAGTGTAGGTCTAAAAAAATTTCTGCATATGTTTTCGTTCAGGAACTTGAAACGCAATCGGATGATTGGCTTGAAATTTTGACATAGCATTCTTACGCTAGCTTTTTCACAGAAAAAAGAACTAAAAATAACAATTGTAGACTGCCGTAGCAAACCGTCGCTAGGTTTAGCCACTTAGTAGTTCCTAATTAATTAGGTACTACAATACACCCTTTTTTATATAAATAATGGGATTTATTAATTAATTGCTTCTACTTTCCTCATTTTTATTTAAAAAAATCTACACTTTGTAAATTTATATCCATTCATACACAACCTAACACATTAGCAGTCGCCATACCCAATTAATGCGCTCCATATCATCGAATTCCACCTATTAGATAAATTTATGATAATAATCGTGGTACATACCGGTCCTATCTGCCTTTAGAGATTATCTCAGTCCGGGCACACATCGCTATTGAAATTATTTTATCCGGTATTGAAAAGGCGAAGCTTCGGGTTATCATATGAAATAATAATAACATTACAATATTTTGTACATTAAGTGCATTCGGGGTGTGGTGTTTCGGATAAGTAAGAGGACGGCTTATGTGTCGAGATATGGGGTTGTAGTATTAAGAAGTTCATAGAGGTGACATATTTCTGTAATAGCTTAGGTATGCTGAAGCGTATTGGAGATAGAATTTTTGACCTAATACTGTTTGTAATAGAAGTGAAAAAAGGTGATCATCAAATCAGTCCGAATCAGAGTTAGAATTATTATTTATGAACCTCAATTAAAATATTTATTTAAAAAATCTGTATCTGTTGTTAGTTGCGACGATGTTGCTTCATGATAAATTTATCAGACGATGATCGAGGCACTTCAGTTATCATTTTTAGGTATTTAGTGCATACAACAACAATACAACATAATTATGTTCTGCTATACCCGCGATGAGGTCCTTTTTCCAAATCCCGTAGGACATTCCTGTCTCTGAGCTCACCAATCAAAACTACTGTGTAAATGACAGCCAGTGTCTCTCATTAAGTACAGTTTTTATCAGAGGTAGTATAACGAAAAGTGCAACTTTAAAAAAACATTCTACTTTGGTTTGCTTATGACTAGCCACTAAATAAATTTATGTAAATTCTTTCCGTATCAGATGAGTGCAAATTTTAAATGACCTTTTGAGTTAGCTAATCTATAATTTCGACTAACCAAAAGCTTTTCTCACCATTTATATTATTGTGGACATACTCTATAAAAATCAAGTTGGCTAAAAATAATGAATTTATGATACCTGCTTGCTTCATTGGAGCAAATCTATACAGGGCTGTGCATGATACATTTCTATTTATTTCTGTAAATAGATCTTTAAAAGTCAGTTTTACAAATTAATGTTTTAGATTTTTAAGTACCTACTAGATGGTGCCAGCATTTCCTAGCTGATATTATATTAGGTATATAGCAGATATTTGGGAAAACAAACAATTGTACATTTTGTCTTACATCTGCTTATATACATAAATGATGGAGTAGATAATACGAATTCAACTCGTATTTAATTATGACAATATAACAATCTAAGAAAAAACTTAATTCGTGGAATCCGCAAAAGCCCGGTTCTAAATGTTTCGAAGCATATCATAATATTTCCGTAGGCGTTGCTAACGATTTTCCAAAACGTAATGTCGCCTAAGCAAGTTGTAGCGAGCATGTGAACATGTTTTTATTTATTCCCTGCCATCTCCTGAGGACAATCCGTTTTTATTAAACACTCAAACGCCACTTATTAAAATGTAGGCGGGAATTTTAGTAAGGATTTATTAGGGTTGACAATCATTTTGATATCACGTAACACAAAGAATTTTTTTTGACCAAACACATGACGATGATTTTACAAAAGGATCCCCGTTAGATTTTTTTAACAAATTAATATTTCATTAGACATAAAAATGACTAGTAGGTAATTTAAAAATATTATAAAATGTAAGCTATGATTTTTAATAGGTATTGTTGCAGTACAGTACAAACTTAATTTTAGGGGCATGTATTTTTTTAATTCTTCAATACACCTAAATAAGAGTGACAACCCTATCCTTTATTGTGTGATATCGAATTTACAAGTGTTTATTTTTGGTCCAACTTTTAATTTTAAACAAACTAAAATATACTGAGGTTTAATACAAACACACAGACATACCATAAGTACTTTTTAATGCTTTAGGCAATTATTTTGTATTTACACAAAAAGTATTGAATTTCTGCTAATGTCACTGCATCGTACATAATTTCATTCTTAATTCAATTTCGTTTTGTGAATGAAAAGGTTCGAATTTTGCGAAGTTTAAAGTCTTTTTAAGTGTTAATAACAAATAAAATTTAGAATGTTTTTTATTCGGATAAGTTCATTACTACTCTGACTGAGCAAAATTACCATTTTTATTGGATAATACATTGTTTTACTAATGTAGTAAAAATGAGGTTATCTATAAAATGTAATGAGTTACTACCTGTCACCTGTCAGCACCGCAATAACCTATTTAACAAGATAAAACGTTTTCTCTAGATAGTTTCTGGCAATTAAAAAGAACATTTGCATAATTAGCACAAACAAAACGTGACCCAACGACGTATCGATAAAACATCGATTCAAATTAAGCAGAATCGAGTTCTCGATTTGAAATACTAATCACGTCGTTAGTTGACCTCTCATTGACACGACCGCTTCTCGGTCTCATCTTGAAACAATTAAAACAATCTACATCGATGGACCGATCAGATCCGCATTCCCCTCAATGAGGCATCGACCTCACACTGCGTAGCTTTTGAGAAAGTCACTCTTATTGTTTTATGATTATTTTAATAAGAAAGTAACTTACAACGTATAAGTGAAGTTAAGTGCACTCACTTCTGAATCGATTGGCTGAGTAAGTAAATTGTAATTTATTTATGAAGACTTTTTGATGTTTAACCCTTCACGTATTTAATTACAGACACAATACAAAATTTATTGTCATGTATATCAGGGGTCCTGCAGACTGCATTCAAAATATATTTCATATTTAGTATGTACCTTCAGAACTGATTGAGAAACTGAAGAAATTTATTTGGAACTAAGAATAATAAATTCTATCAAATGAAAAAAATATTAAGATCGGGTCACACTTATTGCGTAACATAAACTCAATAAATACCGTCGAATAAAATAAAAGAATTCTTCTAAAATTTCCCTAAATTTTTCCATAACTTTGATCGTACAGATTACAACTGATGCATATGAAGACTGCATAGGTATGGCCGTGGTCAAAATTAAATGTTGGGTCAATTTAAAACTGAAGTGCAATAAGTCACAACTTAATAACCCTTTAAGCGTTGATGGGATTAAACAAAACAACAACGCATTGTTTTTATTAAAGCAACTCTGTTCTTGTGAGTGACAGACAGATTGGTAAATTGACCTTTCTGAAGGCAGTAAAGTTCAATTTGAAATAAAAGATTTAAAACGTTTTGTTTATTACTTAATTATTGTGAAATAATAGCGTTTTAGTTATAGTGGTTGCAAGTACGTGTAGGTTTTGCTACTGGTGAAGCTTGCTATAGCAGCTTGAGTTACTTGCTTTTCAAAAGAAGTATCCCTAAGATATCCCACCTCACTTAGTGAATCTCTGCCTTTACCTTTTGGAGATACAGGCGTAATGATACGTTAAATAGTGTTTCTTTAAGTAAAATTAACAAGATTGTCCAATAACTTAAATAACCTTAATGTAACAGACAGGGGCTACCTTTCTACGCCTACACTATATAGGTACTTGATTCTTATTATGAAATAATTTTGTCGTCTTCTCGCGTCGAAATTATGATGGCAGGAGACGAGAAAATATGACGACAAAATTATATCACAGCATGCATTGTAGCCCCCCTGAATTCCCCGAGCATCAGTTAGCAATATGTAAACATTATCATACGAAATACATTATCATTATCAAGTGTCATTAATATTTCTTTCTCCTCTTCAGTTTCTTGTGCATGACCAACCAATTTACTATTCACATAGTTTTAAAATACTAAACTTTAGCTACCTCTCATTATTATTTTATAATGACAATACCTTTCAGGTTTGAAAGGTAGTTGATGTCTGACAATCGTATTTTGGTGAGTCTGGCAATCGTAAAAGTGCCGAAACAACTCGTACAATGAGACCAGATGTATTTATTGGACGATTTTATTGGGCACTTGAAAGTATTAAAAGCGATCGTATATCACCATGACTGATGGAAGAATCTAGATAACTACAGTAATATGTACTTCTTTAATTGGGTGTGTTACAAAATACCTTAAGAATTGTGATTATTTTAATTCTTTAAATTAAAGGGTTTTTCTGTGAAATTTTCAATGGGGAAGGTACGTGTGAAAAAAAGATACTCAGAAGAGAAATATTGTGATTCTTATTATGGTGAACGAAAATTAAAAAAAAACTGAGAATCATTTGAGAGACTTGAGACTTCTGTTAAGAATAGGTAGACCTGTTTTACATCAGCAAAGCCAAAGTAGTATCATACGGCATATGTATACCGTTGCTACATAATGTACCAGATTTCTATCAAACAAAACAAATATATCACTCAAAGAATTACCATAACCCAACAATGAACCAATAACCAATAACGTAAAAAGGTTGACACTAAT
Organism: Subacronicta megacephala; assembly: GCA_958496365.1. Classification (NCBI taxonomy): domain Eukaryota; kingdom Metazoa; phylum Arthropoda; class Insecta; order Lepidoptera; family Noctuidae; genus Subacronicta; species Subacronicta megacephala. Next base: position 6,320,590 of record OY292526.1, read on the forward strand.
ACATATTAATATATTTAGAACTAATTTTAATGCAGATAAACACATCTCAAACGTTGACAACCTTATTTTTTCTATTGGTAAAACTAAAGTTCATATTAATAAGGTTCATTCTTCTTCTGTTTGTGATTTGAGGAATCTTAAAGGTATATTTGTTAGTGAGCAACCGGCTTCAGATTTGTGTGAGGTGTCAAGTCATCGGTCGTTAATCTATATTAAAATAAAATGCATTGTTTCTCTTTATTACCAAAAATTCAATTGGAGAATCCCTTATGACAATGCAAGAAATATCACGGTCAAGTTGAACCAGTTGGAAGTTCCGATTGAAATAAAGATAACACTATATACTAATATAAGTACCAACTCATAGTACGTCATGTATAAATCTAAGAGTTCAGGTTTAATATAAATTAAATCAGTAACATACCATCACGCCTGTATTCTCCGAAGGGTTAGGCAGAGGTGTACTAATGTACACCCTCATTTCGCCGGTATGTTTAGGTCCCATGTAACAGGAGGCGAGCCTATTGCCATTAACCGGGCACAAATCCAGACTCCGAGCTGCTACTGGGAATTTCATAGAAAAACCCAATAACACTTTGCACGACCCGGGGATCGAACCCAGAAGCTCTAGCGTAGCAGTCGCGATTGGGACCAATAGACCAACGAGGCAGTCAGACAGAGAGAAATTGTTATTTTTGCGCAAATATGCAGGTACCTACATAGTATTGGTTAAATTAACAAGATAACTAAACTACTCGTATATCTGAAAGATATTTCTAAATGGCAGACATTGAACGTATCATTATCAATTACTTAAATAAAGTTTGATGTTTTTATATTGTAAGGTAGCCTCATGTATTTTGGGCTATGAATGAGTGATTCGAGTTTACATGTTAACAATAGGAAACTTCCTATCAATTCAATAAAGCGATCGGAGGAAATTTTCGAAGTAGATTTCAAATTATCCTCATTGTACCGTAAAACATACATTTATTTAGTAGCCTTCTTTCTTGGCTGTACTTCCTGGATCATTGAAATTCATATCAAGTTAACTTTAAGGAAAATTCCCATCATTTTCAGAGAACAGATGACTACGGTAATACCAAAATGTAAAACGTTGAGCAACAATTATACTCGAAATAGCCGTTGATTTCTCCAAACGGCTTACTCACAGATGCACATAATTCAATATTCTAACGGGCTGTTTGAAACAATTCACAGCGGTAAAGCTCCGAGTTAATCAGAACGCTAAAGATTGTGTCGGAAGACAAGAAATAAAATAAAAAACAATCATAAATACAATAGCGCAAGTCATATAGTTTCCAACGTCGTTTCTCAATAGATGGTTCTGATAGTCCAGGCTGGGTGTTTGCCAGTTCAATTATCATTACTAGTCGAGATTCCGTCGAGTCACTGTGTTGTGGGTGACCCGTATTAGATCGGTTAATTCAAACTATTTATCAACTCCATTCGTTATGCATAGGATCAGATTTTGAAATTGTTTGATGATGTTATGGCGTTCAGTCCATTGTGTCACTACCCCGCCTGGCTTAGTACGATGGGTGTGTACTATGTTAATCGTTGTATCACTGATTGAATCTATTGAATCTGTAGTTAAATAATACCCGTGCATTATGAGGCACTCTCGTTAAATGATTCTATCCATCTGAGGGACAGTGAGAACAGCTGTGTATGGCATGTCAATTCTCATCTAAGTTGTTAACTAAATATCAACTCACTCTTTTTTATATAGGTATTAGGTCGAAAAAAGGAGACAGTTTGATAAAGTACCATTAAAACCTAGGCTAAAGTAACATTATGATTTCCATTATGCGTTGAAGCTACGAACATATTACTTAACCCAGTCTAGTAAATTGCGTTATTAGTTTTACATAACAGGCTGTAAAAGGCCCGAAGAATGGCTGGGAAACCTATTATAGACGGTAAATAAGGGTGAAGAGATAATAACCAATGGCAAGCCTAAGACTTGAGATTAAAAAGATTGGGACTTAAACATATTGTTTTTAGTGAAAGGAAAATTAGACGGCGGGCAGGATTCGAACCTGCGTCTTCTGGTTAGATACACCAGACTCTATGACCACTAAGCCACCGCGAGTCCCACCCACTATGTAGAAATTTGCCTTCACATTTTGAATTTACATCTTTAAGGTAACGCGGCGGGTGAGACTCGCGGTGACTTAGTTGTCATAGCATCTAGTATATCTCACCAGAAGACGAAGGTTCGAATCCTGTTCGCAGTCGATTTTTATACCGTAAATAAAGCAGCATGATTTAGGTTTCAACATCAAGTAGAGGCTTTGTTGTAAAATTAAGTATTTAAAAGGCCTTCACTTTAGAACATACTCACATTTATTCCCAGAATTAAAATGAATAAGCAAAAAACAACAAAACCTAGTGAGTTTTGAAAACTAATAGGTAAACACATTCACAATGAGTCGATTGTTCGCCGCCAATGAAAAGCAACAAAGCACGACTGACACAAATGAGCACCTAATTGGAACATTGCGACATCACCAAATCCATGCGATCGTGATAGTCGGGGTTCTCACACTCGGATACGATTTAATTTTGTACTGCAACAGTTATTACGTATACACGATTATAGTAATAACAATATTCATAAAGCTACGTGTAAAAGATGACAATAACGTCGAGAATTTTAAACTACATACTATTTACATTTTATATTATGTTAAGGAACATAGTTGATGAATCCGCTCATAGACGCAAAGAAGAAGTTGGTATAAAATTGTATCAATCTAAGCTAAAATGTACTTAAGAATTGAGGCTAGCAACAATCCCAAGTTATTCTAAATATTAAAATAATCTTCTACTAGGTTAGAACCCTCTAAAATTTGTTTTGGAGTCTCTACAAATGAAGTACAACTTAAAATTCCGAATGCACGGAGAGCATTACTTAATACCTTCAACACGTTTCTCGTTAAGTTTATCTACCGCATCAGGACCTAATTCCTCATGTGGAATTAGAGACTCACAATCTTCGAAACAATGACGGTCAAAAGGGTACGCTACCGGTAGCGATCGCAGATAATCCCAATGATTTGGTGACATTTTGAAGTATGTCAGTCAGTACTCTCGTACCATCTTGTCGTGACGCCCGAAGTGGCGACTTCGTGAACCAAATTAATTAAAACAGAGACACAAACCTAAAGCTATCACGATCAGCTTAGACGGCAGGTTTATGTGGATATGACTGGGTACTAAGTAATTTACGACATCTAAAAGGGCTATACTATTGGAAATTATATTATTATGATTAGGGTAATACATTAAGAGAAGATGCTTTTAATACATAAGAAAGTATTCTTTGTTGCTTTTGCAATTAATTTTTAGCTCCTTGCATGATCGATAGACCTGTGCCCACCAGTAGACATTTGATGATGATGACGAAAGCATTTAAGATATAACGCGTATTGATAGATAACAATTTAAGTATACTGTTATCATGCAAATGCAAAGTTTATACAAGGAACTATATCACAGTAATTAAAGTCACCTTTAAACACCATGATTCATAAAACAGGCAACAAGAACATGGGTATTAACAAAGTAATTAAAACCAATAACCATGATTTCATTCATGACAAGCAGAATCAAGACACGTCCACACATGGTGAGACTCATAAAAGTCCGACACTGGCCCACCGCTGTGGGGCATGAAACTTCGCATGCAAACCGTCACATTTCAAAATACAATATGCTAATTAACAACTTTTTTTCTACCCTACGAGCTCTCAGAAACGTATGCAAATTCCCCTTGGACCTTTAATTACGCTTCGAACACGACTGACGACGGTGTTAAAGATGCAGTTTTAAGAATTGTCAGTGTTTGCACTGCGCGTGCTCAGAGAGATTTAAATGGTAAGAGGATTTAGTGAGAGCATTGTGAGTGACTATGAAAATGTTTACTGCCGTTTAGGGCTGCCTCGTTGTAAACATTTCGATGTATTTTTTTTTGTTGTGATTAGTTAATGTTTAAAATTTTGAACAACGTTTGTTTTGTTACTAAGATGAATTGCTTGCCAGAGTTATTAAATAAATACCGTTAAACGTCACAAATGCCTCCAAGAAACTTTACCATACATCACAGTAGCAAAAACAACCATTAAGCCCTTCTCAGAAATCCATTTTAGGTATCAAACCCGAAATCAATGCGTCGCAATCAAAGTAGACGTGTCCCCAGCTATTGAAAGTGTCTCCAATCAACAATGGAAGGCGACATTAATTCTATCCATCATGTCGAACCCAAAAAGGGTGGAAGTTCATTAAGAGATGCATTCCTCAAGTATTATTCTTTGAAAACTGGTAATAAAAATAATAACAAGCCGGCCACCCTGCCAAGTGCTATCAGCTCCATCTGTTGTCGCTGCGGACAAACTCGCCTAATGAACGATGATAAATCATATTCGAGAGGCGGCTCGTAGCCCGTGCCATGCTATTCTTACGACGCATCAATACGCGTCAACTCTCTGATGTCTGCTATCCATTACTGTATTAAATCAGCCAAAATAATTATGAGTGATGGAAAAGCGGCAATGGGCAGTGTGTAATTGGTGTTTCTTTAAATTGGTAGGATATATAAGATCAACTGTGAGGTGTCTCTCGGGCCGTGTCCCTGCCCGCACACCATTGTGCTTACTAATGATTTTATGCAAATGCAGCCTCTTTAGATCGAAGTCTTAGCGCGATCACAAACCGTCAGGTACCGGGCTCATTATTAACAATTTGAAATATGACTTGGGAATTTTCAACAATAATATCGTGAAATAAATTAGTTTTTATTATTTTATTGATTGACAAATGGAAGGGGGACAGAATCTTTAAAGTCTATGTTATGCAAAAATCTTTTAACTATGACTTTAGTTGACTTATACTTGTTGATGTAGTGCTCGCGAGTGCTGCTGCTGGTTCTGGGTCGATTGCCAAGCTGAGCATAAAGTGCTATTAGGGCTTGATGTTGGATTTTTGCCCGGTTAGTGGCAATTATTATTGGCTGTTATTATACGAGACATTCAGCCTTGGGATACAAGCATGATACGCTTGATAGGCTTGAATGTTATGATATTTTTAATCCTGGATTCCACAGTGGAAATAAATGTGGTCTTAATATAAATTAATATTAAGTTAGAATAAATAAGTTTCATTCAGGGGTTCGTCTTTTGTTAGGAAGGCGTTAACTACGTAATTGTATACTACAATATTGACACAGTACTCTTTTACATAATTAAATTAATCTCTTTTGTCAAACATCATATCATATTTAATTTTATCATTAGGTATTGAGTAAATATTTTCGTGTCTAGAAATTAAAATCATATGATTGAAAACGTAGATCTTATCTAATTGATTAAGTTAACTCCTTTGTAATGCCTTCGTGCATTACTTATTAGATACATAATGTTAAAAACATCAACTGCGAATTATCTTTTGTTACTTAAGTTGAGTTTAGTATTTTTATAACACGTAGTAGTTTTGATATATTTTTTTAATAAATCGTGATTCTCTGAGTTAGCTCAACGTTTCTTCTAAGAGGAAATGTCGATGATAATCTTGTGCTACAAACATTGACTTGTTAAAGTGTCATTGTTAGTCAGATCTTGGATTGTCTTCAGGTCGCCATCAACCCATTTATGATCCAACTGCTGGGCATGGGTTTCCTGTCAGAGTAAGAAGGGAAAGGTTATAGTATACTAAGCTAGCCTACTGAAGAAGCCTGAGAAGTCTGCCAACCCGCAGTAGGCTAGCGTGGTGGACAATAGCCTAAACTCTTAGTATGAGTGGAACTATATGATAAGTTGATGATGATGATGACTTAAGAAGTAGGTACATTAGGTTTGGAGTATGAATCCATCTCATACAAATCACAGTAAAACGTGTATGGTCTAAAGTTGTTTGAGCTCATTCAATAAACATAAATGACAAGGTTTTGTGTAAGGCTTACAGTATGAATGATTTATCAATTGCTTGTTAGCGATACCTGACATTAACGACTTTTAAATATGAGTCAAACTTCAAATCCCAGAAATAATGCACACAAAGTAACAAAAGCCTTCAGAAATCTTCATTCATCTGAACATTCCAAGAGTACTGATTCACGAGAACACCTCAGTCCCACGTTTCCTCTTACAGAAGAACAAAGCTAATCGTTGCTTAACCTTAATTGCGATAATTACCAGTCCCCTGTACCGACAAAATGATTTATTATCTCAAAACGGTAGCTAAATATCTAAATAGAGTGAAACTACAATATAAAGGTAAAGTACAGAAGGTTAATACTAGAAAATTATTTGCGTTCAGGCGTACTATACCAGCAGTTTTGTTTCTCCTAATTTCGTGGCAATAGGATACCGTGTCTTAGTATAAAGGTCCTTTATATAGGTAAGGTAGGTATGCCTTATATAAGGAATCAGTTTCAGTTGTGCGTTATCCCTCAGCTATATAATTACCATTAGTTACAATGGATTACATTGGAGATTGAACACTCTCGTCGTTATCTTTTCAATTATAAGGATGTAAACGGTGTTTTTTACATATTTATTTACACAATACGCAAGTTTCTGAAACTGAAATCTGTAGAACTCGCGCTTAGATAACGCTCCGCAGAAAACTTAGCTAGTCATCATTGAACATTGACCAAAGCCAAGAATAACTGGGTTGCTATTATTTATGCCGCGCCAATATAATGTCATAATGATGCTATATTCCTACCTATGAAGTAGATAAATGTGTATAAAAATGATCACTCAATTTCTATAGTCCAATCCAATGTTTATTCTCAATTGAGTGTCGACTTTTATCCATCACTTTTGTCTTTTGTATATTATGAGTCTTGGTCTGAGTGGAGATTCTGAATTTGTTGTGTAGTGTAACATTCGGCTAATGTTCGCCTTTCGTCGTTAACCGTGGGAAAAATTTAAGTTTGCGCTTCTAAATTAATGAATAGAGTCATTTGTGTAGTGTTGATAATTGAACATCTAGTGTTAATGGGCAACTGAAAACAGTATTGAATTTTTACCTTTTAGTTAAAAAACTGTGGATTTCTCACGACTTTTCATTTATTTTTAATGACAACCATCACCACCTGTATTCTCCGAAAGGTTAGGCAGAGGTGTTTTATACTAATCCAAATAGTGAACAACATACTGAGAATTTCTTAAAAAATCCCAATTACTACCCGACCGGGAAATCGAACCTAATTCTTTGCGACTAGACCAATGAGGCAGTTATAATTCATTATTACTAATAAAATAATAATTATTAAAATTAAGTCGACATGCAATTTTTTTAAGAAAAATTAATCCTCACATCCTTATTCATTAATGTCATTGACACTACACTTAATAGCCAAAAAAACATTATCAATACCAAACAATAAATTAATAACTCGTCCATTTAATTCGGAATACTTGCTATACACGATACGCTAATGAACTGAGAAGTACATACACAGACACAATACACGACATACAATCGAGATGGCAGTGACTAATTCAAAGAATCTTAATATCAATTTATGATCACGATTTATTAATTGGCGGTGCTATCGATCGCTTGGACCATTCTTAGGACGCATTTATATGACACGAATGCTTTCGATGCATAGCATTATGGATCACTACGTGACCACGCTGTTATACCAAAATATACTCTATTTACTCGACATAAGCTGTTCCTTGTGGAGTCTAAACAAAGCGTTAATTACTATTATTCAGCTGCTAGGCTGCATATCAAGAGATTAAATATAGAATTTTCTATACTATTTACTTCTATTTCGAAAAATCATGAATCGTTCTCCTTGAAAGTGTGTTAACAGTATCAACAATGAATCACTTTCAAGACATGATTAATTTGTAAGCGTCTGCAAATGAGCTCACTGGACTTCATCCTAGGCTTGACAATAAATTTCATTGCACCCAAGTATAAATAACTCGATATATCATTGAAGTCATTACAAGATTAGTCACTGAAAAATTACAGGATGAGAAGTAACAGCCGCTCCGTAACTAAATTAATGCGAGTACGAAAATACACAAAACTGCTAATCACGTGTGTGTTTACATAACACAGGCAGGAAGCCAGAAATATATTTTTTAATAAATTAATGAGTAAAGATGATCGTATGTTAATGTTCGGTGCGCACGCGATTCTTTTGGCAGAGATTTATTTATTTTTACTGCTTATATCGGCTGATGATCAAGCGGCCCGCCTGATGGTTAGTGGCATCCGCCGCCATAGACAGGCTGTGTTCTCTTAGCACTGCGACAATAAACAATACGAAGACAACATTACCAATCCAATCCAACCGTCAGAAAATAGGGAGGGAGAAGAGAAAAGGAGAAAGAAAGGGAAACAACGAATTGGTCTTCCGGCGCTCCACACTTACCGAACCGCAACAGTATGAATTCTGCTACTCAACGTCGATAATCTGTAGGAGGGTATCTAGTACTTTCCCGGTCATGCCGACCCGTTCATGCTGGCATGTAGGCCAGCAAAAATAATATTTATATATTTTATTATTAGTAGTATTCAATAAAGTAACAAACTACTGACACAGTGATACCGGGCCCTTTCGCCATCAGATGGCTGAACATTTATTTCAAAGTAATCAATTTACCCAATTTTGTAATCATTACAAATATTTCGTCCTTCTTCTATAGGATCTCACGGTGATGTAAAATTGGTAAATAATGCCAGTTTACCATATTCTTGAAACCTCAACTGAACGCCACTCAATCCTATAATGTGTTCGTGTAAGAGATATTAGATTTCGTTGCCTTTGTTTGTGCAATATTAATTGCGTGTATTCAGATAAAGGATTGATGAACAATCCCATGTCTTAAATAGGTAATAACTTACATACTGCCGTCTACTAACTAAAAGGCAGTTAAGTGCAAAAAGTAGTTTTCGAGAAAACGCAAAAGTAAGTGGGAATTAATGTCTCTTGAAAAGTATGCTACCTAGGAACAAGGTTGCAAGTTATATACGTAGGCATACTCTTTTTGCACAATATGTGATATATTGCATTCATTTATTTTAATCACATTTTATTTAAATTCATTCTCTAACTTGTAGCTAAGCATTTTTTTTCATTTTTACATAATATACTGCACTATAAGGCCGCTAACCATACCTTAACTGCTTTATAGTAAAGCAATTTCTTGTAGCCACCGCGTCTTGTACTTATAGTAAAAGTTATCAAATTATACTTAGTTATAAAGCAGTTAAAGGATTTTAACAGACTTATAGCCTAGTAACTAACACTTGGAAGACTAACTTTGCTTACTTAGAAAGCAGTTATGGGATTTTAAACGCTTTTAAGCTCGGTATTGTAAAACATATTTTTATACTGGTTCTCTTATTGCTTAACTAGAAGGCAGTTAAAGACATCTCGCTCGCAATTAACTGCCTTTTAAATAAGCAATTGCGGGTAAAAAGTTGAGAAGTTAAAAACTATTTTATGAAAATCAGAACTTTATTTAGTAATAAAAAATAATTATCAAGCCACAGATTGATTGATTGGATATCTCGAAATTTAAGTAAAAACCTGTAATAAGCACTCATGATATCATCCTGTTTACGGCCTGCTATACCATCATGCCATATGGCGGCTAAAGGTTTAACATCCATTGTGATTTTTCCTACTGGTGCGAATATCTGGTTATACTGTAAGTCTAGGACAAAAAATTACGGATTTAAATGTATCTATTCGTGGTAACATAATTACTTTTTCTAAGTCGCTACTAAAATATATCTGTTGAGTATTCTGTTCCAAAGTTTTGTGTAAATCATATAATTCTCTGGCCTTTTTATACTTATCATGGTGTTTTGCCCATGTCGAACAAGCATTACAATCAGGTATAGCTTGCGTGCGAACATTATGGTTTGTATCAAGACTATGCAATATGAAGATTCGCATATTTCGCATTCCTCATTTGCTAGTCGAGTGAACGATATGTTTAGACTCTTTAGATGTGATCGGTATAGCTCATAACCCACTTTGTATTCTGGATATTTCGAGTCAGAATACATAAACGTAATATTAATTCCACTGGGCAAATATCGACGATGAGGAGCGTGTTCACGACGATAGTTCGGTGCACCTGGATTGAAAGATTCAATATGTTCCGTAATAATATCTCTATTAAGAGCTGGAGTCTTTACGTGCATGCCCCGTTTATCAATATCTTTGTCAGGATTAAGAGAATTAAGCAATATTTTATCATTTATTTTGCAGTAACCTAAAGTAGTTAAGAAAAATACTTTGCATACCTTCATTATAACTCCATCACTCTTTTGTAAAGTAAAATCTCTTTTTGCATTTCTCTTAGGCTCCTGAACATATTTTCTCTATATTACTACTGAATATATTTTCTTATAAATAATCTTCTTTCGGAATGTGTCATCATCCAATACTTGTTATTAAGATCCAAACGTTCCTCGGGAGTAAATATAGTTGAACAACATTTTGTACACTTCTTATCACAGCCTCTTTTTACATTGTACTTGCTTCTGCGTTCCTTTTCCTTCTCAACTAATCTAAGTATCTTTCAAGCTGGTATCATTTCTTTCTCTTTGTGGAAGATGGTGGTGCAAAAATAGATAAAGATGTACGTCTTTTCTGTAACCGATGTCCAATAATCTCTTCTGTTCTTGTAAATTCTTGAATATGTCGTCGCGTTATTAATTTTTTGGGAAACGTTTTAGTTATTGATGTTTTCCTTTTCAATATTGGTTTACTTTTAGGGTTTGAAACTGTATTTTGTCTTTGCATGTCATAACCATATTCAGTATCATCACTAAAAACTTCTTCACATGGTTGGTAGTCCTTATCCTTAACAGAGTCATCACTGTCATAATGTAATATTTCTGGTATAATGCAGTGAGAAGAAGATGGCATCGGGGAAGGGGGGGGGGGGCATCGATTCGTGTCAGTATATGGAATGTGTTTCAAGCTGTTGAGTTAATGTTTCTATTGTAAATTTCAGAGTTTCTTCGAGTTGGCTTTAATTATATGTGATTTGTGTTTCATTGAATTTTTGAAACACTTGTGATGTCATCGAGTAAGATTCTTGGTAGAGAAGATTAACTAAATCGGGGGTGTTTGATTCTTTTTGGCTAATACTAGAGCAAATGGAAATGCGTATAGATGGCATGCTGTTAGTGTCAAGGAGTTGTGTAGTTGGAAATTCCTGGTCTACCAACACACTATTCATCATAGTTTGGATCTTGATGATACACAGGAACGTCTAAAATACAATGAAATATAATCAGTTAACTAATGAACCAATATGAATGAATACGACACATCTCTTTTGCACTTATAGGTATAAAACAATCAGCAATCGAAACAGATATCTACAACAACAATTACGATGAACTTAGAAACAGTAGGTACTTTAAAACCCTCTTGCATGTTTGCAGCATGCGTTTTACCTGTGCAGGTATTGCGGAATACAGAAAAAAATTTGGTAACAAAAACAGGCATTTATAAAGTTAGATAAATTAAATACTATCCATTCGTTTTTGCTTAGAAGAGTTACAAACATCCAAACATACTTTCGTATTTATAATAATATTACAAATAGCTGTTTATTACGAAAAATGAAATAATAAGACATTATTATTTCATTAAGCTGACAAGCTTACCTTAGCCTGTTTTGCGCCATTATCGTAATTGTAGCGCCAAAAATCAAGAGACGCGCCACACATCCGTCCGCTACGAGCACCCGAAGTGAAAAGGAAGGAATTATAGCCTGAGCTAGTCAAACGCAAACGCAAATCACGAGCGTTTAACTGCTTTTTAGACTAGTATTGTCGTTTAGCTGCTCTCTAGCGATTGATATTTAGCTAATACTAATTTCAATACATAACTTAAAAGCCGCTATTGGCGTATAACTGCTTTCTAGTGTAGTTTTTCTTTATAACTGCTTTATAGTTAAGGCACGATGTTCAAATGGTTATTTGTAAGACACAATACATGAAGGTAGTTAAAGACAGTTAGCTGCTTTTTAGTCCAGCATGACTAGATAACGTACTTTTAGTTAAGTAAATTTAGAAAAAAATGATACATCAATGTGCCGTTAAAGTATGTTAACGTCTTTCTAGAGAAGCATTGTGGCTTAGCCGCTTTTTAATTAAGGGAGTAACGAAATTTATGTGGTTTAACTGCTCAGCAATGTTCTGTATCTCTAAAACTATAAATCATAGAAAAATGATTCTTACATCAAAAGATAGAGCATCGAAAGTTGTATAAGACTACATTACAGAGTGAAAAACGACCAACTGTGGCTTAACGGCCTTTTAGTTAGTGGACGGCAGCATAATATAAAATGGAGTTCATTTTCAAATGTCGGTGGCAACAACATTAATTTTGGAGCATGGTTAAATTTGATTAACGTTTTTTGTTTAGGATGTGTAAGAAACTTATACAACAATTACGATTTAGGGGATTATTGGGATTTTTTTAATACTTTAACAAAATATTGCGTAGGTATCATTGATTTCAAGAAATACCTAGAAGCGATGCACTAGAACATTGATTACCATTCTAATTTTTGTAATGCCAGGACACGGATAAATATAATTATTTTTTTTAACAGAATATGAAATAAAATATCCGAGGTATCTTATTAAGTAAAGTAGTTAACCTTAACAATTTAATTAGTATGTATAATTTTTTTTGGTCTCAGCAATTGCCTGTATACGACACCGCCGAGGAATGGTGTGGTTATGTGAGGCTCGCACCCAGAAAAAACGCCATTCGTGTCTACGTATGTTTCCTTAAAGAGACTGTTACGCATTACTTTAATAATAGTTCTAGCGGTAACCCTACATATGGACTTTATTTTTTAATCCGTCAAGTCCCAATGACAAAATCTATTGTTTCGGTCTCCAGCAACCCGGATGGGCGTCATTCAATTAAGTGAGAATGAACTAAACTACCACTGACCTCATAGAAAAGTATCCTGGCACCTCTGCTAGTCCCAGGCGGCGTTTTTACCAAGCACGTCTAAACATCACTAACACTTGAATTGCATGTAAAGAATCTTTGAGCGGTAAAGTAGATAGAAACACATTGTAGCTATTGATTAATAATAATAATTAATCGATCATTCGTAGTTTATAATTTCTCTATCACATTATCACAAACTAACAATAAACAGGGCTAATGTAGACAATGACAAAGAAGAGGTCCTGAACACGCAGGTCAAAAGATAGACCAGAACCGAATATCTCATCCATCCTTGACAAGTTTTAAGCACAGACTGATCGAACGGCGAACATTGTCAAATAAGTTCAAGTAAGAAGGTAGATAAATAAAACATGCAAAAAGTTAGGGTAGTTTTTAATATAAACTACAATTGCCGCCAATTTATTCAAAGAGATATTCGTATATGTATGCGCACACAAAATCTAATGCTGTACATAAATGCTGTACATTATATTAAATACCTACTTAGACAAACTAGTTGTTTAATTAAATAATCACTAATAATAAAGATGAAATTCTCAGCGTAAAGTTTTGTTTCGATGCAAAGTCCTGGGAATTTGTTTTTGGTTTTCAATTAATCTTTCATTCGTTCTTTTTATTATAATGATGACGATAGACATGTATTTTTCGCTCTTTTTCCTGTAGTATCAAAGATCTGTTAAGTTCGTATTTGTGTGTAGGTACATGGCAAAGGGCAGCATTTTAATACAAAATTAAAATAATGTATCGAATGCTTGAACGGGGAATGAAAGCGTGAAGAGATCTACAGCGGCGTGAGTTATTTGCAACCCATCACTAGACCAGCGTGGTGAACTATAGAACTGTGTAAACATACGGTGTAACTAAAGCCTCTTATTGGCTTCTCCCTTTTTCGATGCTAACAAAAGACGGCAGGATCCTATATTTTCCTCAATATGAACACTGTCAACAAAAAACATAAGAATATTTTAGGTAATACAAAAATCTTACGATTAATTAATATTTTGTTTCTTTTTATCTGCCATGTTATGTATGTATTACTAATCATTACGTAAACAAAAAAGTCAAACACATCTACAAAAAGCGTATCCGTCTCATTAACAGTACTTCAATTGTTTAATCACATATCAACCTATAGTTTACATACCACTTATACATGATCAAGGTAAAACCAATCTGTCATACTCGACTACGACAAAAACAGAATAATTAACAAACAATGTATATGACGTGCAACAAAAAACAAGTGACATTCAATTAAGGCAACGCACACATTGCGTTTATTTGGTAGCACGGTACTATTTTTTGGAAAAAATTCATGGATCGTCCTCCACGATGATTTTAACGGCTCGTACCGACTAAAACCTCATTTGTCTTCTCTTGCCCATAGTATTTATGTCCATTGTTTAGCTAGCGATCAAGTACTATCGTTTCTATAGGTACGCGATAAGGTTTACCACTAGCGAAATATGCCTACCTAAACACGATGGTCAAACAATATTTGTCCCACTGCTGGGCACGGGTCTCCTTTCATAATGAGAGGGATACGGCTACAGTCCACCACGCTAGACCACTGCAGATTAGCAGGATTATAAATTGGTTGGATTTTCTAAACAACCAGTTAAGGCACGCAGGTTTCGTCATAATGTTTTCTTTCACTGTTTTAAGCGTGTAATTCATACGCATATGATTCCGAAAAGTCAGAAGTACGTGCGTTTGAACTTGGAACCTTAATTGATTGGACCGTTGAACTGCTAAGCTATCTAAGCATTTGAACTGACAAACATTATTACAAAGATATTCCTTCAAATAGTGACCTACATAGAGCCATTGGGGTTTTATTGACGTTATTTTAATCGGTTTTAAAGCTTGCTAGCAATGTGGGTTGCATATTACTAATATTCTTGTTTACCCGTCGTACTACACTAAATGCTTGTATTACGAGTGGGTTCACGTTGGTAGTCCAATGGGTGGATTTCGAACCAGCATCCACATGATCGCAAGTTGGACGCCCTAGCCATTAGGCTACATCCACTTAAATTATTTTTTCCCGGATAATCTTCTTCATCGCAATGACGCTCTTATTAGTCATTCAAATAATGCTTTTTCACGCATCAGTTTGATTATTAATATCTATTGTTATTTCGCTATAACGTGTCAGTCTCTAGAGATTGTCAGTGGTGAGTCATCTAATCCCAAACAAGAAATAAAAGTATTTAGTAAAGCTTGTCATATAAAGTTCGATATGAGTAAGAGTCAAACAAAGATCCACAATTCTAAATCTTTTAATTGGCATTATGAATGACGACAGACGGTGACTTGCCTAATCTGACATGTAATGATATGTATACAGAGTTGTTAAACTCTCAAAAAATGGTACCTACATGGTATTTTTTTATGGCTTTATTTGTTTTTGGTTTTGAGTATCAATATAATTTTAAATGAAATGGCTTATAATATTTTGACCCTTTGTTTTTCACCTGACGTTAAACGATGATGTATTTTTGTTTTGTTTCAGCTTGAACAGGCAAAATGATAAACACAAAAAAAAACGATAAATATTGGTCTGGGTAGCTGATGGGCTACTTATTATAATTAACTTCCACAGGGCCAATTAAAAATATTTCAGGTTCAATTAAATACGATATTCACTCTCATCTTTGGAATAAACTAAAAATTCAAAGATGAAAACACAAAACAGAAAAGAATGGGAAATGCATATTGAAAAACCCCAATCGTACCACTTTTGTGGCTGATTTTTCAATAGTCGAGTGAGTTAAATTAATAAATAAGACATTTAAATTAAAATTAATAAGACAAATAAATTTGATGTTTTGACTTATTTTCTGCAAAGCTGTCATATTTCAAATTTATTTGTCGGAAGAAAGTAATCTGATGATGGTAATAACACCCCCTTAAGCAAAATAAATAAACTTTGTTCTAATAATCGTAGCGTTTTAGCAACTCGTCATATATATCTCAGCATGGATTCCATTCTAATCTGTCACGTCTAAGGTCGAGCGGTGTAAAGTTCATCAATGCTGAATTCAATTATCGATTACACCATTGTGTTCCGCTCTTTCGATTTATATTTAAATACCATGCATTTACTAGAAATGTATTGTGAAAGACAAGTACTTTGTTGTATTTGACGAAAGACCGCCCGTGCTTACTCTCGTTAATATTTGAAAGTTTTGAGTGTAAAAGGAATAGTGTAACTTGAATTTACTTCCATGTTTTGTTTATTATGGTTGGGACTTTAAAAGGCTCCTAGAAAATTATTCCTGTTTCCGAAGACCGCACCTTAAATAAAACGAAAGAGTTTGTCATCTAAGAGGCTGTGTTATCAATAAATATTCAACTCGCGAACTTGCGATCATTTGCTGAAGAAACCAATCGCTGAACAATTGCCTCCATACCAGAAGAATTAGTTAACACAAACATTACGTATTTTTTTTATTACTAACATTTCGCAAAATATTATTATGATATTATAAAAGGATGACATATAAAAGGATGGAGCTTAAATGTAGAATTTTAATTACATTTTGCAATATCTGAATGTCAAAAATGATCGAAGATGGGGACCAAAGTATTAAAATCACTAATTAAAATGTACCTTACCTACCTCATTCATTAAAAACATTCGAGTAATCCAAAAATAATAATCAACTCAGTAGCACCGGATTCCCAATTAGGGGCCAGCGTTGTCTCATAAACAAAAACGATACTTGATGGAGTGAAGCGACAGAACCCTGGTGGTCTCCCAAGCTCGTTGTAATCTGTCATCTGAACTGTCAAATTACTAACGGCCGGGCGACCGATCGGCTACTGAACTTGCTGTAGATAACAGATGCAAGAGGACAGAGATTGTGGTCGCAGATACGACACTTGTTTTCAGATTGATAGTTTTTTGCCTATGGGTATGTGCTTCAGAGAGGACTGATGACATTATTTTGTAATTGTTTTGTATTGGAAGGGTGTTTTTTTTTATCTTTTGTTTTCAAATTCAATTCAAGTGGTAGAATATTACCTCAATGATTCAAAAGATAAACGCATATAGATTTAGTTGTAAATCGAATACATGCGTTTGTTATTACTGGTACGCACGGCTACACATCAAGCTATACATAACCAGTTTACGCTAGCCTCTTATTGTATGGGAAGTCTATACAATGCGAGATCCGCTTAAACTGGTTTTGATAGGTTGACCTGTAGCCGTGTGTACATCGTACATCTAAGGTCGCTCTTCATACAGTAGCCATATTAGATCACTGTGAGGCAAATCATGTCGACAAATCCGCTCAAATAAAATACGATTGGGCAGTTACACTATTTTAAAACAAAAATAAAACATTACAAAGTAACATAGTCATATTGTTCCTTCTGCGTGATATATCATAATCTTTGAATCTGTACAAAATAAATTGAATGAATGTAGGCGTTCACGGGGACACCTGATTGGTCTTTTTTATTTTTTCAAGTGGAATGTTAATTAATTTTTGCTGTCAACCGTAGTCAAACAAAATTTAATGATTAATTGTGTTTTTAAAAGTGGGTACCTGGACTTATAGGCAGTTGCGTGAATTTATCATTGCTTTGTTGTTGTGGCAAAAAGTGAAGTTAATGTTGATAAAGATCTATAATAATCACATTATTCTAGGTAAGGCTATTGAATTGCCTGATGTATCATGGTGCGAATCGTAATAAAAGCTTTTTAGTGTAGCGCATGAAAGTTTTATTTTAAATTTCTTTAAGAAACATGCTATTTTTTCTTAATAGAAATCGATAGATCTATAATGACATTTATTTAATTGCATTTTCTTGACTATCTGTGAAGATATAATTTTAAGTTGCTACTAACAGTAGTACCTACTGACTACAATGTCTTTATACTGTATAAGAAAGCAAATGAGAACTTTATAAAAAAATAAAGACCTGCGAATCAAACTTTGAAACGCAAGCTTGAAGCTTCAAGCTTGAAACTCAAGCCAGACTTGTTAATAAAATATCAATGTGCTTAACTATAAAAATAATTTAAAAAACCTTAAAATAATATCATAAGCAAATAAAAACCCTCAACTTATCGCACCACATTTTATTAGCTAATGTAAATTAAGGATCGAAGCTCAATAAAATTAATGAGAACATCAGACATCGAATGAAGAATAATTTCGATTCGTAGCAATCAATGAGGCTGTAATGTTACGAATAACTTAAACTTATTGAAACAAATGACAGAATTTATCTTGAACACGGTACCAATTAAAGTGAAGTTATCGACAATGAGAAAAATATTAATAATATTGATTTCGCGTGGAATTTTAACAATCTATAACATTGTCGCTGAAGATAAAAAGACAAGATTTATTCTATGAAATTCATACTTAGTGCCCAGCCCAACTGACATTGAATCTACATAGAGCTCAAATTCTTTAGCTTAGATTATAATTTTTTTTTATACAAATAAGTTACTAAGGCGCTACAATATAGTGTTTAAATAATTGTACAACAAGAGTGTTACCTTTTTGTTTTGCCGTCTTCTAGTGATCATCAGTTACCATCACTGAGTGCAATGGCCCTTTCAGAAAAAGAAGTTTGATGACAACCAAGAAGTCGTCGATTATATTCTCTGCGAGGTTATTCGGAGAAAACAAGAAGAAAAATAATATCAAAATAACGCAATAGCATCGGTATGAAAAAAGTAGTTTTATTTCAACGTCTAATATCTGATAGTCAGAAACCAGTAGGTACCTAAGTTACAAAATATTAAGAAGATGGTATTATCAATGATTGATATGCAACAAAATTTCCAGTAATTACTTGCACAAGCATAACGTAAATGATATTTTTAGTAAAGGTGCTAATTCTCTTAACATTACGTCAACGCAATAAATAACTCCTGTCGCAACGATTTTCAACAAGCAAAGCAAAACATATTAATTTATGCTAAGTAATGCAACAATACATCAAAGTTTATAGTTTCTAATTGTGTAATGTTCTAAGCTCCATTAATTATATCTGAGCGTGATAAGGAACCAGATTCATGTCCATTGTTTGAACATACTTCTAAAATGTCGTTTTAATTGATTTAAGCCGTGAAATGTTCGAGCTAACTAAATCTTGACTGGGTATATTGGTTGCCTACGGGCTCAAGTGGACCTTTTTCAGTGTTCCTAGTATGAAATTGTTTTTGAGTATTATACTCATACTCAACAAAAACAATTATTCTTTTGTTTGTTTGTTATCGTCTAAGGAGAAAATCTAAAATTTCATCAACATAATATTACCTACCTTTATTACCTTCACCAACCTACTTTCCTTTTTTCTGTTTAAATTTCTACGCACCTTCTTCGGTACTGCACCCATCCCAGATTTATAAAGTCATAAAGGAGGTAGCAATATTATTTACCAGCTTTTTTTTTATTCCAAATAACAATCATTGTGTGTTTGCTAATATTTTTCAATACTTATTGATTGACTTATTCATGTTCGCTCTAGTATTTCATAGTTTCTCTATCATCACTATAAATATGGATTTCTCAAGAATGACGAGATGTATTAGCATGAGAACGTGTTACAATTAATTTCACATTATCAATATCGTAGCTAACAATACTCTTGTTGGCTATTTTTATAATTTTCACTCCCATGGCATCACAAATAAACATTATTAAGATCTGCATGGGTCCATTCTTCAAAACGCAAATGTGCAAAACTAGAATCATCCATCAAAGTATATAAGTAAACAGAGAATCGCCATAAGCAAGGTCAAAGGAATGTGCAACCTCATAATTCCAATGATTCTCGTTCATTATTCATCTTCAAATAATAGTTAGCACCCCATAGCTCAAGGTTTTAAGCCTATAAAGGGAAATGTATTAAATGAAGCCAGTCGTGAGCTCACCGATAGATAGTTATTAATTTTAGTAATGAATTGTTTTAATGTTTGTGTTACTGTTAGAGTGGTAAAGGCACCGTGTGAGCGGATTTCAGGGACTGTGATAAATAAACGGTGGATTAATCCTTTTGTTAACCTTTTTTGTGTAGCTTTGTACACGAAACGACAGGAAATTCTCATATGAGTCTAGGTTTTAATATGAATATTTATTCCATTTCTGGAAGCTAACAAATCATAAAAACTTTATTGGTAAATTGGTAATGAATTGTTTTAATGTTTGTGTTACTGTTAGAGCTAAAGGCAGCGTGTGATCAGATTTCAGAGACTGTGATAAGTAATCGGTGGATTAATCCTTGTGTCACCCTTTTTGTGTAGCTTTGTACATGAAACGACAGGAAATTCTCATATGAGTCTGGGTT
The DNA here is from genome assembly GCA_958496365.1 of Subacronicta megacephala. Lineage (NCBI taxonomy): Eukaryota > Metazoa > Arthropoda > Insecta > Lepidoptera > Noctuidae > Subacronicta > Subacronicta megacephala. The sequence goes on from OY292526.1 coordinate 6,340,922, forward strand.
TAAATATGAATATTTATTCCATTTCTGGTAACTAACAAATCATACATATATATTGTCACGCCTGTCTCACATGGGGGTAGGCAGAGACTATGGATTTCCACTTGCCACGATCCGGGCACACTAGTTTCGCTTCATCTACATAAATCAATAAAATTAATAAAGAAATTTTTTCAATTAATTGCAGCTATAGGTATTCATTGTCATCCTTCAAAATATTTATTTGTATTCTCAAAAATATTTCAAATGTTGAATTCCCATAATTGTTATCAGTGATCAAAATAAAAACTCCACGTGCCAATAAGTCTATGGTACTTCACAGCGAGTGGTGGTTTCATTAATTATCCTCAGTTAGATAAGACACTGCATTGTTAATGATTGTCGGCCGCGGTCATTGCTCACCAGTCTCCGCTGAGTATGACTAGTGTTGTTCCAGACACTAACAATTTCAAAATAATACCGGGATTTAGGGCGTAAAATCAGTCATATTTTCTTCAAATAAATGAAATATTTCTTCATAATTTAACACAACCGTCAATGAAGTATATGGTAAAATCTAGAACACGCTAATTCATTGTCTTTTAAATAACGACTGTAACACATTAAATATCCATAAATTTACCAAGCAGTCTGTCGATTTCCTTAATTGGAGTCTTTGTCCTGAATTAAAGAAGCACTAAAATATTAATGGCTAATTTAGTTAAAGGTCGTTTACTACCTTTATCTATACGTTGTAAACTGAGCCCCTTCCCAACATCTCAATCCCGGAATCCCCACAGCAAAACAGACATCACTAGTGTGACTGTACTCTCCTTTATTTGTCGAGTGGAATCATTACGCTTTGTTGCTTAAGTGGGTATAAGAACTCCACACTTAATATTGTATTGACTAGTGCCTCTAGTGGTACCTTTTGTTTTTAATTCAAAGTTGATACTATGTAATCTTACCTACAGTTTGCTTGATATAGGCAATGATTAATTTTATAGCTAATTGTAATGAATAATTTATTTATGCAAATCCATTAATATAAGATTTATAAGTAGTCTGGATTATATTAATTTAAATCGTGTGTTGATGTTGTTAATTAGTGATATTTATGTGCGTTTAGATTTAAATACGAAGTTTGATTATTGATCTTTAAACTATAAAGAAGTAGCGAATTTATAAGTAACTTTGTCAAAAAGAGTCGCAAAATAAAATAAAATCGAATTTGAACAAAGCCTGATCAAAAAGCATGCGATTGAGACAATTGACATGTGAAATATTTAAAATAATTTTAGCGACAAAACTTGGGACTGACAAAAACGACCTCCAACTAACGAAGAATACTTAAATCCATACCATCGAAGGCGTAGGACAAAAAATAATAACATTAAAAGTGAAATCCTCCAGAGCTTTGATTGACCACAAATCAATATTAATGATCTAAACCAGCGGGTGTTCTTGCGCGATCGTCCATCCCTGTTTTTCTTCTCAGGAAGACAAGGACGCCAAATGTTTGGACACCTCGCCCTTAAAGCGTTTTAAGTGCTAAACGAATAAAACCATTAATTACACGCAATTCAATGTACATATTGAATTTATTCAAATAGTGATAAATGGGTGTAGTAAGAAACAAGAGGTGTGAAGGGATGAGTATAATATTTTTGTCTCTTTCTTTTTGTTTATTGTTCAGTTGGAATGTTTAAAGGAATGATTCAGTGTCAATGTTCACGATATCTGTGATGGGAAGATTGGGCGATTGAGATCCGATTAATTTTTGTTTTGACGTTTTAATGAATATTATTAAAATGACGAATAAGTATTTTTATATGACTTTTATTACCTTTCTCGGAACTCAAATAAATTGCTTATTGTAACCAAAGATTTTCCTACTTCCCATGCATGTTTCCAAGCGTTTCCATTTGGAAGTTATAATTTTATTTGGTAGATATAGGTAGCTAGATTATAAAAAAATTAAAACAGCAAAATCTTGTTCCGATTGTGTCCTTAAACCAATATTTGCTCGCATAAAAATAATGAAGGTAACGACCTCTACGACAGTGTAGAACGTTACATTATATCAGTAGCGCCATCTATCGACACAAAGTTGCCAACAGACGTGATTGTTTTAAAAACCTTATTCTGGGGGTGGCTGTTTAGTATGCCGTTTTCAGTTCAATTCGATGATTGGGAGATTTTTTTTTGGGGATTTCTGATAGGCCTGGATCGCCTGGAGTCTAGACTGGAGATTTTTATGGTGCACCTACGGTCCGCTGAATCGTTTATTGCTGAATACCTCCTGAGGCTACGATTTCTGGGAATTTTAGGGAAAATGTCAATAGCATTGCTCGACTTAATCAAAACCAACTTCAAGCTCAGTAAACAAGAAAATGCGACCCACTACAGGATCCCACTGCCTCTACCCTTCAACGCTATTTCTGTTTTGTGCTAATAATGTCCAGGTGTTTCTAACACACTCAATTAACCGTTGCTGACATTATACCATAGCTCCCATTGGTTTCCAACACTACTATATTAGATATAGCTTTCCGCCCGCAGCTTCGCCCGCGTGGACAACACGATTTTGGCAGTGTAGGTTTTTCCATAACAACATGTATATTTGTAATTAAATGAGCAGCATTCGTGTTCTAATAAATAGAGCGATGATCTATCATTCTGGAGGTCTCGTAGGATCTTTTTCCACAGGGTGGAACAATTAGTGGTAGACCACTTTGCTCATTGGTGGTTTTTCTGTCTGGTGCCAAAATGACCAGACTGCAATTAATACTGACTCTGTAACAGGCAAAGTAGAATTGCCTATGTAAGAAGCAATCTTCTCTTAATTCCAGCCTGCTATCCTTAATGTCTCACCCTGTTTTTTTTTATGGTCATTGCAAAGCAGATCTTAAGAGGGAAATGTAATCGTTCTCAAAAACAGTCGGATGGTATCAGTGGTATTAGAGGTATGAAAAGTGATCCCCCCAAGTACAACCAGTAACGACAGTGGCCTCTTTAATATATTTGTGCAATGCTGTTACTCGCAGTCTAGTCCCGTTACATAGTTTAAGTGGTTTAATGAGACGCAGCATCATTAAAGATGTCCTAAGGAGGGTTACACTGTTAAGGAACTCCACATGTTAGTAATCTGCTTGTAGCACTGAATCGACAGACCTATACTCAATTTCTGAGCCCTCCAACGACTTAGGAAGTATGTAATTAGAAAAATATTGTTGTTTGTATATTAGAAAAATCAGGATACACTCGTAACTATTAGACCTATCAAAACAACCCGTCACTATTGTATCCAGCAGAGATGGTACATATATTTTCCTCTTGGATTCAGGATCATCTCCATTTTCTATCTTAACCAATAGTTCTGAAAACTTTGTAACAGACGTATCTCTCTCATATTTCTTTTTACAGATAATCATTATGTTGGGCTTTAGGTATCCCGATGTTGAGGATGCTCTGATTTCGTCTGCTCGTGTTCCTCTAGGTATAACGGAATCTGACGGCATTCCCCTGCCTGCAACACAGTAACTTCACCAATCACTATTGCTGCCTCTGACATCCTTCAGAATCTATTGTGTGCTTCGATTCCACCTTTGTGTGCCATAATATTCTCATCTCATACTATATGTGTGCGATTTCGGAGAACTTGAGCCATGTCACTCTGCTAAGATATTATTGCACAACGGAGTTTCGACATGGATGAAACTAAGCGGAAGTTTTAAAGACAGCGTGAGCCATTTTCCCACCTTCCAAAAGAGTAGGTGCTATTCCAGATGAAGCTACAGTTAAAGCAATGCCCCGATTACTTTTTACTTTAGTTAGCCAAAAGTAAGTGCCATACACAACATGGTTGGCTAAATAATAATATGTACAACTTTGGTATGATTTTCGAATAATGTGATTCGCGTATTCATTTTTTTTTAGAACGGAATACATAAAGTAATAATAAAAATAGCAGATTTCTTTATTTGCACTTTACATATAGAGCCAGTTACTCTCTTTACGCGGCTAAGGGGTGAAATTAAAAAACGACCTTAAATACCTACGTGTTGCATTAATTGTATTGTGCTTACATCCTGTAATTTTGATAATAAACATTTTTTTCGATATAAATTTTAACACTCCTTTACTGGATTTTATTCCTTTAAGGGATGAAATTCAAAAAGTCCTAGAACACGTGTTTCTTTAACTATAATATATATTTTAAAACTTTAAATACTTAATCTCAAGTAATTTCGATAATAAACAATTTATTATTAGTACAAACTTTAACACCCCTTTTTACCCCTTTAAGGGCTGAAATTTTAAAAATCCAAAAATACGTGATTCTTTTATTATATTGAAAAGCCTAAATATTGAATTTCAAGTAATTTTGAGAAAAAACTAAAAAAAACTATACAAACTTTAACACCCCTTTTTACCCATTTAAGGGACGAAATTAAAAAAATCCAAAAACACGTATTTCTTTAATTATGTTGAAGAGCTTAAATATTGAATTTCAAGTAATTTTGATAATAAACAAAAAAAAATCCATACAAACTTTAACACCCCTTTTTACCCATTTAAGGGATAAAATTTTAAAAATCTTTAAGGACGTGTTTTATTATTTTGTATTTAAAGGCTAAATACCAAATTTCATTAAATTCAAATTAGAAATGACAGAGATTCATACAAACTTTAAACCCCCCTTTCACCCCTTTAGGGGATGAATTTCGAAAAATCCTTTCTTAAATGACGCCTAGAGTATAAAAGCAATATCCTCACAAAATTTCAAACTTCTATCATTAGTGGTTTCGGCTGGGCGATGATATGTCAGTCGGGACATTGCCTTTTATATATATAGATTGAAATAAGACTAAGTAGGTACTTTTGACGGATTTTATTACGTTATATTAATATTATTTAATTCCGACGTGTCGGATCCTTTACAGCATCCATGGCCACATGATCAACACTCCACCCGTGACCATGGATGCTGTTAAGGATCCGATGCAGGGATGTTATAAAATTAGGGCGTATTAACACGTGCTTGGTGTTGTTTCATTTCCAGATAAATCTGACATAATTACTGCATTATTACCTAGTTAAGCAGCGGGGAGTTTGGATCTGTGACCAGTGAATGGCAAATTTGGTTGTACATAAGTACACCTCTACCTAATCTTTAGGTAAAGTGTGATGGCATGTATGTTTATGTAAAATATAAATATAATAACATTTCCCTTTTGAAAATACAAGTCTAACTAGAATCAAATCTTTATAGAGGCACTTATTAAGCCCTCCTTGTTAAAGAGATCACAAATCAAAACCAGCTAGTTATGTGACAGACACAAAAACCATTAAATTAAATTAATGCGCTCCCACCACTTCCTCTTGGGGAACAGTTGGCCGTTAAGGGAAACTTAAGGATTTTCGGGAATCGGTTTCTTTGTGTTGTATCGCCTGGTAACACTTTGTTAGTTTTGAGGTAATAATAATATTAATTATTATAACTCATAGGTCGCGACTGTTGATCGTGAGATCCTGGGTTCGCGTCTCAGGTCGAGTAAACTGTTAGTTTGGTTAATAGGAAATTTTCAGCAGCAAATCGGAGTTTGGATTTGTGCCCGGTTAAATGAAATAGGCTCTCGCTCTTACAAGAGACCTAATAAGTAGGTACTGGCGTAATGGCGTAGTGGCGTACTGGCGTACTGGCGTACTGGCGTGGATGAACATCATAAACCTTTGCCTAACCTTTTTAGGAATACGATTATGTCTTTTTCAGTAATCCACTGCTTGGTATGGTCGGTATCAAGTCTAGTCAAAATTAAAGGATTTTAAAATTAAATAGGTAGGTAATAAAGATCGTATTTTTTTTGAGGTTTTTAATTATTTTGTTGAAGAGTTAAATGTTATATTTAATAAAAGACATACATACCATCACGCCTGTATTCCCCGAAGGGTTAGGCAGAGGTGTACTAAAGTACACCCACATTTCGCTGGTATGTTTAGGTCCCATGTAATAGGGGACGAGCCTATTGCCATTAACCGGGCACAAATCCAGACTCCGAGCCACTACTGGGAATTTCATAGAAAAACCCAATAACACTTTGCTCGACCTGGGGATCGAACCCAGGACCTCTAGCTTACCAGTCACGCTAAGGTCCACTAGACTAATGAGGCAGTATTATAAAAGACACTGATCAATTAATCTGTTCTAAGCTGCCCTTGCCACGGTCAGATTAAGAATTGGTAAAAATTCATAACACATCGAGATTCCACGTCCTCGGCATCTACTACTTCAAACGCCTGACAAAATGTTTATCCTTTAGATATCGATATTACCCAGAAATTGGTTAATAGAGGTCTGATGGCAGTCGCTTCCCGTAAGAAGAAATAAACTAGAGCCATAAATGATATAATAATAAATAGATAGGTACCTACCTACTTATATAATAAAGGAAAAAAAAAATTGTTTCTTTGTAATCGATAAACTCTGAAACTACTGAACCGATTTAAATAAATCTTACACCATTAGAAAGCTACATTATTCCCGAATAACACAGGCCATTTATTATTCCGCGGGATAATCGGGATCCTATATGGGCGAAGTCGTGGACCTATGTCTAGTAGGTATATTACTATCATCAACAAAAACATTGTCTGGTATCTATAGTTTACCTCTAAATCTGCGAATATACTTACGACTTTTAAAATAAGTTCATCTACAGCAGAAGGAAATGTAAAATTTCCTTCTGCTTTACATTTAACTTATACAATTAAAACATTTCAATAGAACTCATTATTCTAGAATCAAACTCATTGTTATAAAAATCAAACTTGAAAATCAATATGAAAAGTTTTAAATGAAATAAGGTACCTTATGCTCCGCACTTTTTCATTTACTTACAAGTTTGTTCATTAAACTGAAGAGTTCCCCGCTTCGAGAGAGGAAAAGAAAATAGCATTTTCTATATTTATAAGTGTAATGAGAAAACTGTGCGAACGAACGGTGTTACAAAATTAAATAATTTTATAAAAACCTTCGGTGTGAACGGAGACTACTAGCGCCATCTAGCGGTGAATAGCGGAGGTAATGTCGAGAATCGTTTCGTGTAATGCATAAAATTTGAAGTTAAATTATTAATTATATATGCAAATTGCAGTGTAATAAAAAAATAATCTTCTAAGCCTGGATAAATACTTAAGCCTAACTTTTACGAAATGTACAACATACCTAATATTTATTTTAATTAGCCCTATTCTTTTCCCGGACTTGTATGATTAGAAAATTCTTAATTTTAGTTAGAAGTTAGGTTAGAAGACATTTTAGCTGAACTGGGCAATTTGACACAGCCGTGGGGCACACAATGCGTTGTTTGTATGTATGTCTTATTTTTGTTTATTTATACTTTTTAGTTTTTTTTTTTTAATATTAATGTGTCTTGTTCGTTACTGTATCAATAAATACATAATCTTCCTTTCTTTTTTTTCTAAATAGGATGTATATCGACTCAAAATCGGTTAACAACCTTAAACCATAGACCATTAACCATTATAAACTTCAAGACTGTGACAAGCCTATCCTCGTATATCGCTCGCTTATCTAGTAGGGCGGGTAACGATAATGCGATAGCTTCTTTAATTAATTAGTCAACCTCTCCCACACATTAAACTGTTTACGATCTCTAACCATTCAACTCGATAGTCTGTGATTGGAAAACAGTGAGGTGAATGAAGTTAAGACAATGTTATATTGCTTATTCACACGATTTAAATGTTTTTTATTTAAAATGAATGCCTCATTAGCCTACTGGTCCCAAGCGCAACTGCTTCGTTCGAGGTCCTAGGTTCGATTCTCAAGTCAAGCAATGTTATTTAGCTTTTCTATAAAATTCATAGTACCAGATCGGAGTCTAGATTTGTACCCGGTTAATGGCAATAGGCTCGCCCCCTATTACATGGGACTTATACATACCGACGATGACTTAGGTGTGTATGTACAATGTACACCTCTGCCTAACCCTTTGGGGAATACAGGCGTGATGGTATGTATGGTATTTGAAAAATGTAGTTTTTACCTTAAAAGTCGTTTATAAATCTATATTAATATTATATAGAGGAAAGATTTGTTTGGAATAAACTCGGGACTACTGAACCGATATTAATATATAATTGTTTCACATAAGAAATTCAGTTGGATACAAATATATAAGTAGATTATAGGAAGGCTATTGTTCAAACATCTACATAATTACAATTTGTTATATTGGTATTTTTAATGTAGTTATATAAGTGTCTACTTAAAATAAGATTTTCGCGACTACATAATATCCCAAATAAATTTAGAGAGCACATCAAAACATGAGATTTTCTTTCCCTGATAGCGTCTCCCGCTCTTTGTTAGAGAGTCCCTTAAAAAGATTCCCAACACCTCTTTACTATGAAGACATATTGCGTTTCGCGTTTTTGAACTCGCGATTCCGACGCGTATTTACGTATTCACACTCGCATTACTCCTAGTTGTATGTCGAGATGAGATGTGAGCGTGTGTGAGATTTATATGTGTTAGTGTCAGCTTAACGATACCAAAATAAGTTGGCCCGAGATCCCTCCCCCGCCGCTATGCAAATTAGGCGGCTGCGCGGATGACGTATGCAAACAAGGAGATCCAAATCCATTGGTGACGTACGACGTAGGCTTTCGCATAGGTGTGCGTGTGTGTTGGTATGCCAGTCGCCTCTAGGCGCGCAATAGACGGGGGTGGGCAGCCCGAGAGGATGGGGTATAAAGGAAAACCATTTACATTTGAGCGATTCGTCCAATTTAAAATTCCTACAAGATAGCTTAGACACGGGTGCCATTCTTTTGAAGAGGCGATCATCATGCAAAGGACATTCTTCGCGTATACAAGTTCGAAATAGAGTTTTAGTTTTAATGATATTTTTAACGAGCTGTTTTGTTTGAGAGTTTGTGACTTAGATTACTTATTAAGGGACACATTTTGTTTGATTTGTCACGTATGTATAAACTTACTATCGATGGGGTGGCCTAGATTGATTTTGGGTCAAATATGTCACTGCGAGTATCGTTATGAATATGAATCTAGGGTGTGGGAAATCAGTCGGGGAGCGTTCCATCAAAACGTCATAGGTCGCTCTCAGGACAAATTTGCCCGCTTGCCCACGTCCCACGTTTTACGAGCTACGCCGACGAAGATTCAGCACCCAAGGGAGACATTCCGCCTCCAAAAACTTTACCCGTTACAAATTTGTTTTTTTTTTCTGCCTTATCTGCTCCCCGCGCTTTTGGCAAACCTAATTCCGTATTCAAAAATATTTCTGCAAGTATTGTGCTCGTACGGAACGAACGTTTTATTACCGGCCATATAACGTTTTAAAAGTTAGCCAGTTTTGCCACGCGGCCGCGTTTCGGCTGTTATTGTAGGTAGAGTAGTGTGGTGTTCTTGCCACTTTTTGTTCGTAATTATTATTGTAGTTTGATAACTGTCTTTAATGCTTTTATTGGGACTCTATTGCGTTTTGAAGGCACTTGTTTTGGGTTATTATGTAATCTATGAAGGAAGTAAACAAAAATAGGTTGTTTTTTAAGGACGCTTTTAGAATATTTTGTCGTTTTTGTTTATGTTTTTATGATAATGCCCCTATTAAATCATAAACAATACTAAGATATTTTTAGATTTAAGGATAAGATACCCCACTTTAGTTACCTGAATTAAGGTATTAAATATCGACTAATAAATATTTTGATTTTATAGGAAACTGAAGGATGGTTACAAGCTTTAGCCAAAATTATACACTGTCTCATATAGAATTAACACAGCAATATCCACTAAAAATACAGTCAACATCAAAAATGTACAACCGAAGTCAATAAAAAGTATGACATAATCATAGAAAACACGAACAAAGACAATACGTTTTCGTTGTTAGCGGCTTATTTTGCATTCATGGAATATTCTTAAGCATTGTTCAGTACATACAGGCATAAAGCTGGCATGTGGGGGCCACGGTGCCATCCAATTTACCATTCATATTTCGAAGCCAATCGGCGAGGTAATTTCAGAGGTCTACGTCGATGTGCCGACGACGTATGCACTTATGTGTGTATATGACTGTACCTACCTGAGAGAATGGGATTAGGTATTCTGACAGCGTGAAACTTTTTGGAAAATTTATTTGTTGGGGTAACTTGACACAGTATGTAAGTAGGTTTATTCAAAATAAGTACGTAACTCTGGCATATAAATAATGCCTGTAATTAATTGACATGATGAGAGGAAAATTTGCATGATACAATGTTGTACAGACGTCAACAAAAATGGTTAGGTAGTACTTTTATATAGGTCCTAAATAATATCTCTACGGGCAAATGAAGAATCAAAGGGCAAACAATCAAAATTTGATCCCCACTCTAGTTGCTGTGTCATTAATCGGTGATTTTTCGATGTATCAATTTTGTGATTCCATTACTTACAATATATTAAACTGTTCACGTTACAAGTTGATTGGTAATGAAGAAGACTTTCCATTCGAAATTTATGATACAATGAGACTAGATTAGAAATATATTTTGATCAGTTTCTTTATTTTAAGAACTCCAACGAAGAAAAAACACTTCGTTACATAAAATATGACACAACTGCTTATGGTCAGTGTACTCCTTCAAATACAGGACCACATCATGCGTAATGGTGACTGGTCGACTTGCTGGCTATCGTGTCTCAAATATTTTTTTTTTTCCATTTACGAGTTGACTGAGTTGCCTTGTAGGTCATAGTTATCATGCATAGTATTATTATTAATGTACACTGTACCATACAAAATGTAAATGTGAGTACTATGTCGGTTTTAACTCGTATAACATTTATTTATATTAAAGATTTCTGAAAGTTTTGAGTATTTCCCATGACCTACGCAAATGTCTTGCTGATCTGGTATCGTAGTGCGTCGTGTCGTTGGGCTCCCTAAAAAATGGTTGAGCTACACGATGACTGATGTATGCGTTCCGTCAGTTAGGACAGGTCAACTCAAAGCTGGTATGGTTCTTTCTTCAAAAGGCCTGTTCAGATTTTGCCCTACATTGAACTCGCATATAATATAACTATTGTCTGGACTTTAAAAGAGACCATGATTCTCTGAGTTTGTTTCGACGTTTCTTCTCAGAGGTCGTCAGATAGGAAACGTCGACGCCATCTAGTTAAAAAAATATGTAAAAAAACGACTTGTAAAAGTGTCTTAAAAGATCTATTTACAGAAATAAATATCATTTCATTTCATTTCATTTCATTTCATTTCAATAGAAGAAAACTAAACACAGATACCTACTTAATTTAAAATAATATTACAAATCTAAAGGGCAGTAATTAGTTTCAAGTTATGCGAAAAAGTGTTACAGTCATAAAAAAAGTACTAAGAACTATGTGAATATACCTAATTAACTTAAAAATTAAAGTGCTTCTATACCAGAATTACCCTTCAGATCTCTAGTCAGAAAATCAGTTCAATATAATTCATATTCATGCAAAACGCTGCAATACATTGCGTCCCCATTTCTATTAATATAACCAAAGATAGATCTCCGATTTATATTATAATGCATGGAATTTAATCTAGAATCGTATTCGTAATAAAAATGTGTCGAGAATCATATGGGTTACACCAAACGACATTTCACCAACATATACAATTTCAATTTGATTTCCTGCAACCGTCGACATTCCATTTTTAAGTAGCAATCACGACATGTGATTCCAATTTTATAGATATCTAGTGGTTTCCACATGCAAATAATATATAGTTACCTACCTATATTATTATTTTTGTGTGGGTATATCTGATTTTTTATGTCGATGTGCAAAATTGATTAATCCTCGAATAAAGTTGAAACTAAAAGCGCGATGCTAATTGATACATGACTGATCTAGGTCACACACGGTCCATTGCTGGGCATAAGTCTCCCCTTTTTACACTATTTTTCCCTGCTTATATCAACAGTTCTAACATGTTATTAGTAAAATTTAATTTTTATACCATTATTAATTGTATGACCAAATACTTCAAGATACTTATTTATTTAAAAAAACTTATTTATTTTAAAATTACATGGATTTTTACAAAGACATACTTGTATATTTTTATGGCTACCTAAAAGGAAGAATTATTGTACTTAGTAAGTTGGTATGATTTGGATCATCGATTGATTTCTGAATACATAGATGTATAAACAAATAGCTTAGCAAAACACGATCGCTATGTAATTTTTGAAATGGAACGCCATGCTTTTTTCTTTAAAAAAAACTTTACATAAATACATTCGATGTAAGTGCTAAAACCGGCCCAGCTTAAACCATACTTAACGCATTAAGAATATTGCATCAAAGTAGATACTGTAATAATATTAACAATTTCGCGTTCAAAATCACACAAAATGTTATTAGAAACCGCAATTATAAATGTTTGCACTTCTGTCTAAAACCTTTGGCCTATTAAGATCATGCAAATTGTCCATGTAATCGCAATGGGCCGTTAAATATCTATCATTTATTATAAGCAACACATTTGTAGGCTGTATTCTGTGAGTCTTATCTAATCCATTACCAGACAGTCACTCAAAACATAATATAAATAAGGTATCAAAACACAACATTGATAGCTAAGCAAGAAATGAACGAGGAGAGCGTACAAAAATGATCTTTACCACCTCAACTTAATGGTGTATTTCCTTTAAGCTTTTTCGTAGTCCTGAATAAGCTAGTTGACTATTTTTTTTGTGGTCTCATAAAAATAGCTTACCATAAATATAGAGCCGATTAACAAAATTAAAATTACGGAAATTCTAAAAATTTTCACTTTTTGCCAGACAGAGACTTTACGGCTTGTGACGTCATGATCCGATATGCCATACAATTTCTATACTAAATTCTTCTGCGGGAAAGGGACAGAATATCCCTTAAAAATTATCATCAAAAAATTTAAACGCGTTATCTTAGAACTTGATTAGTCGATTTTAATTATTTTTTCAGTAGGACTGATATTTTTAATAAATTCAACATCAGTCAACTAGGTACCCTATTATACAAATATTGGTATGCACGGATACAAATCAAGCTATACAAATCCAGTATAGGCTGGCCTTGAATGATACGGAAAACCTGTACAATGGGAGGTCAGTCTAAACTGGATTTGTATAGCTTGATGTGTAGCTGTGTGTACAGTGTCGAAAAGTCATTATACTCCGGTTATAAGCTTGAATTGAATCTAGCTAAGCTGTGTTCCCATAAATCCTAGAGTTGAACTAGATTAAGCAATGGTGACTAGTACTTATGTATTTGCATAAGATGGTGCTTAACGCTGGGAAACATTAATCATAATTTAAATTACATAAGTACTAAAAATAATACTATTGATTCTGACCGATGTCTGTACGTAGGAGATATTTAAGAAAATATAATGTGAGGGGTCTAATATAAGGACAAAATAAATCAAAACAATTAACATAACACGTACCATCACGCCTATATTCCCCGCAGGGTTAGGCAGAGGTGTACTGAAGTACACCCACATTTCGCCGGTATGTTTAGGTCCCATGTAATAGGGGGCGAGCCTATTGCCATTAACCGGGCACAAGTCCAGACTCCGAGCTGCTACTGGGAATTTCATAGACAAACCTAATAACACTTTGCTCGACCTGGGGATCGAACCCAGGACCTCTAGCGTAGCAGTCGCGCTCAGGACCACTAGACTAATGAGGCAGTCTGTCTGTCTCTATGTTTGCATGCGCATCACTCAACTACTACTGCAAGATATTAGATTACACGTGTATTACCTACTGAAAATCTGGTGCATATTTTATCTTGTTATGTTGCGTCACCTAGAAGCCATGTAATGGTATCTAATGTATCTTTTGGGATGCGAGTTAAAGTAGTTTTCTTAAACTCATTTTTTCTTTTCTCTAGCAGCTCTGATATACTAAAGTATATATATTTATAAAAATCTTAGATATATAACGAGGAGAGAGGAGTGGAGAAGCTCTCCTCTCCACTCTCACCTCCCATCCCATGATGCCTAAAGGTATCATTCTTAATTTTTATTAGGTACGCCAGATTTCTACTAACACTAATAATAATTTGGTGTCTGTTTTTGTCTCCCAATTATTTATATTTACTGAAATTATTGTATGATAATATAAATTCGATTACATCATTACTGTATAAGTAGTATATTTGCAACGCTTACATAATGATAAGCTGAAGCATTTCATCAGCTATATTTATTTAAATCAGAACTAAACCACCAATGATCATTGGCAAACTAGACTAGGAATTATATCTTTAGTAAAGTAGATATTTATTTGTATAAGTGGTAATAATTTTCTAACCGTTATTAACTAGTGCTGTAGTAGCGTTTCCTTCCCGCGAGCCGATTGCATTGGTTACAATTTAAATTTATTTTAGTACTTACTACCTAGGGTTAACTCAATCGGAATCCTCGTTACTCGGAATACTTGCCACTCGGGATACTCGGCAATCGATTAGAGTGTGGATTTGTAATCGGTATCTGATACTTTCATTAGTGTCGTCACTTAATAGGTACACTCGTATGACACATTTTAAATTAGATTTCCACCATGGTTATTCGATAGAAATTAACCCAAAATAATACTGCCTGATATTGGAGTGGAACCTAGGACCTCAGATCAAATAAAAAGTTAAGATGGAACTTTGCGAACAAAGAAGTGAGGCCGGTTAAAACTACGCCTTGCCGTGTACAAACACAATTACACGCACACACGCACGTGATTCGTTAATGACGTTTTGATAGACGCGTAGCAATAGCTCGACTCTGCTCGACTGACAAGATAAGGCGAAGTTTCGAAAAAAAAAAAACGCTTACTAGCAATGTGGGTCACACATTACTAGTAATCTTGTTAACCCCTCGTGCTAAGCTAAATGCTTGTGTTACGAGTGGGTTCACGTCGGTAGTGCAATGGGTGGGTTTCGAACCGGCAACCACATGATCGCATGTCCGACGCCCTAGCCATTAGGCCGCCGCTTCAAAATCTGCCGTGTTTGTACACGGCAAGGCGTAGTTCTAGCCGGCCTCACTTCTTTGTTCGCAAAGTTCCATCTTAACTTTTTATTTGATCTGAGCCTAGGACCTCTAGCGTAGCAGTCACACTTACGACGACTAGACTAATGGTCTATTTGGGTTTAACTGACAAAGTGAAAAAAAAACCTGTTCAAGCTACAGAAGTACTAAAAGCAAGTACCTAACAATGTATATAAGTCTATCCAATCCAATCAACAATTACTACTAAGTGCAAATACACTGACAATAGAACATTTACAAGATAAAAGAGAGTTTCTCCGGGCTTAGAAATTCGCCAGTTGTGTCGAATTATCATTTGAATGCAAAATCAATTTGCATTTACACTGTCGTTTAGTCGACGACTACTTGACGTTGGCTTAAAGGTTTATTGCAAAGGACTGAGTTAGTTAACTATGAAATAGTATTAAATGGGCCGTTATGAAAATTGTTATTTAGATGGATAGTTGGTTTCATTGTGGTATTGTATATTGTTACGGAGATGTCGACTTTGAAGACAGTTTAAAAAGTACATTAAATGCTTGCTACTTTAAGTACTGCAGCATGACTATTTAACGAATGTTTAGTATCAAACTAATCAGTAGATTTGCTTACTAGAGATAGGATTTTCACATTACTTGTATAGACCTTACGTCAAAATTCTATCTCGTCTAGTTGGCAAATATGTTTAATGATCCCTTAAAAAAGTTGAACACAACGCCGAACAACAAAAACAATTAAAATCGTTCCTAAAATATACCAGTTTAAGCATTTTATGATAATATTTTATTGTAGGACATTGTGACGTCACACCGAGATGCTTCGATATGATTATATTGTAAAATTACAAAAGGATGACAAAATTTAAATCCTTTGAAGCCAAGTAAAAATGAAAATCAACTCTCAGAAAATGTGATGTCGAAATTACTGTAGATAAAACCAATTTTATAACCACCCAAATACCTTACTTTGTAAGTAATAATTTAAACAAAATCCATACACTCAGTCGGCATGAAAGCCTATTACGCGAAATTGTCCGCAATTTCCTTAGTATCAGTTAAACGATTCGCAAATGCCAATTTCTCATACGTCATAATTCTTGAGCACACAATGAAATTGCCAACTCACTGCTTAGTACAAATTTCCGTATGTTTGTTCAGTTAAACAAGACTTACGTGGAATGGATACGAAGAAAATTATATTATATTAGGTACTTACCTATATTATTTTTTTCAGTATTGTTCGACGGAAATCGGGATATCATATTGATTACTACTAGTTCCATTACGTATCTTAAACATCAGCTGTCTGTCTCGTTAAGAATGTCACGAATTCAATGACCTCGAATATAAGGGACGGCAAGTACCTAAGTACAGTCGTCGCCTGAAGACGTAAAATGTGGACGAGAAATTCGACGTCACAGGCAGTCTCGGTAGCTTAGTTGGTGAAGCGTCTGGTGTACTAAACCAGAGGGACGCAGGTTTAAACCCTGCCTAAGATCGAATTTTGAATTCACTAGAAATTTTCTTTCATTAGAAAATTCATATCTTTGAAGACAAGTACAGTTTTAAAATGTCTATTCCCTGATAGGTACGTCTCCTCAGGTTTTAAAGGATTCATGAGAACTATACACGATAGAAGAAAAACTTACCGACACGCCTGTATTTCCCGAAGGGTTAGGCAGAGGTGTACTGATATATAACCACAGTTCGTCCATAGGTTTTAGGTCCCATGTAATAGGGGGCGAGGCTATTGAATAATAAAATAATATTATTATAATGGCGGTAAAAAAATGCTCTCACGTTTTTATTCTCCGAAGGAATAGGCAGAGAGTGTTGAAACCCTGATTGGTTACAAGTAATTTTATAAGAAAAGTCCAATGACACTGCTCGACCCAGGAATCTAAATCAGGACCTCTCACTCAGCAGTTTCACTTACGACTCCTAAATCCATGAAGTAGTTAATATTTTTGTATAATTATATCCATTTGGTATTTGTTCAGTAAGTATCCATTTACTTAACAACCATTTTATTTGAACGAATACCTACTATAACCGACCAATGACCTGAGTAAGGTTTATTTAAGTCATTACGTTCGAACTGTATCGATCATATTTATTTAAAAAATATAAGGAAAAGTCAATTTCCATTCAAGGCTTAGCATTTAGTACTCATTTAGCTACGATCGTCCCAGTTAATGTAATATCATTTTATTGTTTTTAAATTAGACTTATAAAGGAGATTTGCCGTCGTAAAAAGATTTATTGAACGGTTGAAAATGGAGTTAAAATAGATGAAGCCAAAGTAAATCAAAGAACAAACGATACAATTTTGTCAAGAAAAATATAATCTGCAGCCAAAATACTCAGTGGCTAGTCTTTGGACACATTAGGTGCTTAGCATGCGTATACGCAATACAATTAAAAAGTTACAATTATACAAATAAATCTGTAAACTGTATTGTATCTAATTTGTAAACCAGCACAATACTAACTTAAAAGAACATAAAGGCCTTCTAAATCTGGGCAGAGAATCTGAAATCCATGCCCACCAATGGGACATAAAAGCCCAAATATAACCCAACCTTTAATACAATAGAGTGCAAAGTACCTACTACATAAAAAAATTTCAAAGTTCGTATCAAAAGCCATAAAATTAACACACGACCCCTTTATTTACATTTCTACTACAATATAAACTGATTATATTTAAAGGCCGTGTCACACGACTCATGTCTGCAGCTTACCTAATAGAGCACATTAAGTAAGAGACACGAAACTTACGTCCTATAAAGAAAAAGTTGAAAAAACTAACGATTCCGAATCACGCATCCGAAAGTTGTCCGAATTAAAAGTTGCCGGTAATAAACAATAAAAAATGCCGAATAGGCTCTTCCTTCATTTGATACGAGTTTTGTAATGATCCAACTATTGTAGGGAAGTTTAGCAATAGGTAGGTAGGGGAAGGTAATGTATTTCATGTGTTAAATTCTAAGGATTCAGACAGATTATCGATTGAGCGATTCGGGAGGTTAATAATTTCGATGACACATCTCAGACCGCCTCATTAATATAATGGTCGTAAACTCTACTGCTATGCTAGAAGTTCTGGATTCCCATATCGAGCAAAGTGAATAATGGAGTGGGGCGCCGGAGACCCAACTCCTCCCTCAGTCACGGCAACGCATCTGCAACTCCCTTGGCTTTTCAGATGTTCATGGGCGGAAAACTGTGGGTGTACCTTCATTAGTACAACTCTGATACAGGCGTTGGTATTTATATAAAATCAAAATTCTAAAGATAGTGCAGATTTAATATAACTGAAGTAAAATGTCAAAAGTGTCACTTTAAGGTTCCAATCTCATTACAATTTATCTTGTATACATTCGATGTTGCTTGTTTCTTTAAAACACCATTTGACATTACAGTATCTACTGAGGTTAGGTTGGAACTATTTCTTCCAGGATTGGTCTTCCGATCTGTATTCTTCACATCATCAGATCAGAACATTTGCTTATGCCTTGGAAAGTCGTTTATATTGGTTTTCACTTTACAGAAATCACTTGATATCGTTTTATCGAAATATTGTGCTGTCTAATAGGTTTGTAATCCTGAATAATCTTAATATTATCCAGAACGACCTCACTCATCAACCAAATCATTGAAGTATACCAGCCCTAAGTGTAAGATAGTTTTGATTATGGAAGACGTTGCGACAAACATGACAGTATACATTTTTTATGACACCGTTTTTGTGACGCTTTCTGTTGATTCGACGTGAAATTGAACATTTTTCTAGTGAAAGTATTTAACATTATGTTACAAGTAATTACTTGCCACAATAATAGGGGTATTGGTGATTGTATGGGTTGATTGGATACTGTCAAAATGACGCAAACACGTAATGACTTGTTACAACATTTTTGATAAATTAAATTTATAGTTGTCTATTTAATTTTTATTTTAAAAGTTACACTTGTATTACATAAGCAGTGGACAGAATTTTGGTGACATACATCTGTATCTTCCCATCCTTCCTTTTCCTTGCCTAGGTGCCATAAAAGATGAAATCTTATGCCATGATCCAATGGCATTATGTAGTTTAAAAAGAGGTGTCTCCTTGCATTCTCCCATAAAAAATACAAACAGGTACAGATATAACCGCGCTCCTAGATTCAATTAATTTAAATGACTCTTTCTAGCTCATATTATGACAGTAAAATTATTTTGATGTCTATCTTGATCTTTTACTATGGCAGAATGTAATTATAGTAGAAAAACTTCATGGAAGATAGGATTCTTATAGGCTACCAATATCACGCAATTAGGGAAATTCCTAAGAGATTGAGAAAAACTAAATTAAACCTAAATTGACATGCGACTGAATGTACTCATCTCTCACTGCTTATCACACAGCAAAATTTTAATATCAACAACCAATTTTGCTACCAACTTAGAAGACAAAACTTTTTGTTACAAACTAATATTTGCCGCGTTCTTCTATAAGAAAAATGGTTTGCGTGATACCGTATCATTATGCTATTGTCATAAGAGCTAATAGTTCCACAAGAATCATACAATATGATAATAAAATGGACCTTTAAGTCTTTAAATTGTCATTATGTCTGTGTAGCTCGATTTTCATGACTACGAACTAATCAATGTCGTATTAAGAATTATTCTCTAAGTCGTTTGTGACTGCCTAACCAGGGTCATTACGGCCAATTTGTAATTGCTACCTACTTATGGCAATTTTTCTTTACCCATTGCAGCTAAACGGTTGTTTGTTGAATCGGTTGGGGTAATTGTCAACCTTTGTGATATTATTTGTTGTAGTAATCTTTTTATTTATGTTTTGTATATTGTGTAATAGTCTTTAAACAGTTGACTATTTATAGCTTTCATATTTTCTGTCTCTTTAAAAGCCAAATTGAAGTCAGGTCTTAAATCTATCACATCATCCTTGATTATAATAAGGTGCACCTTCTATTGATTCACGAATACTAACTAGAGACATAATAAACTCTATTGATTTATAATTATTGTAAGAAGAACGCAAAAGGCTGGGTAAAGGAGTAAGTATTTTTTTTAAATCCATTGTTTAAACCATTTGTATCACATTATAGGAAAATCCACCCATCCTAGTAGGAAAAAACATATCTATTGCCATCCTCTTACAAAAAAGTGTTATATACCTAGGGATCGAACCCATAATTTTTGGCGCAGGAGTCAATTGTTCAAAAAAGCCTCACCATACGTGCAGTATTCAAATAATTAGGTATCTATTTGGTAATCAACAACAATCGAAGTTGTAATGAAGTCACAACTGCGCACTAAAGTGATGTAGAATTTATAGTAATTGCTCCTAATATTGAAGGGGTGCAAGCGCCTGTAGGCGTGTTACTATTGCCCAATAAATCTCAGTAGCCCAACGACTGAACGAGACAACTGGGCAATAAAGTCCATATTTGTTTTCAACGTCCATTGACACATTACTTGAATTACTCGATTTGAATGTCCTTTTAGGAAAATGTTTCAGATTCTTTGATGGTAGATACTGATTCTAATTAATGTCGGTTTTATTAAATAAAATATTAATTGATAAAGTTACGTTTACAAGGCGCTTTCTAAACAAAAGATTGACCGTCATGCAATCGTCTAAACACGTATTAGAAGTAAAAATATTCTTCTATGTCTTACTGCAGTTGATACATTACTTCAACACATTATTTCCGCTTTTGTAGTGCATCAGGTATGTACCATAGGTACCTGACTACAACTTGACTTGAAAATCTGTTATTTAAATTAACATAACATACCATTAATAATGTAGACCCACATTTCGCCGATATGTATAAGTCCCTTGTAATAGGGGGCGAGTCTATTGCCATTAAACGGGCACAAATCTAGACTCCAAGCTGCTACTGAGAATTTCATAAATAAACCCAATAAAATTTTACTCGACCAGGGAATTGAACCCAGGACCTTTAGCATGGCAGTCGCGCTCATCACCACTAGACCAATGAAGCAGTCCAGTTACAATTCAATAATATAACAACCTTCGTGAGATAGAAGGTCTATACCAAACCCAAACCTTTCATATTCTGACAAAGTACGTGATTGTTTCTAATTCATAAGTGGTGCATTAGAAGTAATGAGAAAACGTTCAAGTTATAATGCGAGCTTAAGTAACGAGGGAGCGGTGGGAGGCTCACTAATTTATTAACCAAGGCTATTGGTAGCCCACCATACAGAAATTAACTTCTACTGTATTAGCTACATTGTGCATATTAGTGTACGCGGCCTATTCCATCTTGATCATTGAAATTAAGTAATACAAGAAGGATTTATTTTTTATTGATAGTCCTCCATACAAAAAATAAGTAACTGTATAAGCTGCATTGTGCATATTACTATACGCGACCTATTCCATCTTGATCATTGAAATTAAACAATGCAAGAATTATGTTTTTATTGATAGTCCTCCATACAAAAATTACCTAACCTCAACTGTATTAGCTACATTGTGCATATAACACAAGTTAAATTTTACCTTGGGTACCAGAGTTCATTGAAACACTGTTGCTGTTATATTGTGAAATTTAATATTATTCGTCAGTAGTGTACGTGTTTTCTACAATGTTTTTGGAATAAATACTTATTTATTTATTTTCTTTATATTAATTTATAGGACGAAATTATCTTGATCGTTCAAATTAACGAATGCAAAAATAATTGTTTTTTTTTTTATTCTTTATTGGTAGACCTTATATCATAGGTTTGTTTTTAGTTCCCGTTAATTGGCACAAATCTATTATTTTACATTATTTTGTTAATAATTATTTTAATGTCATTGTGGCTGCACCTAGGTACCTATTAACCTTATACCGCAGTTAACATGGTCCACAAATAGATACCAATTATAGTAAATTAAAAAACAAGTATCAAGACATCTTATTCCTACAAAGACGTACGGCGCGGCAACTCATAATAGGCTTGAAATTTTCTTATAGCTCAACTTTACATAGATTTTCTTGGACCGGGGGTGGCTACCGGACTAAGTGACTACACTGGGTTATTACCTCACTAATCTAAATTGATGGGGCGTCCAGAAACCGGGTATTTTTCATAACATTAGTAATTTTTTCGGCGTAAAATAATATAATAAACATAAGCCCAGTTTCATTACTTAAGGCGTTGTATTGAATGCCGGACGTTATGGAACGATTATGCGCCTTTATAGCATCATTTCAGCGAAATTAGATTTCTAGGTTTATGATTTGCGTATTCATATTTTTTTTTTTTAATTTATTGTGATATCATACTTACCTTTTTAGTACTTGCCCCTTGAGGTCTTAATCGTGAACCCACCAATAGACTGACCGCAGCAAGCACAGCTTTACCTTGCCGGTTGTTTACTCAGAGTAATTATAAATTAGCTGCAAGGTCCTCTTGCACTGTAACAACTTGATTATCACTGATTATTGGGTCATTGTTCTTTAATATTTACTCGAGGTCACTGACACTGCCTCCATTATTATTCTAATTCCTAAGTCAATCAGTATCGTCTAGACATTTGCCAAATTACCTTATTTTGTTTACTAGCCTATTATGACAAGTTCAAAAATCTTGAAAAAAAAATCAGGTAAATTGGTTGAAGATAAAATACTAGATCATTATTTCCTCGACCTAGATCCTTATAAAAATGTTTTCTTAACATTATTTTCGTTCTAATACAACTTACAGTTGTGAGAGACAGAATATAATTTAGTACCTACATCATACGGATGTAATAGGCAATTACGTTGTGACGTCAAACGCTGACGTTAAAATCAAAGATGTCCTCATTATGAATTAGGGCCGGGCTTTATTTGAAATATTTCTCAGTTCTTATATACCATTTATTTTTAAAAACATTCTTTAACACATCGACGCCCTCCAACTTGTCTGATTCATTTCTCAAAAACGTACCGATTACAAAAGTTTAATTCTATAATTTTCTGTTAAAATGGGAATCATTATTAATTATTTTTAGTTGCGTCAATGATTTAGGGTCGATCTTCAGGTTAAGCAATGAAATTTAAATTTTCTTTGAACTCTATTAAATGTAGACTTTGGATTAGCCCAATTAATGTCGATTAATAGGCTCGCCTCGTGTTACTTGTGATCCATACATAGCGGCGATCTATAGAATTACATTTCTACAGCTCTGCCTAAACCTTCTGGATTTAATGTAATACAATATGTGGTTATCATATCTGCACGTTTTGACTCCCTTAATCACAAGTTTCTTTCAGTATCTTAATTTTTTATTGTCTTCTGAGAAGGCTCGCATACCCAATCAGATCAATAAAAATAGGCTGGTAATGTTAATAATTATGTTGTGTACAACAAAATCAATGTCAATGAACCAGACTCCTATTTGACTAGTTTTGACATCAATTTCCTTTTTGATCCCATTCATTAACAAGTCACAACAATGGGCATAGGTGAGTACATGAAACAGAGGTAGTCAATTGTCACAGATGACATTGCTCATTATTTGCCACAGTCATGTGAGTTAGTGGACTCATTGGCGATCAATTATCCGCAATTTGAAGCACTTGCCATGACGACCGAACGGACAATTTGTAAACGAACACTAATTGCACAGAGTAGTCAAACTTTCACATACTGAATTTTAGCACGTACAAGATAATTAATTCAGAGACATCTATTGACTTTAGAAGACATTGTCCCACATTTTAAGATAGGAATGTTGTCATGTTAACTTCAAAGGCGTCTTTTAATGAGTACATGTTCACATTAAGGAGCGCACTACACTCTATGTAAAATATGGACGCGTAAATTATGAATATTTATGCGAAGCTGTTGCTATATTTGGTAATAAGTACTAGTTAAGTTCGATAAGTATCGCCTAAGTGTATATTCTATTTTAATAATTGAAATAAAGTCACACTCAAAAACAGTTAACTGCCACGCCAGGTAACAGTAATTGTCACTAAACAATGCAAACAAGCGAATGATCTGGATTTTCCACTTCATCATTTATTGTTTTTTATTCACCGTAACGGTAGTGTTAATATCAAGTGGACTCGTATTTTTTGTCCTAATGTCTCATATTGAGCATGATGTGCATTTTAAAGAAAAAGCCACACTTTAGAAATACTACCAACGCATGACTTAAGGCGGTTCGTCTAACCGCGCCGGCGCTAAATTTAAATTATTTTTGGATATCGCAAATTGTAGGTAGGTATCTACGTCTTTAAAATATTCTACATTCATGGCAGTAGAAATTGTGACATCATACATACATACATACATACCATCACGCCTGTATTCCCCGAAGGGTTAGGCAGAGGTGTACTAATGTACACCCACATTTCGCCGGTATGTTTAGGTCCCATGTAAAAGGGGGCGAGCCTATTGCCGTTAACCGGGCACAAATCCAGACTCCGAACTGCTACTGGGAATTTCACAGAAAAACCCAATAACACTTTGCTCGACCTGGGAATCGAACCCAGGACCTCTTGCGTAGCAGTCGCGCTTGGGACCACTAGACTAACGAGGCAGTCAATTGTGACATCAACTATCTTAAAAATCTTCATTTTAGCAGATGGTAGTGTAAATTGAGGATCTTGCCCAAAATTTATAAGTAATCACAGTACAGTCTGCTGCGATAACGATGTTTAAGCAAAATTTTCGTGTCGTACTATGAATATGAACTTGAGCGAACTGAATGATAAAAACAAAACGCGCCCGAGTCGAAAAGATCTACCTTAAAAAGTCATAACTTCACGCTCTAACTCCACTCTACTACTTTTACAGGGTAAGTTTTGAAATATGTGTGGGTAATTTGGGGAAAATTTGCAGATCACATTGATTAGTCTGTTCACTAGTAACGTTATTTCCCAAGCTAATCATATAGCGTAACAAAAAAATACAAAAGACACAAAAACAAAACACTACTCTGTACAATTAGTCGAGATTGTCCATTAAAGCCGGTAGAGATTCATGCAAACGACCCATCTATATACGCACATGAACGAACAATCAGCACCAATCAATAATCTATTGGCAACCCTAATGACTAGCCAAGGATGCCTGCCAGTTGTCACCGACAATAATTGGTATCTGCCGATAATAATTGGTATCGCTTCTCGGCAATAATTGGAATAATTAAAGCGATCTAGCAACAATTGATTGATATATTTTTATTGATCGTATATGACGTCGTATTTGGTATTGTTAATCAATTATGATAAGGCTGACATCTCTAAATGGTACAGTCGTTATTTTATATATAAAATATATTGAGTTAAGCCTTAAAAAATATTATTTATACTCTTAAGTATTGCGAGTGACGTTTGTTTTTTTTTTAGCTGTTGTAGGTTGATTAATGTATGTAAATAAGTCTTCTGATTGTAAGCTCGACTTCTACGCTAGAAGTTCTGGGTTCGATTCCTTGGTCGAGGTTCGAACAGTAGCAGATCGAAGTTTGGATTTGTACCGTGGTTGATATCAAAAGGCTCGCCCCTATTACACGAGGCTTAAAAATATGAAAACAATAGGTGTAGATGATGTAGTCCCCCTTTGGGGGAGTCAGACTAAAGAATAAAGTACCATAGTTAATTCTGTGATGTCATTGTATTATTTTAAGCCTTTTTTCGCTCAACGACAATGATGCAAAAACTCATTTATATGATATGAAGTCAAAATAAATTCAAAATGACAGTGTCAATAATAAGTCAAATAATAAATCAACTATTTTCAAAGAACTCATAGCTTGAAGACAATTTTATATTTTCTTACAGTTTACACAAGAAATGGATAACACAGATGAACGCGTGCAATACAATGAAACAAGTGCAATTCCTGTGGAACAAAATCCAAAGTCTCCACCAGCAGAAATAATTACTGTCTGCAAATGTCTACTCAGCAATGCCAGCTCTTCAAATGCCGAAGAAATTCCAAAACGGAAACAAAACATATTTTCAACGGTTACACGAACGGAAAATTATCTGCGCGAGCGTCGTATTCCTGAGCTCATAAGATTTTTGCTTGCTAAAATAATAGCCAGCGGGACGACAAATCCCGCGGAGTTTGGTATGAAACTATTGGATGATTGTATGCTGTGTCGTGCTGGACTTGGCCAAGCACCAGTGGTATTTGAAGACAGGTGACTCTTTTCAGTATTACAAGATGCCTAGACCCACCTTACCAAACCTTTTTTTTATAGCCTTCATAATGAACATCCTCATGGAGTGTTTGGACTGTTAGGAAGACCAAAAACCGCACTTGCCTTCCCTTGCCGTATAGTCATGACCACAGAACAGATAAAGAGGTAGAAGAGCGACGTACGCTGCCACATTGAGAGCGCGACTGTTGGCCGGTAAAACTAATTTCGGTTGACATATGAGCGTCTGCTCATAAGAGCGGCGCGCCTGCCCCGCCCACAACGCCCTTCTAACCTCTTTTACCCGTTCTGTGGTCATGACCAAAGGAATCGTCACATTCGCCATAACCATGACCTACTACCTAGGAAACGTAAAGAAATCCATTGGACTGCCAAGTCTAAGGTCCCAAGATAATCCAAAGCACGCACTTTACCTCAATTCATGTGCGTATGAAATATAACTCGCTTAAACGGTGAAGGCAAACATCGTGAGAAAACCTGTATCCCTGACAGCTTTTCTCGCCGGTGGGTGAAGTCTGCCAACGCGCACTAGGCCACCAGGACTATAGCTTAACCCATCTCATTCTTAGAGGAGCTCCATGCCCAGCAGTGCGACAGTAAATGGGTTGATGATGATAAGGATATGGAGACTTAATCAGAATAGGTCTCAATCCATGGTACGAACCTCGGACTTTTAGATTTCTTACGTCCATTTTGTAAAGAATTATAATATGGTTAAAACGGTGAAGAAAATAATCGTGAGGCTGCTAGCTTAAGATCACTTTTGTGTACTTGCCGTAACCTGAATAGTCTTGTATATTTC
This sequence comes from Subacronicta megacephala, assembly GCA_958496365.1. Lineage (NCBI taxonomy): Eukaryota > Metazoa > Arthropoda > Insecta > Lepidoptera > Noctuidae > Subacronicta > Subacronicta megacephala. The sequence goes on from OY292526.1 coordinate 6,367,994, forward strand.
GAGTCAAAAGTCTGTTTACAAGTTAAGTTTCTTTTTTCAGGCACTTAGAAGCCGTTGTGAACAGTTTTGATCCTGGTCGTCGAGGCTGGCTTAGTCCAGGACAGGTGCGCAGAGCTTTCACTACGTTGGGTCTTACTCTAGATGAAAGTTTATTTTCATATAGGGACAAAATCCCTACCGATGAAGTTTTCGAAACGTTACGAAAAACACAAAAAAGTGAATTGTATCATTTGCTTTGTGCTGGAACAAATTTGGATGAAGAAAGTACTGTGGCATCAGTTTCAACTCTCAATAAGTAGTTAATAATATTAGTTACAGAATTTAAACTGTAAAAAAAATAATTATAATTAAAATGTTAATTATTTAGAATGCTATACAGGTTGACTGGTAATTTTGTAATAAAAAAGGTACCTAATTTTTATACATTTCCCTATAAATAATTGAAGTGATACATTCCCGACGTGCGACACTGATAACGTTGATACAGTCACGTATCAACGTTGAGACATTAACTTATAGAAGAGTTTTTGGAAATTGTTTATCTTTTCCATATTTAATACTATCGTTATATTTTCTTTCATGATTATTATCTATTTATCTTTTTGGTCATTGTTTTCAAAAAACTTACTTTAGAAAAGATATTTTAATTTTATACAGGTTGAGTATATGTTTATTATTTTTCAGTTATTTAATAAATATATTAATTACATCTTAATTTTTTTATATACCTAAATGTATTTAGATTTTACTTTTTTTTGTATCTGATTGGCAAAAAAATAATTAAATTTAAGTCAATAGACATCGAAATGGAATTAATAAAGTAAGACTCACAATTTGAATATAGTAAGTTATGATTAAATATATTGCGAAAATGTCATTAATTTTTAAATAGCAATCCATGAATAATAATAAAAGAACAACACTGATCATTAAATTAATTACAATAAAAAACATTAAATATTTAAGAATTAAGATCCATGAAAAGTTTTTTACAGTTTATCCAGTAAAAAACTTATTATAGGTAATCAACCGTGCACAATTCTGATTCTTCGAAACTCTGAGCTGCTGTTCTCAATAGACAACTCAAAAAAAAAACATTGACCTAGGCATCACTAGAAACCAAGACTTTAAACAAAACAGCTGCATTTGCTTTACCTGGAATAATTTGTGACTTACCAGATAGGAAAACGATCAAGAAATCAAACTAGTTTTATATTTTTGTTTATGTTTATCATAATCCTATAAAGTGGAGGAAATAATGACTCTACTAGCTACACAAAGAAGCATGTGGTGTGACAGAACCCAAAAAGACCATCTACTGCTCATGCTGTATAATAATTAGTATGAAAATATTGGACCACCGAGAGTCTACGTCAAGCCCACGCACCGTCTCCCGCCCAATAAACTAGAGAAGTAAGGAATCCCACACTTTGCCCAGCAATTGTTGTGTCCGGTGTTAATAAAACGGCGTATATTTTAGCTATTTTGACAGTTCGAAGCTGTTCGTAATATCGATTACACACGGGCGATTTGTTTGGCAAGCAACGTCAACCCCTTGAAACAATTCACGTACATCATGCATGAATATCCATTTGTGTTTTCATTCTTTCATTCCATCCACAGATTATCTGGAAGATCTTACTTTGTGCGAAAAGACTTCTTATCGTTTGTACGTAATAAAAAATATCAGTTCCTTATATTTTTTCTAATAGTTCTTAGGTTGCCTCAGCTTCCCATCATACACTTGGATCCATTGTATTTAAGGGAAACCTACTAAAAGTCAGATTAAAAACAAAGTTGACGTTTCTAATCGGAATTACTAGGTATATACCGATACGAGTATATACAGAGCTTGCGTTTAAATGTTAAATATTCTCAGAGAAGACAACTGTTTCGATTTAAGATCCTGCTCATAAAAGACTATGACGTGTTGATTAAATGTTAAGTACCCGCTAATAGGAGAAAAATTATGATGCTGTTAAAGTATCATACTTGATTGTTATTTATTTTACCAAGGGAAATACATTATATGACCATTATAAGACAGCAAGAGAACATACTATAATATGTCCTTAGGTTTTAACGCGCGTGCATAAGCCGGCATCAATCATCACTATTGGCCTGGCTTTTCCCAGTCAGGACTGGCTTTCAGACGAATCAGAAAGAAAACTTCCGAACACCAATTGCGATGGACCTCTTTAATTCTGGATTTTCAAGGTTGACCTTTATATGTACTATTACCAAAGATTGTCATTGTTATTTGTATGTCAAACCGATCCAATAGCTGGAATGATGAACCACCATTCTCAACACCAACTCACCATCTGCGAGAAAAAATTAAAAAAAGGAGATCCGTAGAAGAGCTTAAGTAGCCAACTATCGCATTACCTGGTATAAAAGTGATGCTCTTTGTGGTATATAAGTTAACTAGAGCATTTTATGATTATGGACTTCAACACACAAAATGTCATATAAAACTATATACAGTACTTAGAATATATAAAAGGTCTTCATCTGACACACATCCTTTCTGAACTGCTAACTCCGTATAATAAATAAATCAGTGATTATCAATGCTTCTTATCATTCATTACTTAAGGAACTATATTTTATAACAGCTATCTTAAATACATGCTCTAGGCATTCGTGACGAGTTCACTGTTAGGCTCGCCGTTCTCCCGGTCCGTATGTCATTAGTAATGGCTGGAAGCGACTAGTGAACCGCCTACGGTGCTCGTGAAAGCGTTCGGCTTACAACTTGATTTGTGATTTCAAAGATTATTGCTTGTACACTCTATTATTGAGTTTCTGTAATTTAGTTTTGAGGTTTCATTCCCTTGTAATGTTTGTAGATTGGACGTTAGGTTCGTGTTTAGCGGGAGATTAAGCACCTATCTCCGGACTTGGTTTTGTCGTTAACTGTATTTTTTTCATTTTAATGTTCATTTTGAAAGAATATCCTATCAACATAAATCCTATTTGTTTTCCTCTCTTATTTATAAATAATAATTTATTTCAACTTTTACATATATAATTACATAGATCTTCTCAAAATCCTTCTAAAATAACAGGTTACATACTTAGTTTAAAATCCTTTAAACTATTCTGAAAAAAGAAAAGATCCATGTTACCGTCTGATAAAAACCTGTTAAAACAAGATTATTTTATTAATATCTTTAACACCCAAGTGAAATTATTTGTAATAAAACCAAAATTTCCGTGATACTGAACAGTTAATCAACTGAACACACATAGCGTACAAAATAAAGAATATATCAAACATTGTTATTCAAAAACGTAATCAGAATATGTTAAAAACGTCGTAGATCTTCCACTTTACACAGAAGTCTCTTATGCGTCGTAAACAACAAAAAAAAACTTAAGTTTTCTTCTCGTTTTACACCAGCTTCATAACAATGGAGTACGTTGACTTTATCTTTAATTTCTTTTTTTTTTTCGAGCTGTTTTTTTTAACTTACCTTTATGACTCATTGATTAAATAATATGTGCGATAAAATAGTTCTAGTTTTTACTAAGTCTGTGTATTATTGAATCAGTAGTCTTTGATTTAGAGGTTAAGTTTTCATATGTTTCTGGGTCCGATTTTCACCGAAAACAAAAACTTCGTGTCTTGCACAAGTTTCGAGTTTGGGACCTACTTTGTATCTGTTAATTGTTTGTAAAGTCTACAGCAAAACACAAGGACTTCGGTTGCTTTTTTAAACAGAAAAAAATACAGTCAAAACGAGAACCTTCTCCTTTTTAAAGTTGGGTAAAAAGCGCGGTGACTACACACAAAATTAAACAGACACCGGTATAAAATAAATCATTTTATACCAAAACATACCCATCTCGCGTCATATCAACGCACGGCGTTTCTTATCTGTAGGATCGCGGCGCAGGCGCATCCCAACGAATTATTTCATTACGGGCGGCCTTTGAACAATGCACACGTGACTATATGTACTTATACACACCTGCGTCATTTGAGCATCAAGATTCGGGTCCTTTAAAGTTGGGTACTTCTGAAGTGTGTAGCGAATACATATTTTAGGGCATTTAACTTTTTTATAAAAACTTTTTATAAAAAAGTAGTTCCAGTATGACCTAACCTCGAGTTGTATAGGCTTTCGGTAAAATGAAAGATCAGCTTAAGTTGGATTTTTATAGATCTACATGTTCCGTGCGTAGGTACCTTTTTTATAAGTGTTACCTTCCAAAAATACTCATAATTCATTATGTCATCTTGGGAAGCTTAACATGCTTTCCTGTGCCCTATAGTTTGTTCCCATTCAGACTTTATTAGTAACGTATTAACTTTACCTACGTACTTAGGTTTATTTTTCAGTTTTATCTCGTTCCGCATATTCCTATTAATTACACGGCTACAAAAAAATACCTTTCTACACCTTGAATACAAAAAAAAAAACAAAGAATAAAAAACATCATAATATTTCTCCAACATCAGATTAACGTGGTTTAAGTTTAGTATTGTACCTAATTGTGATGCTGCCCACGCCGGCGCGCCTTGCCTCCAAGAATGCATTAAAAATATAGCTACAGACCTTTTTTCGCACGGGAAATATTATCGTGTACTTAAATAATTGTTGTAGGTAGTCGTAACAAGATTGCAGGCTTGTGTCGTCATTTTATTCGGAAATACTGTGGGTTCTAACAAGTAGCGCCATCTATTGGCGAGTAGGCGGAAATTATTTATACAATTTTTCCGTGCCGTAATCGTCAACAAATGGCTCGTTTTTGTCGCTTATTACTATAAAATGTTAAGTTATTTTCAATCAGTCTATAGCAAGCTTTTACAGGTTTCTTTTAAATTGAGCACCTTGAAACTTGTAACCAATATAATGCTGAGTAGTATGTATTGAGTATAATATTTAAAAGAATTAACATTAGATTAAATTTAGAACAGGCTTCAATTGAAAAGTTTCGATACATCTTTGACGTCACACATGTTTGATACCAATAATTTCAAACCCTACCGATCTAATTAAAAAAGTTATTCCCCTTTCATTCTTCATTATAATTCAGCCGTATAGTACAAAGGATTCCTAGCGTTTCAATTAAGGCCAGCGGTTTCATTAATCCCGGTTTAAACACAAGTTTAAAGTTGTAACATACGCCACGCGCGGGCAACCATCCAAAGGGATTGGGTGTGAAGAGCCGTTTGAAGTATCCTTTATTAGCTTACAGGTCATATTCAAAGGGTTTGCTTGTGAAAATTTTATTGGTGAAACATGGATTATCGAGTAGTTTTTTAACTGGGATAATCAAGTAATAATAGCAACTATAATATAGCAATTTAACAAAAAACTAAAACCGAGGAAAACCATGCCCAGGAGTGGAACAATAAATAGGTTAATGATGATGATGATGATGGTTGAAAAATATGTCACAAGAAAGGTTTAAAGCATGAATTTGGATTGCCATAAAAAAGGGAGACTAAGAAAGGAACGAAGGGATTGCAAGTGGTGAGGCGTATGGAAAAAACGACGTAACGTTCACTAGTAAATTGGAATAAGGGCATAAGGGTTATGAATTATGAACAAAAACAAGATAGAAACAACACCTAACCCAAAACTACGGACATCCGCGCAATAAAATAACGTTACCATAAGTACTATCTACTTAAGCTTCGTGTATCATGGCCCAATAAACATAGAAATTAATGACTCATGCCGCCGAAACACCGATTTTAATGCTTCGTGACGAGCTGTGACAACCCATCTGTTTATTTGTTATTGAAATACGATTGTTCGTGTGGCTGCCTGTTGGGGACAGGAAAACGCTTGCGTTAGATGATGTAGTGAAGATTTTTTGGCAGGCGATTCGTGTGACAAACGGGCAGAATATTTTTTGTGAATAAATTAGAATTGTGAAGTAAAAACTACATTATTCGAATTCATTACAATGGACAAGGATAAAGATCAATTCAAGTCTTTGTTGGTAAAGACTTTTTTAAAGGCGTTTGGAAATTAGAACTAGTTGAAATCAGAAATTGATTATTTTAAGAGTTTTCCGGTGAGTTTCTGGATTTGTTAACATAGCAATAATTAACCAAGAATGGTTAACTTATTGGTTTTTTAAGCCCGTGCTAGACCTATACAATTCAAATTTAAATCAGAGCTACAACTTACATTTTGATGGAGTAAGAATTCATTACTTACTAGTATGTAGGCATGTTATTGACCAGTAGCTTTCAAATTAAATACAAATATATCATGTATTCACCACACACCTAATCCTACTAGCCAAAATTTAAAAAAAATATTCATCTTGCGTTCCGTACCGAAATAAAAGCCTAGCTAAAGAGACAATTATTTCCAAACACGATGATATATACATCCAGAAGTAGTGAACTCGCAGTAATTGGTACATAAGAGAGTCGTTAAATTAAATTTAAAATATAATAAAATCTTAATCAGCTGATTAAGGATAATTTGTCTGCGGTACCACGCGTCCCATGTTAATATCTTCTACCAGATTCGTCAAAAGGAATATAAAACATTTGAGCAGTATTTTTCAACGAAATTGAGTAACTTATTAAGCCTATCTTTATATAAAAATAATACATAGCACTTAATATTCGCGTCAGCAAGGCGGCACGTATTCGTGCGTCATAGGTTTAGACCATGAATTAAGAAATTTGGATGTGACAGTTTGTAACAAAAATAATGAACAATTCGCAATAAAATTCAAAACCGGTAAGAGCTTCACGTTATAAAAAAATAATAAAAGCATCTCGAAACATTCCAGGTGGAAAAATATTCTACGTTATATCTCAGGATAAAGGTTTGTGTTAATATTAATTTGAATACGGTAAGCGACTTCACCATTGTGTCACAAATATTCACATACCTACATAATGGAAAATGGAAATAATGAGCCCAATTGACATTTATATATTATATATATAAGCCCCGGTATTACTAATATAGCGCTTTTGTTATTTTTTTGTTTATTTTAAATTTCTATGATTACGACCATATAGCAGGTATCACTTTAGCCTAAATTATTTATATAATCGAGAGCGTTTTTATTAATCGATCTCAAACAAAATCGTATCCCAACATTTGCTTCGTACTTCTTTGTATCCAACATTATTCATGCGGCTCGCTATTTGTATTAGTTACAAATGAACGGTTACCGAAATAATTTAAATGCTAATTCAATAATTAAGTCGATCCGCCCGTAACTGAGCGTGCTTCAAAATGGCTATTGATTCGACAATGCGTTGGTACCGACTATAGTTAACTATAGTTGAATGTCGTTGGTATTTGCATACTCTATTGTTGATAGTCGGTGTCATGGCAGATGATGGGTTGAATTATGTGGGAACTTTACATGCATAGCATCCGTTGCAGCAATTGTAAAATTATGGTAAGGCGTTGAAAATATAACGAGGATTTCATTAAGTTTAGTGCCTAATTTATCCTTAATTATAAGAAAATTTACAACGCCTGTTTTATCACGCCTGTACGTAGAGGCGTACTGATGTACCTATACAGACTATTCGCTGGTTTGCCTTTAGCCATTAACTAGACAGACATTCAAGCTTTAAGTTGCTATTAAAAATTTCGTACCGGACAAAACAAATCATAATATTATAAAAACAAAAAATCTTTGACACAATTATTACCTATGTAGGTAGTTTACAATTTTCATAATTCTCTCCTTTCCATTTAGTCGTTATTTGTAAGTAAAAATACCTACCCATAAGTGCCCACAACTTATGCAGGATCTTCCTGGTTAAAAGCTAACCCTTCAAACGTCTATAACAAAACATTGGCCAAATACCTTACATGATTGTTAACAACCCGTAAATAAATTAAGGCTTGCGCGGACGAAGTCGCGGGAGTGAATTAGTCGGCTCTTTGTGCAATCAAGCGGGCCCTTCGCGCCCTAATGAATATGAATACGGGTGAATACGCTCCGAATGGTGGAACCCGCCTGAGCACGTCGACGCAACTCATTACATTGGACGCGTGTTACACTGAAACGAATTAACATGTCACGCTGACCGTTAGCGCTCATTGCGAATAGTTGCGTAGAGATTGTTTAACCTAAAATTGTGCCAGTTTACGTTTCGATATGAAAGTTTTATGATACCTGCGATTGGTGATAAAAAACATAAAACTACAAAAAGAGGGGGCGTCAATTTACAATTTACCTATAGATAATATTATTTTAAAATCGTAATGGAGCGTTGAAATGCGTTAAATTCAAGGTATCGGAAATGATTGATAGGACGCAGAGGGTGACCTGTTATTTACTGTATGATAAAAAAAAACTCAATTATCTTCTTCTTTACTTTCAGTTGAAAAATGATTCTAAAAACCCTGAAGTTCATAATATGTTAGGTAATTGTCATAAGACTTTCAAATCACACATTTCCCACGTGTACAGAAATAATGTTTTAACATAAGTACAAACGAACATTGCTAATAAATGATACATTTAAATGCTTTTATTGTTGTCTGTGTAACAGGCGGCCATCTTACAGTTATGAATACGCAAATTCAACTTCTGTTTCACGGTAGTCTGTTCATTTAAAGTGGCGATTGGGACAAATTTGTTATAGACCTATAAGTATTTATAGATCTATACTTAGTTAAATATTTAGGCCACTTTTCAGTGGCTTTTTGCTGTAATTGACAAAATAATTTTATTCTTGGCATGTCTCACTCAATATTTTGTGGGTACCTGCTTGAGTAGGCATAAGTCATTACTTAAGATTAAAAACTTCATTGTTACCTTTGCTGTTGCAGAATTTGAAAAAATACTTACATGATCGTTAACAACGTAGAAAAACTCACTTTTATATAAATATAGGTAAATATGATTATGTAAAAAAATATACATTTTAACATAATACTGTTATACCTAGTTGTCAATGATACTTTAAACGCTTATACATAATAATTATTATGTTTAGTAATTGTTTGGATTCACCGTTTTAAGATTGTGTATGTTCAATGAGGCAATATCTTAGCATCTGAAAATCTATGGATTATCGAAAAGTAGTATCTACCTACCCCAATAGGACACAGAAATAGGTAATAATAACTATAACTACAATGACATAACATAATAGCTGTTTAAACAAGGTGAAAATATGATTTACTTATCTTTTTGTATTTTTTAGGCATTTTCCATGCAAAGATTATTAAGTTATTATTTTAGTGAAGGAAAAATACGACCGCGGGCAGGATTCGATCCTGCGTCTTCTGGTTAAGTACACCAGACGCTATGACCGCTAAGCCACCGCGATGATTTACTTATGTTCGTGAAACGGACTACTCAAAACGTAGATAGTAAAGCAACTAAATGTCCGAGAGGGTGCAAGTAAAACTCAACTCTATTTCTCATAAAATTACTGTTTTAAGATGATAAAAGTCATTAAAAACGTTCGTGTTAACATTAAAAATGACAATAAACACTATAATGATGTAGAAAAGTAACAAAAACGAGAGGACCGTGCGTGCTACACATTATCTCATTCATTACTGAGAAAACACGATGTTGCTTCGTATTGTACCGACAAAAGTCGAAAAATGGCGGAACCGAGTTCCCATGAATCTAAGATGATATTCATGATAGCCGAGCCGTAACAATTAAACGAAGAATTAGGGATGGCACGTTTGAGTTTCTAGTTTGCGCATGAAAATTTATCTTTTGTGTTATAGGTACGTAATATTAGGTAGGTATTGGGTAGGAAATTATTTTTTTAACAAAAAATATCATCAAGCCTGTATTCCTCAAAAAGTAAGACAGAGATGTGTACACATGTAAACTAACAGTTCACCGGTATATTTACGTTCCTCGTAATAACTAAGGGGCGAGCCTATTGTCAATGAAATGTTTTAATTTTTAACGTACATGGTACTTAAACATACTAGCAAATCAATTTTTACACCTCTTCCTAAACCTCTGAGAAATATTGGCGAGATATTAGGTTTGTACAAACTTTTTATTTACACCAACAGGCACCGCAAGCTAACAAACGTATTTTAATGCAAAAACGCTAATACTGATATTAATGTTTTTGCATTACATTCAATAACGTTCGCTATCTCTTTCGCTTCTTCCACATTTATACATCTTTTCATACTCACGTGCCGATTGCGAGTACAACGTACCGACCTTTTCGGAGGACCTCACCAATAAGATCGGTGTATCTACGTCCTTCTAGGGCGATCAGGCTTGTTATTAATAAATACTGCAACATTAATTCTCAGCTCAGCAAAGAACCTAGTGATTCGACAATTAATCATTTTTGTTATGTTTTTTTCATCCCCCACCCAAGTACCTGCCGAAAAAAAAAGTGTTAGTAAACTTTTTTTCATCTCAGTCAACCCTACGAACTAGGTACGGCTTAGAACAAAAAACGCCAGCATAACCGGTAGCGGGCGTGCCGCTAATATTAAAGAGGTCGTTTCAACAGTGCCCGGTTAAAGTTAAACAAAGGTTTACACGTTTCTTGTAAAATTAAGGCGATGCTTATCTATGCAGTAATAAGTCCGTGCTATGGGGAGCACGTGCACTACTTTTAACGAAGTAGGTACCTATTTTTTTGAGTTAAGAAAGATGAGCTTTTGATAACGATCAGTACAGATGACTGTAGTTTAAGAGGCTGTTGATGTTGCCTACTTACTGACCAGCTAGTGTAGCAACGGACACAAAAGCTATGTTGACGAAAATTTCGTGATAAATGACATTTTGAAGTAGGTACCTAAAGTGCTATGATTAATGATAATTATGAACATTGTATTGCCAAATTTAAGGTTCAAAATGTTCAAACGGTTTCAAAATTCAAATCATTTCAAGCCACTCTGAATTTTCGAAGTCATGTGCTTATAAAAAGTTAATTATCACGCGCTTAAACGGTGAAAGAAAACATCCTGAGAAAACCTGCATGCCTGAGAAATTTTCTAGACGGGGCATGAGAAGGCTGCCATCTAAACCGCATTAGGCTAGCGTGGTGGACTTAACCTAATTCCTGTCATTAAAAGGAGATCCGTGCCCAGCAGTGGGACGATATAAGAGGTTGATGGTTATGTATAAAAATCATTAGGTAACCCTATTATTTATGCTCTTTAATACTAATTATTAGACAAATAACGCTTTGGTTAAGGATTCCAATGTAAGCGTCTAATTATTATTTTACAATAAATAGAAAGAGATGTAATATTTTTTTCTAATGCGGTATCCATTTACTTAAGTAAATGGAGTACTTAAGTATAATTATGTACGATACATGCTGCAGCTTTTTTCTATATTTATTATGAACTATGGCAATTTAAACGCAAGATCCTCTTGATTAAACATTTATTAACAAACTCGATTTCATTTTAAGAATTTTATGTTGATCAATGGTTTATTATGTATAAAAATTCATTCGTCATTCGTATATGAAAATCATTATTATTAAAATATCAGGTACTATTAAATACAGTTAGCAATAATAAAAATGTACATCACTTAATTTTTTTTTATTAAGAATTTTCTACGATCTTTTTAAACAATCATTTTATTTGCTATTTAATCCAAAAATAATAAGAATTCGCGAAAACATTATCTCTTTTTATAAAATCAATTACGATCACACGAGCACAAAGTACAAACATTTTATTTAATTCGTTTTCGTGAAGTGAGAGAAGAACTTAATTAATACACATAATAGCCTTAAACTGCAATCTTTTATCACAATATTGTTTTTCATAATGCAAGTTGAATCATTTTTAAACTAAAATTGCATGACTTACCATTACGCCTGTATTCCCTAAGGGTTCAGCAAAGATACACTTAAATTTCACTGGTATGTTAGGTGCCATACTCCAAGCTGCTACTTTAAAAAAATATAATTCTTTATTTCAAAATTGATTGCATGTAGGTTGCTTAAGACTAAGATTTCTACACTAGGTTAGCCTGTATCGTGGGAATCTAATACTGATCTGAATCTGAATTCAAATTTGGAATGTCGAGTTTCAAATGTGAACTTGGACTATTTCTAACCACTAGGTCGTACAGTACGTAGGTGTTGTTTCATATACAAAAACATGTTATATATTACTTATAAAATGGCAAAAAATAGTAGCTCCATAAACATGAAGATGTTCACTGCACCGTTTTATCTTAATTGCGATGTGTGGGCAGACGCACTGTTTCTTAGTAGTAAGTTCACTTGATCTTGTCTCGTCTACCCACCTTTTGAGAAGTTCATATTTCGTCTAGTTTTTCGTCAAGAGGTCACACTTCCTGTGTCATTGTGTTTCCCTGATTTTAGACAAGATAAAGTTTGGGCTCGTCTGTGTAGTTGAATTTAATAAAATGATTGAAATTACATGATAGATTTCATACAGAATCACTTGATAGAATACTTTGAACTATTTAAGATAAAAACTCCAGAATAAAGATAAAGATTAAAAAAAAACTTTTGACTACCTACGAGGTCCGGTAAAGTAGTTACCTACCTATTAATGTATTTTAAACAGAAAGAAACTAAAGGATAATATTCTACTAAAAACAAAATTTTATATCATTGATAATATCAGTGCCTCCAGTGAAAAGAGGCATAAGTCGAGTTATGCCCTTTTGTTTTTATTGCACCATTGTAATCTCCGTGTTCTGTTACGCAACATATCAAAAGGACATAACTCTAGCTCAATCGTAACCTGGTTTTTTGAATTGCATCAAGGACATAACTCGCCGTTTTTTAAGGCATATCCACTGATATCAAGTAAATTTCACAGCTAAAAAGATACAACTGCAATAAATCCGAAAACACAAACCAACAAAAAGACATAATGTCAGTTAATTGAACTAGTGACATGACAGAAAAGACACAAACCATTTTGTTCCGAAGCGATTTAAATGTAGAAAGAAATAAATGCAGATAATACCTTTAAGTGAGCATGTGTATAAGGGAACAACTCGATTTGTATCGTTTGATTCGCGTTATTTCAAATGTTTATCCCCACTAAGCGCTATCGCTATTGGTGGATTGGCACGTGTATAATGAATAAGTCGTTTCATTCTTTATTTTATAATTTCTATTTTGTTTATTTTTCTTTTTAAAGTATATACTGTTTCGTGTGTTTGTTTTTAATAATATATATATTGCAGTCAAAACTCTAGCAAAATCAGTTAAAAGTAGTTTTAACCGTATGATTTAGACAATAATACTTTTGACTAAATAACAGTCAAAAGTAGTTTTGCCCAATGGACCTGGTTAAAAGTACTTTTGACTAACTGAATCCGTCAAAAGTGGTTTTGGTTCTGTGGTCACAGTTCTAACCTAACCTAACCGATATGTGTATTTAGAATTTCGCCGCGAATTTTTCGCTTCTATAATGGAAATAAATGAATTGACTGCAACATATACAAACATTTAAAAGTCATTTCATATTTTTTGAGCTAAAATTTAATTAAAGCCAATTATTAAGACTTGTAACTGTTTAATGCAGTTTTGTTGTTGTACTCGACGCTAGTAGCCGTGGTAAGTTCAGTGAAAAGCGTAGTGTGATTTGTGTGTTTCCTTCAAAACTAGGGAAAAATTACACGCAGTCAAAAATTACTGAATTTGTGTTAAAACCGGCTAGAATTGTAAGTACCTATTTTATTTATGTAATTACTTTGACTTTGATTTTTACTAAGACATGCTCTTAATACATCAACTTTGGTAGAAATAGTTTAATATACCAGGCCACTCAAAAAGTTTTGTGACAAAAAGTCTATTTTGGAAACTTCGATTACTATTTATAGTAAAAATACCACTGTTCGATTTCCAAATTTCCCTCCGCATTTTTTTGAGAGCCAATTCAAAATGGATCTGCATCGAGAACAATATCGTTCAATGATTTCAAATGTGGCTTAAAACCTGATGAGTAATTTGATCGACTTTAAATTGCTTTTATGGATGAAGGACCTTCAAAAGCAACCATCTACCGCTGGTATAACGGTCGTCTTACTTTGGCGAATGAACAAAGGAGTGGTCGTCCTACGACGGCTGTCACCGAAGAAAGTGTGTTGGCAGTAAAAAAAATAATTCAAGAAAAGAGACGAATTACGTACGAAGAGATTCAGCATACTCTGCTGATTGTTTCAGGAAGTGTTCACAAGATTTTGCACGAGCACCTACGCGTAAGGAGGACAGTTCCCCGCTGGGTAACGCACAACCTCACCGAAGCTCCGAAGCAGGCCCATGTGGATTGGTGCCGTGATATGATACAAAAATTTGATGCAGGCTCGTCACGGCGCGTTTACGACATTGTGACAAGTGACGAATCCTGTATTTATCAATACGATCCAGAAACAAAGTGTCAGTCGAAAGTTTGACTGTTTCAAAATGAACCAACGCCTACGAAAGTGAAGCGATCGAGGAGCGCAGGAAAAGTTTTGTTCGCTAGTTTCTTCACTTTGATGGGGTACCTAGTTTCAATTCCACTTCGAGACCAAAGCAGCATCAACGCCGAATGGTATAGCACAATATGCCTGCCAGAAGTTTTTTCTGTAATGAGCAACAAGCGCCCGAACACCGGGCTCCACGGGGTCGTTCTTCACCACGACAACGCGCCCGCGCACTCAAAACGAGGGACTTCCTGGACTCTACATCGGTCAGAGTATTGAGACACCCTCCTTACAGTCCTGATTTGGCTCCGTTTGACTTCTTTTTATTCCCTAAAATTAAAAATCAGCTCAAAGGGATACAGTTTTCATCGCCGGAAGACGCGCTAGCAGCGTTTGAGAAGGCCGTGAAAGAGGTGTCTGCGGAGGATTGTATTTTTTTTTTAAATTAGTTCAGACACATGAAACTTTCTATAGAGGCTGGTGGAGAGTTCCTTGAAAAGATTTAATAAAAAAAAACATAGTAGTTAGTTTTTTAGTTTCTCAAAACTTTCTGAGTGTCCCACGTATTTTATATGTATCCTGTATTCAGACACTTGCGGCGGCCAAAATAAAAAAAACATTTGTAAGTAAGTGCTGTAAATTCATTTTTTTATGTTGATTCCTCGTTTTTTATGTTGATTATTTCAATAAATAGAATAATAGTCTATTTATTTTATTATAATATTAGATAAGTTTATCATGTATGTTTGTTATTGATAGCAGAAAGACATTAAGTCGTATGATCGTCTTAAAAATTGATAAAATAAGGGAATAAGTCGTAATATTCCTTTACAAACGAGCAAAATTACAAGAACAAAAGACGTTATACCATTAATGCTTCGTTAATAAGGGCACAACTCAACAAAAAGTAAAAAAAAATATAGAAGGAGTGGTTGAATGGGTAAGTTATTTACGTTAAATAAAAGAACTATTTATTATCTAGAATGTGCATTATAAAAAATATAATAATTTAATCCCGAACTACTAAAATACATCAAAAGTATGGTTTTTTGGCTCTCCTGAAAAGTGCCCATTTTGAGTTGTGCCCTTTTTCACTGGAGACACTGATATTGGAGACTCAAAAAAAGAATCAGAACATGATAGATCAGGTTTGTTGTAAACAGTCGTATCTACTTATACTAATTAAATTATCCTTATCCACACTATGCATCATATCCATAATAATCATAGACAAGCCATATATTATACATAGTTTGCGGTTTCACTCACGTCTGAAAAGGATTTAGTGATAAGTTAAACCTTTTGGGTTGTGAGTGAAACTCTAGGCGGCGCGGCCACGCATCAACACGAAACATCAGCACCACATTTTTTAGTAAGACCTCCAGAAATATGACTGTGAAAACGTCATCCAATTTCGTGCAGTAGTTTTTGCAAACATACAGACAGACAGACCCATTTCTAAAAGTGTTGTTTTTGCTTCTGCTGCTCCCATAAAGACACCTATATTAGTTTTTCTTCAATGTCTATAATGTACAGATATCGTCTTGTTACAATTTTATTATAATACCTATAAGTACTTCTACACTATACTAAAATGAAAGTCACTTTCGTATCTATATATTCGAAACTGACTTTGTCTGTTTGGCCGTTTGTCTGCTACCTTCATGCATGCTTATATTATACATAAATTTAATAACTCTTATGCTTAATAATAAAGATTACTAAGGTATCACAATCAACAAGGGTATAAACTTACACACATTTGCCCTTTACCAAAATAAAAGAAACTAATATGATCAGAATCAGTCAAAGCAGTTGGAGGCCTGTCTATCGTAAACCTTATCGAATGGCTCTTAGTTGCGCGTGGGAGGCATCAGATTCAACCTTAAATACATAAGTTAAAAAAGAAGTATTGAATATGCGAGAGTTAGTAGCATAAAATATATTTTTTTAGGCTATTAAAGGCGTAATTATTTCAGATATTTACGTATTCTTTATTATCGATGCCTACCTACATTTCTACAATGCAAAATGTTGTTACATTAGTAGATCATACCATGCCTATATAGGCATTATTATATAATAATATATATATTTAGTTGCACTTTCTCACTCTTTAGAGAAAAAGGCTTCAAGCGTGAAGCGATGTTTAGACAGTGTGATTATGACACTTAGACATTGTCGCTCTCACAAATAAAAAAAACGTACTTACAATCATTGGAAAAGCGTCTTTAGTAGACAAATATATTATATTGGTTAGAGTTGACGTCATTAAAAGTACAACTTTTTTTTTTACAAATGACAGTGACAAAGCGATGATTATGATATCTTCATCTTGATGTTTCATATTTTTACAAATGATAGCCACTATCATTTGTAAAAAAAACAAAAATAACAGAATAGTAGTAAAAAAAACCCCTTGTAATTACGTAATTTGCATCTTACCTCCCAACGTAACCCTAAAACGCTGATGCGGCGGTCTCCGGGCTGTACACAGTGAAACTTATTATTCGAATTGCAAATTCTTTTCCTATATGATGTCGGGTGCGACACGATAGCCGACGGGACCCGAATGTTTTTAAGAATATTGCAAATGTCTCGCGAACCGCTGACTGGGGACGATCGATGTTAAAGGATTGCCTACGCTTTTAGAGCGTGATGGGCGTGGTGGATTCAATCTTCAATTTATTTGTTTTGCTATAATGTATTGTGGGCAAAGGGCAAGTGTCAACTGACGGCCACGTGTAGTAGGGTAAGTAGGTTACATTAAGTAGATAGGTTAGGTAGGTAGGTAGTTACATAATGAAGATTAAGATTAAATTTATTGTTTGTTATTTAATTAGGACCATAGCTAGCGAATTTTTTTTACCATAGTGTACCAAGGCGGTCTTAATGCCTTAGAATATTTTTATCAAACAAACTTTTTTGTGGTGTAAAGATGAGTATGGATGGAGTATGGTAAATAGCTTGTATTTTTTTATTGGATAACTCGGCAAACGAGCAGGTGAGTTACCTGATGAAACTGGGGACTGATGGGATGAATTGGGCTTCCGGCGCCCCGCACTCACCGTATGAAACGAAACAGTGTGCGTACTGCTACTTGACGTCGGTATTCTGTGGGAATTCAATACTTCCCTGATCGAGCCGACCCATTCATGCTAGCATGTAGACATCCCAGTGCGACACTACTACTACTAAAAGGGATGTATTATATTTATAGTCTTTACTATACGTACAAACTACATATTTACTATAATATACCATCACGCCTGTATGCTTCAGATATTCAGAGGCGTCTTATTTACCCTCAGTTTACCGCTATGATTTAGGTTTCATGCAATAGGGGAAGAAGCTATTACCGTCGAGCACAAATCCGAATTCCGACCTGCTTTGCTTGACAGACTCCATTCACTAGACCACTAAGGAAGGCTACAGAGGCAGGTTATATTAATTAAAATATAAACAGCATTCGCCATATCAGTCACTAATCATCAAATTCTTAAACTACAATAAAATCAAACCCATTATCGGGATCAAAGGCATTGTAACTTTGTGTTACAAATGTTACAATGACTATGAAATGGCAGCTATCCCGAATTCCTTCACAATCGTAATTAATACAACTCTGGAGCCGGAAATATCTCTCCATCAAACTCGAAGGATCCACAAAGGCAATCAGAAAGTACAAAAGTACTGTACTGGAAATTAAACTGTGCAAATTTGAACCCCACTCCTGCATACCGGGGATATTCGGTACAAGTGGCAAAATTACGCCCAACCCTTGCCTTTTAACCCTTCTTGTCATTTGCGAAGAACAAATTAATCATCATCATTTATATGCAGCACCAGTAGCCAGATTTGTTTCTCCGATTATGTCACCCTCGCTTGTTACTATAGGGGCGGGCTAGAACAGATTTAAGAGGACTTGTTTTAGTATTTTACAAGTCTTAATCATTGCATTTAATCCTTATGATAGGGAAGTGTTAATTATCGCATCTGATTAACATTTTTATATTTTTGAGAATTACAAATGGATCATTAAATATTTCTATTATTTTTGTTATTGAATTTGCAGCTGTTGGGTTTTGCTGTGACTTTATTCTTATTTCTTTGGGAAAAAAAATATTTTATCATATCCTCAATAAGATATGTTTTTTTAAATTATCGAATTTTTCTTTCACTTTTATACAATGATATACCTATTTTCATGTATGTAGGAACTACTTACAAATATAAAGCAGCCAATAAATATTATAACACTAAATCTCTACACCATTCTGTCCTAGCCCGTGTCAAACATGCCCAAAGGTCGTCGTGGAGTGGGCAGCGACAATTATTACGTTCATTTGGATTTAGCACAGCGGGCATTTTCGACCCGCTCCGGCGGGGAAGGGTTAGGGATGCGTGACGAATGTCCACTCGCAGAACATTTGTTAGTATATTAATGAATTTGTTTTGAATATCATTAGTAGAGCTGGTTGAATAGAAAATGGATTTGAAACAGATGCTGTAATAATTTTTAATGAGAATTTACAAAGTAATTTTCTTGTTTATCATTTCCTACCTACGTCTTTTACCACCTATAAACGACTACGAATCAGTAGCAGTTTTAATTTCTTATAGCTTAAAAGCCTGTTTTATAAAGAGTCTAAAACGTAAATTTTGATGTGAAGCTGTTGATGAAAAAAATATTTCACTTACTGAACCTAAAGACAATATGTACAATATTCAATATAGGTATAAAATTATTATATGTATAGGTACTGGACCTCACATTCCTTGTTGAATCTTATTAAATACATAAAACTTATGAAGCCGTTATGAATTCTTAGGATTATATTTTTGACAAACTTCCATTGAATCTCCGCAAAATTCAAAGGTTTAAGTTTTAATCCACGAACAGCTCAAGATGGGAAATGACGAAGTTTTCTTTATAAATAGCAAAAGTTTTCACCGGTTCATTAGTTCCTCCCCTCGCGACTCAAGAGTCACTCGAGGAAAAGATCGCGATGTTTGCACTGCTCCTAATATCGATGGATTAACGACACCCTATAAAATTAAAGGCGAAATGAAAACTTTATGACACGCTCATCAGTTGGAATGTAGTCAACTTTTGCGGAAGTCATTTGAGGGAAAGGGTTGCTGTTATAGAATATAGAGAGAATTGTGGGCTGGCAACCCAACATTGTAAGTATAATATAATTATAAGAACTCTTTACACGAATTTATTATAAGTAATAGTGCCATGAAGCTTTTGACTGTGTTTTATATTTGGCGATCAAAGGCCTATATTACTAAGCTTGTATCAAAATTATTTGAAGAAAATTATGTTATTTAGTATTAAGGTGATTTCAGAAAAAATAGAAAACTGTGTCAGTTATTCAAAATCATTTCGGATGTAGCAGTGTTTGTTAATACAAAATTTATTACTGGAAGCAAAAATTATACCTTCCTATTGTTCTTCACTAAAGACATCTGACCCGAACAATACCTTCATAATTTATTTTTCGATGCATCCTTGTTCTATACGGCAGATAAAGTCGTGATAACAAATGGTAACTAAAATAATAAAATAAACCCGCGGTTGTGTGCACCAAGCGACATATTTCATTAATAAAGCCAAAACAAATAACAAAACATCATACGGACTCACTTCGCAGTGTCCATACGTTACTGAGATAAAACAAAAGATTCGAGACCCGTTGAATTTATGCGTTATCGAACTCTGTTTGATGCCGGGCCCGAACAATGGGCGATCGTGGCGCCCCATGCGGCGAGGGGTGGCACTGCAGGACAGTGGCCGCGCTACCACCTAGCGGCATCTATTATTGAGTAGTGTAAACTATGGTCTATTGTTAAGAAATGTAAGCGCGGGGTGAGAAAGGTTACCCACAAATAAATGGAGGTATTTTATCGCTTTCCTAAGATGACATTAAGATTTAGCCATAAGTGTCCAAGGCTCCATAATGGTGTTAAATTTATGTTAAAAATATATAATTCTATTGGCATTTGAAGACTGTAAAATAATCCTGTGCACAACGTGGAAAGTTTAACAAAAAGTTAAACAAGGAAAATAAATTCAATGGAAAAAGCAAAGAATTTGCCAAAAATATTCATAAGCTGTCATCAGACGACTGGACCTACGCCAGATGCGGCAAACCGACGACAAAATATTTCACTGCAAAATACTTACTCAAGCAAATCACCCCTCCGCTCTTTAAAATCACTCTGGAGAAATTGAGCGGCAATTTATATAAAGGTTAATCTACAATTTCCATTTTCCATGAAGTTATTGGAAATAGAGACGTATTAAATGGCGAAATAAAGAACGCATTCTCATAATAAATAAATTCTAATATCTTTAGCTATAAAATTTTAATTTGTATATTTCAACAATAAAATCTATTTTTAATGGGATTAAAACATCCGATTACAATAAAATGTGCATCAAATCTTCTTTATCGCGACCTAAGAAATAGTGCGCACTTCCGCATATTTTCCTAAACGCGCCATTACTTTAAGTCACTGGCTGGTTGTGCGGTTATTTATGCCTCGCATTAAAAACAAAATGATATGCCTTCGCCGCTGAAAATCTAAAAAGAATAAGCAATAAAACGATAAAACCCAAATCTGATACATACTAGGGCCCAGTCTCCCGCAGGGCGTAAGAAAGAGACAGAATCATACATCGGCGAAATGAATTCGATGCTACTGTTTCATCTCTCACCTCTATCGGTTTGCGATCTCTGAACTGTCCTAAGTCATGCGAACAATAAATGCGACTCTCAACCTTATAGCATCAGAATAGAGCATCACTATCGAATGCAGATTACAACAAATGGATTTGAGATTAATATAGTACGAGTGCCACCCCCGTCTCATACCACCCCATTCGGCGTTCAGCATTCAAATAGGAATCGAATGGATGACCAAAACATAATATCGTTGGAAGATTCAACCGCCATAAATCAAATGAGAAATAATCTGTTTCGGAACGAGATAGTCGCCGATGGCGTGCCACCATAAAAACGCAAAACGTTTTGTCTGATTGAAATCGTTACGGCGGCTTTTTTCGTGGTGCTATTTCCTTTTTATTTTCCTTGATGTATAATCAATGTGTTAACGGATGGCCGCCAACTGAGGACTTGGAGAGTAGATTTGCTACACAAAAGATTCTGATATTGAGTTTGAAAGTAGTTTCTCTTTTCGTTCTTTTATGTTAATGGCACTTTCGGTGGCATTCCGTAATGGTTTGTGCGAATAAATGTCGCACTTTAGTCCCGGACACATGGGACGCTTTACACATTGCTGTTGTTTATGACGCACGTGTGCATTTTAATGTTTAATAATTTCATAAATAACGTCGATTTTAGCGTGTTTCAGTGCAAAATGTACATGGTATTTGGACCATCCAATCGCAGGTTGGGCATGGCACAAGTCGCTGCAGCTATGAATTTTCACATTTTATTTAAGGCAATGAGTAATCTGATTGTCATATATAAATATAATAATGATAATCAAGCGTAATATCGTAACGGATATATAGGTAGTAAGTATATATAAAGTAACGCATCAGACAACATCGTATCAAGGATAATTTCATGATACGCTATTGCAGGAACTGGATCATTAATTAAAGCAATAGTCATAATCACTTTAAAATCTACAGAAAGGTGTAAAAGATTTAAAGTTTAAAACATAAATACTCGTATTATAAACTTTTGTAGATGACAAACTATATAATATATACCTAGAACATCATTCTTGCCTACAACATTTCAAAGTTCGTGTAAGCCCTAAGCTTATTAAAGACGAAATTCAAATAGTAAATAAATATTTTTACGAACCAATGAACAAAGGTAAGCCCATAAAACTTATTCGACGAAACCTAATAAACTAATCAATTTTCATATTTATAATAGATCAAATCCTTGGTAAGCTTGGTCTTCCAGATAACAGTGTGGCCACAAAATAAATTTTATTAAGTTAAACGATACGCGTCAAATTATAATCTAAAATGCACGATAAAATACTTAGCAGATTGCGCCACATGTGGTCAACCTGTCTCATAACCACGGCACATGCCATGCTTACCTTCCACAATTATTACTGCGTAAACATAAAAAACACTTTAAGAATTTATATAAACCTCATCCGAGAATCAACCAAAAAGTTTTCAATACAGAGTTCAAAATCGATTGGATCAATACTACCTGGTTCCGACCATCTGTTCCGGATGATAACTATCAAAAAATTAACAATTTGTTTAATGTAAATGAAGCGAGGTCAAACTGTCGATAAATTATTAGGACGCACACCGATTCCTTGAGACTTTTATGCTTACCGAATGTCACCTTTCCTGAGCACAGTGTTTAGTTATCGGTACAATCGGGGAACGAATTTTAATGGGAGTGCGTTCTTTTTTTTATTTGTTACCGTGTCACACAGCTGTCGAATTCTATTTTTGAAAGTAAAAGTAACGTTGTTTTGGTTATAAAGTTATGATGCCAAAAATATGGTACGAAAATTAATTATTTTAACCAATTAACAAAAGTTTGTGATAATAAGATACTTGCTCATTATTTACAGAAGATATAAGTATCATGAGAAAGCAATAAGGAAGTTTAATTAAATGTTTTGTCAAGGTATACAACAGGTTTTTTTTCGATATATTTTTAAATTGACATTCTTTTAGCACAATTTTTACATAATATTATAATTATTTAATATTAATATTAATTTTAAATAATATAGCTTTGAAACTGAAACGCAAATACCGACGATAATTCTGTTGGCCAAACTCGTTTACACAAGCTGTAAAAAATACCTAATTTTCAAATTTATTACACTAAGTTTGTTAGTAAAATTTGTGGATTGCGTTCGTGATCACTCTTCATTTAGGTGTCATTAACAAAATGATATATTACAGCAAATAAAAAAACCAAATTAACCAACATGGAGCTCCAAATAGACAATCGCATGTTGACAAGTAATTATCAAAACCGTTTTCTTCCAAACTTTTTTTACAGTTTCGTGACTGCTTAAGTAATAAATCTTTGCCTAATGAGATATTTATGCGAGCGGAGTCTTCCTGTCAACTATTAATCCTTCGCTTGTAATAAAAAACTGTGCAGTTTCATCAATATCGGTTCTGTAAGGCAATGCCGAGTTGATGACAAATCGTTTTAATAAAGTACCTGACATTTTCTGAGACTTACAAAAGACCGCGACTGTACTCCGATATAATATTTTTAATGTTATTATAAAAAGAAAAAAATAATAGGTAATGGCATATTCCATTGATTAACATAATTATTTTGAGTATAATCATGTTTATATTGAATGAGGTTGCACGAGATATAAAGCTTATATTTTAAATACGTAAAAGTGGAAGTGACGAAATTAATGGTTTACTTGATGATGATGAGAGAATGAATGGTTAGTAAGTCAACTCATCTCTTCACGTGACTTAATAGCTGGCCTATGATTTGGTCAGAGAATCAGTATTGCCATACGACGTGGCAGTACCGAGGACTTAATTATAGATTTTGATTTTATTTGATACTTTTTTCATAAATTCTTTAAGCTTATTGTGATATCGGAAACATTAATTTTATAAATTATTTCATCTAAAATTAAACGACGATATTTAGAATTTGATATTTAGAATGATCTAGGAAAATTAAAACAATAAATTTTCTGTCATTATAATTTCAAATGTATATTTTTTATATACATTTCTATTTTCTAGACTATTAAATTAGTGACTTTCAATTGTTAATATTATTATTCATAGACTAATAAACGGTACTTAATGTTTAACAAGAAGCTTTACAATGATAGTTAGTAAGTATATCGTGAGGGTGCATTTAATTAACATAAAACATAGGCGGTTAATTGGCGTGTAATTGCCGTTTAGTTAACTATAACTCAGTAAGATAAACATCAGAATAGATAAGTTTCATCAACGCAGTTAAAAACATGATTCATTTGTATAGCTTTTTTTACTGTATTTATGAGTTTAACTGATAGATATGATGATATAGAACTGATGATAATTATAGGTTGTTTATGGTGTGTCTCTATAGGTACATCTAAGTGTTTATTTTACGAATTTATCTCAAAATTAAAGATTCAATTTGTTTTGGATTTTTATTCAATACAGTTAAAAATATCCTGATTATTTATTATACAGACTGACATTGATGACAATTTTCTTCATGTTTAATTCTTCAACTTTAATTGTTTGAGTCCACTTATCGATAATATTTTTAGGTAGGTATAGGTATCTACTTTTTAAACCGACTACAGCATGATACGAAGAAACACTTCTTCTTTTAGCTATCCATTTACATGTTCAACTGTACTCAAAGTATTTCGTCGCTAATTGACATTAATTCGTCTTAAGGCCAAATTCAATTTTCTTTTTGGTCTTTCGCAAATAATTCGTCTATAACACATTCTAGGTACAGTCAAAATAGTGACATCAATAATAACTATTCATTATGTTTCTAAACCTAAACCTCCTACGTAACTATATAAAAGGTGTTAAGTATAGACAAATATTTGCGAAAATCCCAAAAAAATAATTGAATTTGGCGAATAAGGCTGAAGGTTTAGCTTTAAAGGGCGTTTATTGTAAAAAATACCTACATAATCTGATAGAACAGACAAATATACAAACAAATTGCGATGGCGTATCAAAGCCCAAAACAATTCGATCAAAGCCATCAACATTTCGAACTCATTGGAGCAAACTTCCTCAAATTAACATAAGCGTTTAACATGAACAAATAGATGTACCGATAAGCACGATAGTCGCGCAATGTAAGCCATTCATTACTGTAATTAACACTTTGGACTATAAATTAAGCGAGCGGTCGGCCGTGATGGGCACGCCTTGTACGATGTGCATTTTTTCGATATGGTGATGAGTTTTCGGAAGCGATTTTGCATAATTTTGTGATCTTATTTAGGAAATTTATTACCTATTGACAATCTACCGACCGATTAGTTTTGATATAGGTAATTTACTCATCATAAGTCTCTTACAATATGTAACATCTGCACAACTTCTATATTCTTCTATACCTAAGTATACGATATTCTAAATCTATACCTAAGTATTCTAAAGAGATATAAATTATGTATTTTATAATTTTGTTGTTACAAACTGATCTCAAGAATTAGCGGACAATTCTCTGATAGAAAACTAAAGTCACCCCGACGCAAATTAAGACAGGCGAAAGGTTAGATATTAGAAGGCGCAAGTTTTACCTATACTCGTAGGCGTAAGCATAAGCATACATGCAATTGTACGTCCTGTAATGTCTTCTCCCGACATCGGCAAAAAACATACCTACTTAGCCTTTTAATTTATTACACAGCTGACATACGGATATAAGAAAAAAAGAACCAACTTCAAAGCATTTAACTTCATCAAAATTCGATCCGAAAATTGTAAATTTATTCAATGTTGACAGGAAGCAATAAATAGCCTATCAACTTGACCACATGGCTTGAACAGTGAGCATTGCTCACATATTTGTCACGAAGCAGCTAATTAATTAACATAGTAAATATTTTGAATGATGATTACTATCTTTAAATAATGAACCGTATCTTTGCGATCAAGATATTTATACTGAATATCATTGGAATTGTTTAGTTATGTAAGTTGATTAATGTAAATATTTCAAATGCCTTTACTATAAGGTAGGTTGCCGAAGGTATAGCCTACACTGGACAAGTTACTAGTCTAGCGTAGGCTATACTATACGATTTTATATCTACATCTTACTGTAGTTTTGAATACGTCAAAGTGTATATTCAGAGATGAATCTAAGCGCAAGTAATGCTTCTTCGTCAAAGTTGTATTGAAATTTGACAATATTATCCTCATATGTGTTGGCCCTGCATCTAGGGACATTATTAATTGAACAACGCCACGGCAAAGATAACAGTTTGCATTTTGGCTAGCCGTATTACGTCGCCGTATACTTGGTTATACGCGCGGACTTTATGAATTATGCAAAAAACTTAGCCTTCGATTCACAAAAAAACGTGGAACTATTGATGATTTTTATAGGCGTATGCCAGGATCTATTTTGATAAGGGGTAGATTTGTCATCTTAAATTGGACCTTTATTCATAAAAAAAACTTTTATCTAATCTAGGGCTTTATCCGAAGATTAGATCCTAGGTTACTGAACTGCATGTAGCAATGATGGCCTAGTGATATGACCGTTGGACTGCCAAATAACAGGCCTCGAGTTCGAATTCTAAGCCTCTGACTTTTCGATATCATGTGAGTAGAGGTATTCATTATTAATATCGCTCTCTTAAAAAGGTAAAGGAAAACATCGTGAGGAAACCTAATTGCATCAGAAATTTTCTCAACGACGTGTGAAGTCTGCCAACCTGCAGTAGGCTAGCATGGTGGTCTATAGCTGAGTCATTCTCATTTTGAGAGGAGACCGGACAGCAGTGGGACGGTATGTATATGAGTTGATGATGATAATGACGATGACGTGCATGTCATTGATTGCACTGAAATAATTTGTAATAAGATTTCCAGAAAACACAGCCGAAACGAATTCCTCCTGATCTTTCTTTTAACGATCGCCTAAATATTTGTAGGTATCTAGATGATATTCAGTGTTACAGTGTCTATTAATCTTATAAATTCTGGCCTGAGATACTTTAATCAAATTATTTTTGAGCCAAATCTTATTTTAATACCTCCCTATCTCAGTGTCCCGAAACACAAAGACAGACACCATAATTTATATTTAATTAATATTACAATAACCATCTGTACCAACCCTCATCAGGATACCGAATTACAAAATGCCGGTTATAAATCCAAAAATAAAATCCGCTTTGGACCAAACTCAGGTAATTTATTGTGGTACTGCGAATAATCACAGAGGTGTCGTATAAATCGTGGACCATTTGTAAAATAGGAATTACGAGTCGCCTTCCGGACCATTGTCACCCCTCTACCCTGTGTAGATAAGTACTTTAGTAGGTATATGTTACTATATCGGCATAGCCGGATAGTTACAAATTAATAATTAAGGATACAGATAGTAGATGTCTACTCACAACCTAAATATAATGTAAGTACCAACTTCATATTTCCGCTTTATTTGTCTAATGGTTCCAAGAGCCGTCCCAGGTTTAGCAAAGTTTTGTTGGGATTTTCTTTAAATAAATGTTATTAGCCGCTTAGAGTTTAAATATTTTTTGCCTGGTTAATATGTTAATAAGCTTACCTTTTACACAAGTAATGGAAATAATTAGTATGTGCGATGTAACAACTAACGTTTGCGAAGTTTGTGGCTGAAAATAATATCTTCATGTGAAGAACAAGACCTTGGAATAATATTTGAATTATAATTAGGTACATAAAACATTAATTAAATCGTCACATATATAATATTATTACCCATGGTTTTATATTAAGACTTATTCATTAATAAATATATTAGATAGATAATAATATAATTATTAGCATAATTATATTGAAAGAAATGCATTTTCACGGACTATGCAGTTACATAATTGACGTTATCGTAAAACATCGGCATCTATTTTTTTATAAAGAGAAAGGACCTTCCTACTCATGTTTGAATGTCTAATATTCTCGTTTATATCATGCAATACTTGAGTACGTAAATCATTTGGTCAGATATATGACTTGTATCAGAATCCACCTATAAATATGGTCCATTTTATTATATTCAACCGGTCCATAATGCCACATCCGCGCATTATGCTTTTATTTTTACTAACTTGCCAAAGGCTTTATGTTGATACCTACTTACATAAAACCTTCGCGAGATCTCGTCAGGGGAGAGGAAATTTTCTAATAAACGTGTCATGCACTCAGCTCACGGGCTACGACCGAAAATATACCACGATACGGCGGCTCAGTGGAATTTTTAATAGTTTCACCCCTTGCGTCACCGCCTAATGTATTTGGAATCTGTCTCGAAGCTTTATCTATTGGAAATGGCTGTTTCGAACTACTGTTGGCCTTACAAACTACTTTTAACTACGAGTAATAAATCCAGTGTAAGGCCGGCTACCGTCTCTGCAACTCTGCATAAGGAGGAAAATAGTGTGAAAGAGCCACTTTGATTTGCTTTTTTATTATTGTTGTTTAATTAGTGATGACGTCACATTGCAAGTGCGTCTGTAGACAAAAATGATTAATCATTACAACGTGATGATTTCAAAATAATCAGTCAGGTCAGAAGATACATTATTTTATTATACCTGCATAATATAATGTCTGCAAAATTTCTTCGTTAAATCATTTTTTCAGAAAAGTATGTATTTTTAATCAGTGGGTAACCATTTTTTATTTTATCTTAAAGTCACTCTGCACTTAAATCTAATTTGCCGACAATCCAGACATAAATAAAACTAAATGAAAATTCATACAATAAACTTGCCAGCTAATTCTTATTCCAGTCATAAAAGGAAAATTGTTTCTCCAGTGCTTGCATAATTAAAATTTCAGCGTATTGTCCATTCTAGCCCGACTTCCTCGTAGTAGTGTATCGCAGACTGGGGCTTTATACGAATCTCTCCTCTCCACGAAAATGCACATTAATATTAAATGGCTTGGAAATGCTGCGTCGTGGGGGCAGGGGAGGCAGGGGTAAGGTGGCTGCAATAAAAAGCAAACGGGCGTCGATGATACACCGAAGGTGGTTTGAGACTCACTTGTTTCTTATTGTTTTAACAATGATACAGATACAGTTTCTTTAATGAACCTTTGTCGAAAGAAGCCTTGTTGATCTGGTGGTTGCGAGATTGGCTGTAGTGCTTGATGTCCTTTTAGTGTCTAGGTCAGGCTCGCGTACATTGATGACCCATCGCCAAGGTTAATGACGACATACAAGTTGTCATGCAAGATACTACGTGATAAGTCGATTGTCAGTAGGAAGTCTGAGTTCGGATGTTCACAGTAAATAGTAATTTTGCCCCTAGAACGTGGTGCCTAAAAACACCGGCGAGTAAATAATTCGATAATAATTAATAATGCAAGGTACTTATTGGACTACTATTTAAGAAATTTAGCTGCAAAATCTTAAAACCGTGAGGACTGGAAGGAGCGTAGGGAGGCCTTTGACCTACAGTAGGACCAATCGGGCTGATAATAAAAACTGACAAAAAACTTGCTGTGGCAAGTGGCATATGGTAAGTGGCACCCCCAGTCTATAGATTCTGGCAACACCAATAATATCACTACAGCACCGTCTTGAGACCTCAATTTATTGTAGTGTCTCTCTCAGTTAATGGCTATATTACCCTTCAAGCCCGAAAAAAATAATGTTAGCCCATAACCTATGACTTAGCTGCAGCATATGTGGCCATACAATGACACACGGCTAAACATCAAGCTATACAAATCCAGTTAAAACTGACCTCCGTTTGTAAATACTTTCCGAAGAAATCAAAGATAGCGTATACTGGATTTGTATAGCTTGATGTGTAGCCGTACCATCCCAAAACGAAGTTACCAAAGAACTACAATGAGACAGTGTACACGTGTCACATTCTTCGCCATGCATTTCAATATAAATAAAAACTGTTTTTCAGGTACCGGAAAAAACTGATATAGGCACCCATTTATCTTCTATCCCCATGTTTTTATATCGTTATTCTTATGTCACACACTAACAAACGATTTAACTCGGAAGCGTGCAACTATCAACTCTGAAAATGTCAACCGAGCCATTTCCCTTACAAAGCTTGCCGTACGTGTTTTCCTTATATTAACTACGTTACACTATTCCCCCTTTCTCCCTACTCCCCACTAGTTACAGCATCCAATAAGAGATGGCGCCCGAACAAAACTAGCATCAGTGCTCTCTCTCGCAAGCAATTTACTCCTTACACTAATTAAAAGAGCGAGCGAGAGACGCCACGCCCACTGCTGAGAACAAATAGAAGAGGGGATTGTACCCGCCAATCGCAAAGCTTGATTGTTTGTAATTAGAACGACCCGCTCTTCCTTTTGCCAAGATGACCAATGGGATTTTGTATTTAGCGGCATTATTCTGTCGTCAAAAGGAATTTCTGTTAGTAATTTAATTAAAATTTTCCACGATTGTGAAACGTTCTCATTTGCTGAGAGCAATCAGTGTTGCGAAATGGGCGTTATGTTTTTATATTCGACTGAATTACTTTTTACGGTCCGTTTCTCTGACGTTTTCTTTAATTGATGTCGGTGGGTATAGTCATTTACAACAGTAATTTAAAATTCTACTTTTACGTTTCTTTTCCAGATTACTTTTGCGTTTTTGTAGGTGAATGAATACCCGTAAGGTACCCACACTAATAAACATTTATTCTTATAATACAGTAGCAGAGTAGGTAGGTAGGTATTAATCTTGGGAAATTACGTACGAAACGAGAATTTTCAACTTTGCAACTGGGGATCACATTTTAATATTAAAACTACCGCGCAATCAAAACCTAGAACTTTTCCAGATCCTCATAATGAAACAAGAAAATCAAACCTTCAAAGAAAACCAGAGCGTTGTAACTGAACAAAAACTTTCTCATTCCGCAGACCATTCGAACAGCACAATCATTCAACTAAGAAGAATCAACCGGTCACAATGAACGGACCAACTTTTAGCTGCCAGTTTGCATATAGAGATAAAAGTGGGGAATATTAATGTGAATCGCCCCAACTCCATTCCCCCCTTTTCGGGAGGAGGTTGAGGGATGGGTAGGAGGCACTTTCTTCCACGGAGGACCACGGGACAGTCGTGATTTTAATTATATTGCGACGTGAGACGAGAGTTATGGCTCCTACAAAACTTACCAATTTCAGATGTTATGTTTATTCGACTGTGATTTGAGTGGTTGGCGCCACTTATTTTTGTTGATCATATCGCCGTAATTATTTAAATTAACGACTTTTATTTGAAAGAAGCGTTGCTCTGTAATATTCCTAAATTTGAGATGGATAGTCAGTTATAATATTACAAGTAAAAATTATTAATAATATTGTAGTAATTATATGTTCCTATAGTAAGTATAGGTAAAGTACTGATCATTGTAATTAAAAATAATGATAAATACATACTTTACTTACATACTGAATATTTTAATAAACACGTTTTTTGATCATAAAATAATTTTATTTACAAATCAACTAAAGATAATGTTTATTTATTATCACCAATAGGTCAAAAAATAGATATTCTTGTTTACGTGAGACTTTGTAGTGGAAGTATTTTAACCGTTATTTACTTCTTACAGGAAAATAACGATAAAGGTAACCAAATTTACTTTCTCTAATATCAAATGTATTTATGACAATGGCTTTATTTGGAATACCATCAATCGTACACGTTCAATACATCACACGATTTATCTCATAAAATACGTAGATAAGCAACGAAAAAACTAGAAAAGTTACAACAATGGGGGCCATAAACTTAACCCCTTATTCAACTAAACATTCAACTCACATAAATATCTTTCGACAAACTAATGTCAATGTAAGAACGCCATTACTTGAGTTATACAAATTCCAAGATCTCGGTACGTATGTGTGCGAATGTGTAGGAATGTGAATGTGTGTCGTACGGTGCATATACGTCATAGTGAACGTAGGGTTGACAAGCGAATAATATACAGCGCTTTATTTTTGTTTTACTTATGGAAGAGAGATTTTTGTCTGATGCTGTAAGTAATGTTTGAAATATTATTTTTTAGCTTCAATGGGACATCCCTGTTATATTATAGTTATATTTTAAATTATATCTTATAGTTTGGTTGTCATATGAACACCTATGACAATCGTTACACGTAGTCAGAAAACCAAAAAGCCTGACAGCCAGTCCATCCTTCGAATATCGGTGTTGCCCAGAAATGGGTTACGGAAGTACCAGTTACTTCGTGATATTCAACCGCATCTAGTTAGATTGGAAGCCGACCCCAACATGATTGGGAAAGGCTAGGAGAAGCGATAGTTAGATAGACTAACAGATTACTCTTTTGTATTCTAATTCATAAAAAAAAACAAACAGATTACAAGCAATGTGGGTCGCACATTAGGTACTAGTAATCTGGTTAACCCCTCGTACTAAGCTAAATGCTTGTATTACGGGTGGGTTCACTTCGGTAGTGCAATGGGTGAGTTTGGAACCGGCAACCACATGATCACAAGTCCGATGCCCGAGCTGTTAGGCTACCGCCGCTTATTTTGGACATCACTGTACCATACATCAGCAACTGCCAAACTTTAAAATCCATCCTGCCAACCCTAGTTATAGGGTGAATATGCATATGTGGGAGAGTATGTAAATACGTAAACGTTAAATTGTGAGGATGTGTGATGTTGAGGCTCCAGAGCGAGAGGTCTCCCTCATTATCGACCTCGGGTCACGGCGCATGCTCCAACTTTAGTCTCAACCCTGCTAACGAACGCCTTATTGCGACAGCGGTTCATCGGCGTAATTGAGTTACGACTTTTTACGTAGCAATTTCGTTTTTCTCTTAGAACCGGGTCGCACGCTAATTGGGGCGATTTTTTTTTCTTTTGCTTTCTTGTTGAACAAATATTGGATTAGGCGCGTAATTCGCTTCAAATAGGTTAGGCTTTAAAGGTTTTCGCTGTAATGATGGAAGTTTTATTATAAATTTTTTTTACCTACGTCAACTTATTATAATGTAATGAGTTGTTATATTTGAATTTTATGTTAATTTTGCTTTTTTAGGTATATTTCTATTTTTTTTATATGGAAAGAAACTTGCTAATTATGTACCGACAATGGATGGTATCGAAGTCTGAAACTTTCCGCTCGTTTCGACGTCTCGAGAGGCTTTCTCATTTGCGATCTGCTTTTATAAGCTTTTTATTCCTTTGTTGTATTTCTGTGATGTATAGGTACCTACTTTTGAGACGTGTGTAGACAACTTTAGAATTGTGGCGGAGTGTGGTGTATAAAGGATGCGGAAACTCTTTACTTACCTGTTTAATTATATTCTATACCTATAGAAATAAAGGGCGGCTCTGTACACATCAGTGTAGTGTTTGTAATAATGAACTTTTGTGACCTTGAACTTGACGTAGGCTTGTTGAACCCATTGAACTTTATTTAGATAGATATAGATACCTAGTATTAAAATGCTTGTACTAAAAAGAATTTTCAAAACTTTTAGGTAAAAGTTTTCAGCTGTAAAACACTTAAAAAATCAAAGTTAGTATCTGAAAAACAATGCAAAAATTGGCGCATTTTCACTAAAATTTTCCGGCGCCATGTTTGTTATTCCGCACGTTTGTTGTGTGAACATTGTGCAATTGATTCGAATGTGTCCAAGAAGCATGCGACCAGTGCAATGGGGATCAAATATTCATTAAATGGCCTCTGTTGGCTGTGGCCCCGGCTTCATATTCAGCAGACGTAGTTGTTAATAGTTCGCCCGGCCTGCCTTATCTTCGACACTCAGACTTTAGTGGGATGACACAGACTTGATACTTGATAAATTATGGTGTCCACTTATTGGCACTGGCTCAATGTTTCGAGGAGTAGGCCATATATAATATATATTTTATCACTTTATTAGAATACCATAGAGAAAAAAATATTTTATTGAGGTAATGTTTCAAATGTGTGATTCAAAAAAATTGCAATGTTGCTGTAATACTCGTATATTTAAAAATAAACATGGCGTTCGTCGTAGTATTATATCCACGACATTTTTATTTACCTGTAGGGATATCAAATATATAAATTCGTTCAAAGATCAAGATTATTCAGTCGCAGTAAATTACTCCGTTCCTTACCTTATATACCTACCAAGACTGCTACAAGGGTAGCGAGGGATGGGGTTGTTCGTTTGCTAACCAACCACGCTGTTATAACATGGACCTACCTGTTTGTGCAATAATATTATTTGTGTAGAAAATGTTGGCATCCTATATAAACAATGTAGTAGATTTGATAATAACGTATTAAGATTAGTATTGTCTTGAACCTGAAAATAAATATACCTCTGTCTCAAATATATATCTGAAAGTAGATAAGCCACTGTTGAACTGATATTAGTACCTAACTATAAAAAAATATATAAGGAAATATCATATTAAGTATATTTTTATTATTTAGAACCTTCTAATAAGTACCTCAGTTTAGAAAGTTTGTTTTTTTTATACATAGTTACCTCCGGTTATTATTAATAGAAATCGATGGAAGAAAACGAAGATACTTTTCCACTGCGGAGATCAGATTAGTAAAAAAATAGTCAAAACCTCAATATTATATAAGATACCTAACTAGTTTGACTGACTAATTAAACTCGATGATTTGTCACAAAAAATAGGTAGCTATTCATTATAGGCATGTCCTCATTATGCTGCCGAAGTGGGAGGCTGAGGCGCGGTTAGTGGGGGCGGCGAGCGCAAATTAATCTCCATACGTTGCGCCCGCGCTGCCCGGCGCTCGTTATTTTTGTATTACAACTACTATTTGAATCATTTTTCGAACATTCAATTGTTAGGATGCGATTTCTAAATTGTGTGAAACTGCGTCAAGATAATATTTAGTGGGCTCCGACAAATGGTTTTTGTATAAATGAAACACTTGCAGTAAGTAGTTGAGTAGAATTGTTATTAATTCCTTTACCATTAGAAATCTATAATTTTCCCGATAAAGGCAGGCTTTTTATTTGGCAACTCTCTACTTAGGAAATAATTTTGTCGACAAATATCTTTTGAGGAAACTAGCAATAATGTGACGCATAACATGACATACCTACAACGGGACGCATGTTGGCCATCTTAACGAAGGTAATTGAACACAACCTACCTTAATGAAACTCCAGGTCAGCAAATCAGGTCCAGGATAGGTACATGGTAAGTATCTACCTATAGTTTAAGTTTTTGGAATCAGTAAAGCCAGCCACAATTCAGTCTTGAAGGTCACACATTACACTGCCATAAGTCGGCAAAAACTATACAATGTTAAATGTCTAAATTTGCAGACCCTGCCAATATTTTTTCAAAAAAATAAAACGTTCGTCTAGATCAAGGTGTGAAGTCCTACTAGCTGTCACTCATAGGTCACAGCGAGTTAATAAATTTTATTTAGCAAAGTACCCTCAATTCATAAGTAAAAATAAAAACAAACTAATATCTTTAAATTAATTACCTATAAGTAACGAGTTGTCTTTTAACTACAACAGTGAGTGTTCGGCATGCAGAAAAAATTAATAATACTACATGGACATGACCTTTAATAATGTCTTAAGTAACATTATTAAAAACGCCTTTTTTAGGCTTCTACTTCATCACAAAATAAACACAAAGGAGTTGTTTTTGATGATGTCACAACAAATATGTAAATACGACATGTTACTATTTCTATAGAAAACCAAATAAAAAATGTCATTAGTACAGTGGAGTGAAAAATCAACATGGACAACCCTACAGCTACTGTCAAAACTTAAGTCTCAAGTACCATTTATTTGAACAATATCCGCGGCAATAATGTATGGAGATTAGGCGGAGGACAGACGCGCTTGCCCGTCCGTTGATCCGACATGATACATCAACGTCGCGGTGGACAGTGGACACTCCCCCTTACATCAGATGTAGAACGTTCAACAGGATTTTATGGAGAAGGCATAACTTTACAAGGAAAGCCTCGAAGGACTCAAATTTTTACCATTTTCTTTTCGAACATTCCCAGAGTTACGTTATCATTTCTAATGTATTTTTATTGGTGTATAATATTTGTAATTGTATGCTCATATGAATATTTAGTAGTAAAATAGTTATTTTAATTTTGGCTCAGTTTTATAACTAAATAAATCACCAAAAAACACAATAACTAAAATTAGCGATCAACTTCCTAATAAAATGATGGCAAAAACTATACTTCGAATGAAATCATCCATTGAATATTAAATCTTGGGCATGGTTTAATAAATTGCAATATCTTCCAAGACACATCATCATCTTCGTAGCTTCCATTCTATTCACTTCTACATGCGGCTGAAGTATTTTCCATTCTAACCAGGTGCAGGTGAATATCAGTATTTTACAAGAAATTACCATCAATATAATTACTGTGGAACACTGATATTCGAAGAATAAACTCGTTGTCAGGTTTTTCCAAAGATCAACCCATTACATTGTTTCACTGCTGGGCACGGGTCTCCTCTCAGAACGAGAGGGATTAGGCTATAGTCCACCACGCTAGCCTACTGCGGGTTGGCAGACTTCACACGCCGTCAAGAAAATCTCAGGCATGCAGGTTTCCTTACGATGTTTTCCTTCACCGTTTAAGCGCGTGATAATTAATTATTAATACGCACATGACTTCAAATAGACAGAGGTGTGTGCCTTGGATTCGAACTCAAAACCTTTGACATGGCAGTCCAATGGTCATATCACAAGGCTATCACTGCACTTTTTTGACCTTCTGATTACTAATAACGATTGTTATATGTGTTCATATAATAACTGGGACCGAAAGCTTTACGTGCTCTTCGAGGCACAGAGATTACTCACGGCACGAGAACATGTTAAGAGTGGTCCCCCATCTACAGACTGACCGAGGTACTCTGCCCTTGACCATGGACGCAGTAAAGGAGGAACTGAAATGTTAGATTAATGCAGTAAAATAAGTAAAAAGTGATATTTAAAAACCACCACTTTGACACATCCAAAATTCTTAACTTCGTGTAAAACACTAATACCAAACTAGATGTTTGTCTGTCAGCTTTGCATACTGTCCGGCGCTTGTTAACCGGGGAATTAGCGTTGAACCTGCACAATGATTAGTGAGTCTCGCACGTTACCCGGTCATTATGCGAATTGCGTTGACGTGGTTAATATGCGAAGTTAGATGACTGTTGCCGTGATTGAAGTTATGTCATTTATTATTTGAAAGTAAATTGATTAATATTTTTCTATTTTTATTACATAAGAATCAGAAAATGGCTGTACTGACTCTTTTTTTTTAATGTTAGTGGAAATTCCTATGATGATATGAAAGTACTTTTATTCTACGAACGTATTTAAAAGTTTTTTCATACTTCTAATGACACAAAAATACAATTAAACATATTATATAGTAATATTACTGGCTTATTACTCTTGCTGCCGTTAGTATGACTGCTACGCTAGAGATCCTGAGTTTGATTCCCAGGTCGAGAAAAGTGATTACGGAAGACTGTTATTTCCATAAATTTTGTTTCCATATGTCCGACAATTTGAACAATATATATGTTGTCTATCCCCCATGAACAAACACATGCTCATGCTCATAAGTCTATCGGTTCAGGCTAATAGCAGCATCTGTTTATCAAAAACACCCTGAAAATGCTCACCAAACGCTGAAGCGCTTAAAAGCTTTTGCTGAAGAGGCGTTCAGTATAAGCTCTTTATTAATAAAAATACACCTCCAGCCTGCATGTTAGAAAATCGTACGGCACAGAGATATAGAGAAACTGGAATAACCAATAATGATGGTGGATTGATTAGCAGAGCTTGATGCAGTCTCTTGCTGGCAAAAAATCAACCAGTACTCCCCAAAGGGTAGGCAGAAGACTATTGATACAACGTTCAACGGTATTTTATAGTCCTATGTACCTAATAGGTCATTAACCGGACAATTCCAAACGTCGAGTTTTTAATGAAAATTTCATAAGAGAAAACCATGTATGAATGAATTTATTAGTTTCTGCCTGTGACTCTTTTGCGTAGGCTTCAGAATTGGATCCAAACTGGATACAGAGTATTGTATGTTTTAGTCCAAGTTTTGTTATTGTTTATTCAATTCAATTGAAGCGGCGGTAGCTTAATGGCTAGGGCGTCGGACTTGCGATCATGTGGTTGTCGGTTCGAACCCCACCCATTGCACTACCGACGTGAACCCACTCGTAACACAAGCATTTAGCTTAGCACGAGGGGTTAACAAGAATACTAGTAATGTGTGACCCACATTGCTAGTAAACTTAAAAAAAAAAAAATAGGTGCCAAGTTTCATCCAAATGCGTTCTGCCGTTTTTGAGAAACATCCAAATCATCCGTTATTAGATCATTCATCATCCAATCATTTAGAGGAAATTTTTTATGTGACCTTTCTCAGACTTTGACACACAACAGGAGAGCTTGCGACCCGTAGACTATAATGGAGCAGGCTCCTACAAAAGTACTTCAATAGTAATTATTCATTCCACATTGTTTTACACAAACAAACAGACAATATAATTGGGAAAGAAACTCATTTTGTCCATCTTTGTTACGTTGTCATGGCAAAACCGCTGAATGATTTTTTATGAATTTTGGCCTGGAGTCAGATTGAACCTCGGAGGATGATATAGTTTACCTTTTGTTTCAAAAAGTTCTTTCAGTTACGAGTGAAATTGTGGGCCAAAGTTAGTGAACCTATTAAAGTAGCCGGTCCATTCCAGTACATTTATGATAGCGATAAGGGCACACAACAATGTTTTCGTTCGATCAGAAGCTCGTGCCTCTGAAATGAAGTTGGGTATTAGGAACGTTGCTATCTCCCGGACTATTTCCAATTTGTTTGTTAACATTTCATCCGGTGAGGATACTACAAGTTCAGTAGAATAGTTACAACTAGTTCGTCGAGTGTGTTGCGAGTTTGATTCGAATGTAGAATTATGATTTGTTGGCAATTTTGATGTTCCGTATTTGAGCACTT
This sequence comes from Subacronicta megacephala, assembly GCA_958496365.1. NCBI lineage: Eukaryota > Metazoa > Arthropoda > Insecta > Lepidoptera > Noctuidae > Subacronicta > Subacronicta megacephala. The sequence continues at coordinate 6,407,071 of OY292526.1, forward strand.
GTTGTTGAGAACTGAATTCTCTTGTTTTTAAGCGTGATTTTTAATACTCACTTTTTAATAAAGGTAGGTAAGTACCTATATTGATGATTTGTCAGGGATGTTTTATAATTTTCCTGTTATACTTATGAGTAAACTATAAAGCTGAAAACATTTTCAAAAAATGAAATTGTCCTTACAAATAGCTGTGTAATATTTACGCTTGTTATGAATATATTACCTTGAAAGTTAACGATAAATACTATCTGAAGTTTAGTAATATAATATTAAGGCTGCTCCCTACTGATTATGCAGACAGAATCCAAACGACTATCTATAATCCAAAAACTATAAATTTTAGTGAAGATAAATACGATCTCAGGTAGGATTTTAAATTTAAATCATTTGATCTTTTAAAAGATACCTACTTAGAATCCGTTAATGCCAATTATAATGAAAAATAACTAGTATCCAAAACTAATAAGAAATCTCTATAAACATATTCATATTTCCGCAGTTCGCCGGTAGGTACTTATATCTCAGGTACCATGTCAAAACCTTTAGATAAGAAAGATATTTTAATTTAAGTACACTAAGGTTCCAAACTGCCTCATTAGTCTAGTGGTCCTAAGTGCGGTTGCTACGCAGTGTTAGTGTAAGTGTTATCTATGAAATCCTCAGTAGCAGCTCGGAGTCTGGATCTGTGCCCGGTGAATGGCAATGGGCTCGCCCTCTATTACATGGACCTAAACATACCGGCGATGTGTGGGTGTATATACACCTCTGCCTAACCCTTCGGCAAATACAGGCATGATGGTATGTTAAGACTAGTTATAATTCTAACATTACGAAAACAATGCCCAAACTCACTTCATTTTCATCACACCGTCATCAACATAAAGTGTCACAAATAATCGAAATTAGAATTTATTAGTGCTGCGTAGGGGTTCAATTTTGGTTCCGTGTGTAGCAATAATGCGTAAAAAACTCATCTCCGTCACCCTCCCCCCTCCACGGTCGGGCCCCACCCCCGGTCCCGGTGAAATATGATGTTTTCCCGTCCCGTGTGGACACGATTAGAAAATTCGTCGCGATGCGTTGTAGGCACTCAACACTACGCCGATAGTTTTTCTATGTAGGTAGCGAGTTTCATTTGAATATTACTTTCGTGTTTTGGCCTCTTTGCATAAATGAGGTTGGTAGATATGATAGGGCTGTAAGTGTATAAGCTGTAGGACATACCTAGATTGCTAGAGACGGTGCAAGGAATTTTTGGAAATTTAAATGTACATGGAGAACAACATACTGAGTTCAGACCAGCCAATTGGATTTAGTAAGAGATACATTTGCCCCGCAAACGGATGCTGAATTGAATATAAAAACACGAAATCTTGCAGTTCACGGCTTCCTGGATTGGTCCTACATATAATTATATTTATTTTTTATTATGTAGGTACCAAGAAACTTCTATTTTATTAAATAGGTACCAAGTAACTTCAATTAATTTTATGTCCTCTAAGGTACATTTCTAAATTTCTACTTAAATTATGTCACCCCCAAAACCCATCACCAATATCCTGCCATCCTTACAAAATAAACAATATTTCCTAGTAATATGACGTCATAGCTATTCCTTTGCAATGCGCTAATGTAAGCATAAATCACATAGGGCTGCCCTGAGTCCAACGAAGGATCAAAGCCTATATATCAAGCTAATGCTGATATGATATGTTAAATAAATATCGACGCAAGGATATTGGGTTTGGGTTACAAATCGAAAATGAATGTGACATGTGTACAAAGTGAAATGCTTTTTGAAATATTTGTTGGGCTTTCAGACCATTTTCATTAGGTAGAAATCTGAATATCTTGTGAGATTTTTAATAACAAATGATTGTATTATGATATACCATCTCATTTAGTTGGTCATATCATTTATGTCTCCAAAGAAGAAATGTAAGAATGCAGTGATAACCTAGTGATATTAACATTGGACTGCCAAGTCAAGAGTCTCGGGTTCGATTAATATTGATTACTTGCTCAAATGGTAAAGGAAAACATCATGAGGAAACCTGTGTTTTTTTTCAACGGCGTGCGAATTCTACCAACTGGTTGAGAAACTAGCTTTCGTTTCATTTATGACCATCCTGTATGCAAACATACATCTAACACAATTGATCATATTATTATGAAATGCCTGTCACTTTCAAGAGAATACTTATCGATGTACCTATGTATTTTCCCCATCTTCACCTACGCTGAACAGACCTGGTCTTTGACAAAACATGAGAAGTCCGCACTTTGGGTTTGCCAGCGGCCATGGAAACAATATGATCAAAAAGCCCAGATCACTGTTATAAGCCAAAAACTGATTGCTTGAAGTGGCTTGGAACTCTTCTAGCGCATGTCAAATGAGCTGTGGGCTTACACAAAGTATCCACTGGGTCCCACTCCCACTTAATGACAGACGACAGCGCGGTAGGCCTAGTCGAAAGTGGCGGGATGAGCTTGACTTGTTTAGGAAGGATTGAGTCAAAATGACCTTAAAGCATGAGGAATAAAAAGAGGATACTGCCCTGCGGTGGGACGAAAATAGCTAAATAATAATGATAATAATTTGTATAATTGAATAAAGGAATCTTTTTTTTAATTAAATTAAGTTGCGATTGTTGATATGGTATAGCCTAATTCCTCTCGTACTGAGAGGGGACCCGTGCCCAGCAGTGGGACAATCTAATGGGTTGATGATGATGATGTTGATATTGTGAATACTTATCATTTAAAATTGTAATAAACTTGAGGACCTAATAATTGACAGACTCAACACAAAAAATAAACAAAGCAAATACAACGAACAAAACTGAACATGTTTCATTAGACAAAGCTTTTACAGCAATACTTCATAGTTGGTCCCGGTGAAAGAGAGGTGCACTAAGATCTATTTACTTCACTGTAGTACCAAATCTATTTGTCTTGAGTATAATAGACTGAGATTTTCCTGCGGGAGTGACTGTTAAAAAATTGATAAATTTCTTGTTACTGAATATCATTTTCCTATCAACCTTTTCTCAATTATATTAGGGTTGGCTTCCAGTGTAACCAGAAGCGGCTGAACAACAGTGTTTTATAAAGAATGCTGTCAGACTTTCACAACCCATTTTTTGGCCAACACCGATATTTGAAGGTTAGGATAGGATAGGAAGGATATGCTCTCCAGAGCATGGAGGAGTCTTTACGTGTTTTTTTGTCCTTCAGTATAGTTAACGTAAATACGCTTAGGTACATTTTTAAGAACATTAAGAATCAATTTACAAGCGCTTGCTCGATCCATACTTATATTATCACCATACTCCGGCACTCACTTTAATGGTATTATTGGAAAATTGGCTCCACGTCCCTACTGTTGACGAATTTTTGCTATCACTACACCGCATCACAGCCAATAGGGTGTGTCGGTTCACACTATCTACAAAAGAAATTACATGTTCCTCTCTATCAGGTAGGGGTGGGGGGGTGACGTCAGAGCAACGCCTCGAATAAATGTGATGGAAATTGGAGGATTTGTTTACCCATATTCTCACACTTTTGACACTAAAAGGTAGAGCGGGCACGTCTGTGTGTGTGTATTGCTATTGTTTTAGTTTGATAGTGTGGGTGATTGAATTCGGTGAAGTGTGTTTGGGGACTTTTATGATGGTTAGTTAGTAAGATGTATAGGGTTTGGGTACACAGGATATTTTTAACCGACATAAAAAATATGTAATTTACAAGCAAGAGTTATAAGCCTAGGTACTTCCAAATATTTTGTTGAACATCAATTTCAACCCTTGTAATTGGATAAATTTTAGGTTGGGATAAACTGATCAGTTATAAGATGATGTAAATATTTAGGATACAAAAATGCTTGTGGCTGTACTAGATACCTTTTTGTTGCCTTTTAATTGGATCATGTTTTTTTAATCATTAAAATGCGATTTAAGTCAGGGTTAGGGGTATATTATGAAAAATTATCTTGTTTCAGTATGAAGCTGAAAATTGAGCTTTATTTTAAAATAAGAAAATAATAATTACCTATTATATTCTCACTTAACTTATCAGCCAGTATGTGAAATAGTTGCTAGTACTTATTATAATTATGTTACACACTGCAACTTCAACGCATTTTAACATACGACTTTGTTTTTGGGACCCGTCGATTTTATTATACTTTTCTAGAATAGGTACTTATCTGAATAAATTGTCTTTAGCATCAGTTCCAATTGACATGAAAGTAAACAGTGACATCTAAGTTACAAATTCAACTCATACGTCTTAAGCCTATTGTAAGTTAACACCGCGGCACTAGGCAGCGGGAGTCGTGCCCAATTCAATTTATTTAGCGATTTTCAGAACAAAAATATTTTGGCCCTCCTATTTATCAGAGTTCGGAGGCGTCGTACTACGAACACATTTATTCGTTACCTCACATACAAAACTAGAGTGCGATTACGTAATATATTCCGGTGTCGTGTGCCTCTAGCCATTTTTCTATTCGCTCCCGACTTTTGAAGGCGTGCGAGAGACGTGGTATTACGATGCCTAATTCAAAGGAAATGTGTGGAATGAAAATTTGTTATGTGTAGAAGTAATCTGAGTAGTTTCATCGTATGACGAAAAGAGGAATTGGAAAACAAAAGACGGCATTGGAAGTTGTGGTAGCTGTAACGCTATGTATGAAAGTGAATTGTAGGCAAATCGAGTCTGTTTGTTTGTAACATTTTCATGCCTAAACTTATGAACAGATTTTGAATTTGACAACGAGAGAGATTGCATCCTGAGGAAGGACAAAGCCTATCTTTAGAAATAGTGGCACCAGCTTTTTCATTTTAAGTTTGACAGTCTGATTGTCAGATAGTATTTGGAGTTTTCGCATTGAGCAATACCTATACATAGTCAGACTGTCTGACAGTCTGATTGTCAGACTGCCTCATTAGTCTAGTGGTCCTAAGCGCGACTGCTACGCTAGAGGTCCTGGGTTCGATCCCCAGGTCGAGCAAAGTGTTATTAGGTTTTTCTATGAAATTCCTAGTAGCAGCTCGGAGTCTGGATTTGTGCCCGGTTAATGGCAATAGGCTCGCCCCCTATTACATGGGACCTAAACATACCGGCGAAATGTGGGTGTACTTTAGTACACCTCTGCCTAACCCTTCGGGGAATACAGGCGTGATGGTATGATGTTATGTTATGTTGTTATACATAGTCAAAATCAATCAAGTTAAATAGTCACCCAGCCGTTCAGTTAACATAAAAAATCCTGTCACAATAAAACCCATCATAACCATTCGTAACATTCTCTTTACATCCAACATATCCTTATCTCTGACGATACTAACTTATGATAAGTAATAAAGCCAAAAATACTGTAGTACTTCCCCATAACATACGTAATAATATCGCGTAAATTTAGCTGAAATAAAGGACCTAATAGGAGGGCTGGGCAGCAGTCCAAGCTTATCTTGGAAAGCAAAATTTATGTTAATGACATCCCTTAAAAAGGGGATGTTAGAAAGAAGAAAAGCATATACCGATAACGTGTGCTCGTTAAATTAACGAAAGGGGAGTATTGGTGAGGCGTTCGATTTGCATTCGCTTCATTATTGCTATGATTGTATCGTCAAGGGACTGAGTTAGGTTATTGGTTTTATTGTTCGGTACAGTTGTGTGCGTAAACTTAGGCTGAATGTGTGTAAGAAATATTAGAACACAATGGTAATACGTTAGTTATCTGCTCATAAAAAAATCAAAATTTTTATTTAAAATTTAATTCAAATGCGTAATGAATAATCCAATGCGTGAAGGGTAATTAACATAAAACAGTAAAATAACCTTGAAATAAAACTACTTTTTACGGATTTTATCGCGTTATATTGATATTTTTAAATTCCCGACGTTTCTAATATTTTGTTGTCTAATATTCGCGTAAGTGTTAGAAACCAGTAAGTAAAATAACCTTTTTTATGTAAAAAATAATAATTATAAAACCCCGATACTTGCATTATATCTCTACCGATTTTCATCAAACATAGCTAAAACACTCCCGACTAATTCACCTTTCAAAGAAAAAACACAAAAATAAAATAGGTTCATCCGTTCGGGAGCTACGATGCCACAGATACACACAGACACGCAGACACGTCAAACACGACAAACACCCCGTCGTTTTTCCATCGGGGGTTAAAAAATTGCATTAACCATGCAATTATTAATTAAACCTTGTTAATATTTACTCTAATGATATTAGGTATAAACAGGCGTTTTTAATATTGACGGTTGATATACTTATCAAAATATCAAAATAATGTAATTATTCCTTCTAGTACTAACACTGATGCCTATATTCACCGACCACAAACTTGTCACGATCATCTTAATCGTAATTCCCATACGATACCATCCCATGTCGACTGCCTCAAAGATGGGATCCTAAAAACTACAGAAGCACGCAAAAAACGTAGCTGGAAGCGGGCAATTCATTCGTTCATTCGTTCTCATATCCGGTTATCGCCGGTTTATCATACGCCCGAGGCTCACTGTAACTCCTCCCGAGATTATTTTAAGCTTCAACCCTTAGCATTTGATTAAAGTACCATTCTTTGTTGAAATAGACTCGTTTCTGGTCAGAATAAGGGTCTGCAATCTAGCTATTATTGCTAATGTCATTACGATCTATAAGAGGCATTTCGCCCATTTCGATTTTGTAGTCTACTATCAATTGTTTTATGGAAATGTGATATTTAGCGATGGTGATGATGAATTTCAAATAATTTTACTTGAAATAGATTGAATAAGACACATATTTTTAATAGATCGTATAACTACATTACTTACATGACCTTTTTAAAAGCTCTCGGGACACGTGTGGTAAGACTATTTTTTGCCTATCAAACTGGTCCTATTGATACCTTTTTAAGAAACTTTCTTACAAGATTCACTGCAGCGATAACAAGCACTTTAAAAAGACGTATCTGCGTAATCGTGTCTACGTAATCTGGTCTGATCAAACATTCTCTTACAGAACATCAAAGAAAAAACATATAAGAAAAACCCATTTTAAATACAGGGCCCATAAAATTAATAGTACCTCCCTTTTGGTAAGTGCAATCACGCGGACCGAGGCTGCGTCGCTTTGTCCCATCTCCCCTTTTCTTTTATAATTTTCTCGCCCCGGGCGCACACACTCGGACCGCGGAAAAAATGCAAAGCCTTAAAAGGTTTTCCACTATGTTGCAATTTTGGGTGCCGCAAGATAGATGTGTACCACCCCTTAGTTTGAACGTGGAATGGGTTCTGAATGTTTTGAATATAGGGATGTAATGACTTTATTTGAATATAGTATTTAGGGATGTGTAGGTGTGTACTACTAAGTGCGTGTAGTATATTTTGATAATTGTGACATATTATTTTTGAAAATGGACTTATAGCCCAAAATATGTTGCCATGTTACATATTTATATTATATCTTTAGTAACTGGGTAATGCTTAGACTCCATTACTTCTTAGTATAATAAGTATAAGTAATGTGCAATGTGTAAATGCTCCCATTCCTTCACGTATTAGTACAAAGTAAATTCTCTGTACCAAAGAGATTTATTTATAAAAATAAGGTTTATTAAGGTATAATGATCCCCAACGTCCCATAAAATACAACCATTGATTTACAGCTCTAACACATTTCAACTGAATCCATTTGCAATCCGCTCCCACAACTATTCCAAATAAAAGGAATTCCTCGTACAAAAGGGAAACCTGGGAAAAAGAAATAAAAAATATAATAATTCAAAATGGCGTCTGGCCACTTAATAACTGGCTGACACCATTGGGAAATATAATTTAATTTTTCTTTAGCGCCGCACTGTTCGTTCGTAATTCAAATGTATATTTCTGTCCTTGTCTGGCGTTTCCTCGGTGTTCCTGTGTCCCCCTCTCGCGCCCGCCCCCTCAAACTTCCGTTTGTTCGGGCGCCCCGTGTCACCCAGTGTTCTGGACAAGAAATATTTGCGATATTGTGTATTAGATGATTTGTGTATTCGTATGTACGTGGTGCGAATTTATAGAACGTAGGTACAGTGTTATAGAAAATTGTTTGATGGTTACTCAATGTTAATGGTGCTCTCATCAAAAGTTTTTAACAAGCTCCATCACAATGTTGTTTGTTCATTCTGCCTCTGACATATTTCATATTATTAATAAGTACAAAGTTAGGGATTCGTACAAAGAACATTTATTTTGCTCTGTTCTCGTTTGGGAATAGAGACACGAAATATCTTTATTAAGTTAGTGTTTGAAATCTAGTATCCAAGTGCCAGACTTGGAGGCAAAACAATGGAAACTTTTCTGGAGACCTAGTTCATTTCATAACCCGAATGTAGTAGGGTGAAATAGAATAAAGAAAAGTAATTATACAAAATAAAAATACTTTTATTCAAAACTTATTTCTCTTTGGACTAAATTGACGGACAGACTAACACGATAGTGATTTTATGTATGTTTCTTTTTCCCTTTTTAAGTAGGTATCTACAGACAATAAAATGTACACACGATAGGTACACAAAAGACTTATAGTATTTTAATTTTGTCATGTTTAATTTAAAGGTACAGGTAGTGAAGTATAATTCTATCTAATAGTTTACAAAACCCACCACTGACTGCCTCATTAGTCTAGTAGTCCAAAGTGCGACTGCTACGCTAGAGGTCCTAGATTCGATGTTCGAGCAAAGTGTTATTGGGTTTATCTATGAAATTCTCAGTAGCAGCTCGGAGTTTGGATTTGTGCTCGGTTGATTTCAGTAGGCCGCCCCCTATTAGGTACATAATTATGATCTAAACATACCGGCGAACTGCGGCTGCAATGAAAAAGTCTGAAGAGTTAGGCAGACTTAACCCTTTGGGGAATACAGGCGTGATGGTATGTTATGTTAAAAGCAACACACCTTTGCTCACAAAATTATGGAAACAAAAATAATCAAAACTGGTCTAATATTGTAGCTGCGGTAGCCTAATGGCTAGGGCATCGCACTTGCGATCATGTTGTTGCCGGTTCGAAACCGACTCATTGCACTACCGACGTGAACCCCCTCGTAATACAAGCATTAAGGTACGAGGGGTTAACAAGAATACTAGTAGTGTGACCCACATTTCTAGTAAGCTTTATTAAAAAAAAATGTGTTAAAACTGGAGGTATGCATGTACTTTTTACCATCTATAACGTGTGTTTGTGCGTACCACATTATCATAAATTACAGGCACAGAATCAGTATGCAAGGAAGCCTCATGACAGCCGTAAAACTATGCAAAAAATGTATTTACGGACAGCGTCTAGGGGACAGGTGTGAGAGTAATATTCTAATGTTGGTAAGAGCGACCCTCCATCCATAATAATATAACCCCCTCCCACGTGTTTTATATAAAACTAGGTGATATAGTAAGTACTTATGTGGAATATTATATAAAAAGCGCGGGCGATCTTTAAATTGAGTTACATGGATTGAATTATAATAAACTACCTAAGTATATCTATACCATATAAGAATACTAGTAATGTGTTATCCACATTGCTAGTAAGCTTTTTTTTTTAAAAAAAAGCCTAAATCCTATCACGCCTGTATACTTTGAAGGGTTAGGCAGAGATGTGGGGGCACTACTTTATACTTACTGAGTTACCTCGCGATACAGACTATTCCTTCGTGCGGGAGGTTTCCTTAAAAAAAAGAAAGCCTAATGTTTAAGGTCCAATGTGACTGGGGCAGTGGTGAGTGAAATCCATTTTATGTAAAACTAGCTTTTTCCCTCGGCTGTATTCGCGTTAGAACAGATTTTGTTATTTAATTCTGCTCAATCCCTAGTCCGTACGAGTATAGTGAGATAGTTAGCCCATAACCATCTCCAGGGCCTCGTCTGTCTCTGCATCAAAATTCATCAAAATCGTGAATGCGTAACAAACAACATTTTTTCCGAGTTTTAATATTAGTTAGGAACTCACTATACTGCGAAGTTAATTGAAAAACATAATTCCAATTCACAAATGCAATAAAACTTACAACAACGCCATCTTGATGTAGCGGAGTAAAGTATTTAGTCGTGCAGAGCTCAGTCCGTAACCGGAATTGAGGCATTCTCCATACAACTAAAGTGCATTGGCAGCTCGTTCGTTCCATGTACTTTTTACTACGATGAAACTGGTTGGACTTTTGCGAGACATTTAACTAAATGACACTAGATGGCGTTATTACAAACTATAATTTACTATTACTACCTACAGGGTGTATCACAAAGTAAATTACGAGAACTTCGTCATCTCAAAAATAAGGCATAAGACACACACAACATTGACTAACAGAAAAAATATCTACATTGATCGTAATTATTAAACATTATACCCATTGTTTAAGTACACTACGATGCTAAGTGTGGTGTCCTTAAAACAAAATGAGTACCTACCAACCTACTTACGGGTACGGTTTCGATTTGATCGGCGACAGGTTTTTTTTTAGTAAGTAAGACGTAATACCTGTCTACCTACTAGCAAAATGTGGGTGTATATTAGTACACCTCTGGCTAACCCTTTGAGGAATACAGGCGTGATGGTAGGTTATGTTATTCAGATTTTAGAAGTCGCATCTTAGGAATCACTGGCACTCACGCCATCTAGTTTTTTAAATCTAAAACATTGTAAAAGTGTCTTATTATTTTATTTTGTAAAACTTATTTACTTACCGTAAGTAATACATCATTTATCATTAGCAAGTCTCGTGCAGGTCTAACAAAATATTCGTCATATCACTAGTTATTGAGCTGTTCATTTACTATTTATTCTACTTAAACATTTTATTTGCACAGATTATTTGCCAAGAGATATAACATCTGCGGGTAATTGAACGCATATTTACTAACTTTGTAAAGTACTGAGATAGTGTAACGTCAAATTATTTCGCTTAGTCAGGCGTGTTACTAATTGCTGTTAAAGAAGAGAGTAGATGAGTTCCATGCATTAGGCTTAAATGTGTAAGAATATTTTGACTTTAAATATTATAAAAAGCCTAAAAAATATTTTTACTACCCAGCCATCATTTTTTTCATTCAACTGCCTAGTACCGCAATCAAGGCTTGTCAGATAATACCGAATGCAAAAGGTAAATATTTTTGGTCTCAAATTAATTACAAGATATGTATTATTGGATACTTATCAGCTAAGTATTGCCGCCACTGTCGCGCCTTATTTTTGGAAGAGACTCCTTAAATTCTAACCAAACAAGTTGATAACTTTCCGTTCATCTGCAAACATGATAATCCCCTCTTTAGCCGAGGAACGTACTAAGGAACTTTAAAAATGCCCGAATTCGGGGATTTAAAAAAAATATCTTCTATTCTTAAAAAAATCCCAAAATAATTTAAATTTGCACTGACTGAATTGCTTTGAAGGGTTTACCCACATTATCGGTCGCAACTCATTCAGGCTTGAGTTCGAATTATAGTTGAACTTGTCTAATAATGGGAAATCTATAAAATGATAGTTCTGCAGACCGATTAAACAAATGAAAAATTTTAAAAAAAGCCTACCAAAAATCACTTTGTGTTTGTAAATTACATCTCGTTAGTACTTCTTACTACAGAAATAGAACAGTCACAGAACACAGTTCGCTCATGTATTTGACTAAAGATTGAAGTCAAATCCAGTTTTATCTTTAATATCTCTTATTATTGTTAGAAAAGACACGCTGATAGGAACACTTGCTTATTTGCGAGACGTATTCAAGACTCGATAGACGTTTTTCTCAAGATGCAGAAAGTAAAGAATGCGATTCCTGTTCCGCCGATTTATTTCAATGTGGCAGAGTATTGCTTGTTCGGGATCATATTAGGTGTTATTATAGGAATTATAGTTTATTACAATGTCGTTAATAGGAAGTACAATACGGTTGCCGGGTTTCTGTTTGGTGGAAAACACATGTCAGTTATATCGATTACTTTGGCTCTTATTGCAAGGTAAGTGATTTTCTATTTTTTTTATTTTTATTTTATATATAATTTATATCAGTCACAAAAAATACATAGGTACGCAAGAAGATTTGGCGCCTAAATATTTTCTACTAGATCTAGCATACCTACTATCATCTTGTCCGATAAAGCATAATAATATATTTCGCCGCCAGATTATATATGTTTCCATCGAAGAAAGATCAGCTCGAGCTCTTTTTATAATTTCTTTTCTTTCATTCCAAATATGCCTATTCTATAATAACCCTCACAAAACATATTATTTTCTTTCTTTCGCCGCTTTTCGTTCTATATCTATCTACTTATATATTTCAACTCGCAGTAGGCTAGCGTAGTGGACTATACCCTCTCATCATGAGAGGAGACCCACGCCCAGCAATAGGACAGTAAAAGTTGTCAATTTTTTCGTTTTAAAATGTATGGTATCTGAAGGTAATGAATGAATGACGCTCATCTCTTATCTAACTCTTACAAGTTGTTACAACAGATCACAATAAGATACTTAAGATTTTACTCTAACTAACAATGTTATCTCCTTCTATGACGTAGCTTTGTCTATTCTATTTCTATGTAGATTTTAGTATATTTTCGTCTCATAGGTACTGCTTCAAATCGTGTACTGCAACGAGGAACTTATAAAATATTAGAAATTATAGGAACAAGATAATAGGGGGTTTAAAGCGCCCGCTTTTCTATCGGAACCAGGACGTCTGGTGTTCTGTAATAATGCCCGGCAATGCAATAATGTCTATAAAAGTCTTTCTGAACTGATGAAAAAATTAAGGAGGCTCCTAATTCGACTGTATTTTTTATGAATGTCAGCATAATTAGTCTTATAAATTCTTTACCATACATTTGAGATTCTGTTACGTTTCCACTTCATAATATTACGTTGCCAATTCAAAGAATAATGTCATGGTATATTAGACTAAAATAAAAACTCTTTAAACTCCACAGACGTCCACAATATCGTAAAGATTGATAAACAAAATATTATAATATTCTTACTCTTACAGCCACTTGACCAGCATTACTCTACTCGGTGTCCCAGTGGAGATTTACCTCAGAGGCACGCAGTACTGGGCATCAGCACTCTCTCTCATCATTGTCACCTTCCTCACAGCTGTTATATATTTACCTGGTAAATATAATTACTTATCTGTATTTTTATTGAGATTTTGTAAGAAGATAATCGACATTTGTATAACCTTTTACGATATCGTTCATTATTTAGAAATTTGTTTTTTTGTCACACTTTAGTATTCAGGTTATATTGGGTATGTTTAAAATGTTTGTCTTTCCTGAAGTTGCAATAATGGACAAAACAATAACAATTAACAAATAAAGAGTCAAGTTACGAGTGCCAGTTTACTGTGGAAACGATTGCCTGAATTCAAACGAAAAAAAAGATTGTTCTAAATAAGTTAAAATAAATACTTATCTACACACCCTGACCTAACAGGTTCCATTATTTTACTTGCAGTTTTTCACAAGTTACAACTGTCATCAAGTTTCGAATATTTAGAGATAAGATTCTCAACACATACTCGGACAATCGCTGCTGTTCTGTTTGTTGTCAGCAAGCTCATGTTGCTGCCTATTGTGCCTTATGTGCCACTCATGGCCTTCAGACTAGGTAAGTTTTTCAAACTTCAAATGATTTATAATGATGATGATTATATGACGAGTAGTCGTAGCGTCGCGCTGGCATATCTAAATTCCAGCATGAATGGGTCCGCACTGGGGAACTACTACCCTGCAACAGAATTTCGACGTCATGTAGCAGTATGCATACCGTTGCGTTTCGTACGGTGAGTGTGGAGTACCGGAGACCCAATTCCTCGCTCAGTCCCCTTCCTTTTCCTTTCTTCCTTCCATTCCCTTTTTCTTAAATAGGCTCGGCAACGCATCTGTAACTCCTTTGCTTTTGCATATGTCCATGGGCAGCGATGACTACTTACCGCGCGCCTGCTCGTTTACCGAGTTATTCCATAAAAAAAATAAGAATTGCAAAGCCGTTTTGTGCAACTAATATAACAGCATTCTAAAATATTTAATCATCGCCCAAAAAAAAAGCGTCAAATAAATATTTTGTGTTTTTTTTGTTTCAGTAACAAACCCTCTAGCGGCAAGAATAACAGCCGTTTTATGTGTCTCATGCGCAACTTTTAGTGCAATTGGTGGTTTACGAGCAATTGTCGCTATTGGCATAATGACAACATTCCTAGCCTTAGCTGGAACTGCCTTGCCTAGTGGTCTTGCACTGCTTCCAATGGGATTCAAGAGGATGTGGGAAATAGCTAGCCATGGTGGAAGATTAGTTCTTTATGAGTAAGTGTTTTTTCATTCCACGTCAGAACATGACTCGTAATGCCTTGTTTAGAATATTTAAGTTTGTAAAACATATAAAATATCCTGGTTATATTATAATTAGGTTGGTTATAAATGTTTTGTTTGATAAACATTTAATAGGCTGTATCGTAAAGCGCTACTTTCAACCAGTGTATGAATATAAATAAAAGAAACACAGTTTCTGAGAATTAGATACCTAGCTATGAATATAAGTAAAATTTAACTCTCGTTTGGATGGAAAACGGGCGACGTTTAGTTGAAATAGAACAAAGATAGGTAAGTCTAGATAATAAATTCTAGTCAAAAGATTAACTGACTTCGTTGCCAGCTCTAAAAGTTGCAAAAAGCAAAGAAAGGAAATCGATAAATTATTGACTCGCTTGAAAAGTTACAACTGTTCCAAAAACGAACTCAAAGAAGAAGATTTTTGCGTTTAAATATACTCGTAGTTCATTTCTGTACTCATATTGAAATACGATACTAATATTTCAGAAGAAGATAAAGATGTAATTAATTGATTACTTCGATTTTTATAGTTTTTTGATAAAATTCCAAATCCAAAAGTATTTTTATTATATTTTTAGCCCAGATCCGGAATTAGCTCATCACACATCCTTTTTTGCGGTAACTCTAGCTCTCTCTACGAATTGGCTATGGAAAATAGCATTAAGCCAGTCTACCTTACAGAAGCTTTTGGCTGTACCTACAATAAGTCAAGCTAGACTATGTCTTATGATATCGTGCGTTGGAGTCATACTGATGAAACTATTGTCATGTTTTCTGGGATTGGCACTGTATGCATGGTTTGCAGGATGTGATCCGTTACTTTCGGGGCAGATAAAGAAACATGAGCAGGTGAACCTTATTTTTTAACATGAATTATCAAACAATTCATTCTGGTTATTCGCTCTTTAATCTCCTATATCCCAATCTAGAAGTGTTACTCCTTTTAATTGTCAGTGTTTTATAAATTGTTACTCAACTGAAAATGTATATTTTGTAATATTCAAAATGTATGTTATTGTATATTATGAGATCGCGACTAAAATAACACAATAATTTCACAACTTGCACTAATTGCAACCGTTTCTTTTGATATCCCATCGCAAATAGATAGAAAAGAATTAGCTATTTTAAGAAAAATTTGTACAGTTTGATTATAGTTTTTTTTATATTTTTCCATTGCAGCTCGTTCCTCATTTTCTCAATAATTTATCCCTGCCGTTTCCAGGAATATGTGGAATTTTTATTATATCCATATTCAGCGCCACAACTGGGTGAGACATATGATTTTTATGTATTCCAACACCATCCTTATGAGATTGTCGATAAAGTTTATAATCTTTTACTGTTTAGATGTAAATTGTTACAGCTGCATAGCTTCGTTAATAAATTCAATTGCTGGAGTTCTGTTTGAAGAATTTATAAGGCCATGGATGCCACAAAGTACGAATGAGGCAGCTTGTTGTAGGATTATGAAGGTAAATTTTATAATTATTAAAATAATCTACTACTGAACATATTACTGTTATTCGTTCTGAAAGTTTATCTACTTATTATTTTGTAATAACCACTAACCAACGTAACTACTATACGAAATTTTATAAGTATCTTGAAATATGTTGAGCCTGCGCATGCCAAAATTTAATAAAAAATATCTTAAATTTAGAAGTTAAAATAACTCATGAAGTTGACACAAGTAAATTTGGCTATTGATACTTTCAAATGTTGTTAAAAGCAACTAATCATCTAATCTTTACAATCCATCCTTGGAACATACAACTGTTCGTATCTTTCTCCATTCCAGTGTCTTTGCGTAGTTGTTGGGTTATACTGCGGATCAGTGGTATGGTTTGCGAAGGAATTGGATCGTCTACAGCATGTAGCCTCAGGAGTGACAGGTGTCACAGCGGGTACTCTACTCGGCTTGTTTACTCTTGGCATCGTGTTCTCGAGGGCCAATTGTTCTGTGAGTGATCTCCAGTACCTATTCTTTTTGTTTACCATAATATTAAACTTCAGTCCATTCATTACTAAACTGGTACGATCCTGAAAGGAAATAATACCTATTCCTCTGCTTAAGGAGTTAATATTGTGTGATAAAGCTAAGTCCCAAGGCGATCTATAAGAAAATCCCCGTTACTATATACCTACATGGCTTCCGGATTCATTCATTATAATTGCTCAAATCATGTTAATAAGACCGCTTTATAATTTATTTGCATCTTGATGTGAGACATCATCCATGTATATCAATTTAATGCCATCTATTGAATTATATGGAGCCTAAGTATATTAAATTGTTTGTGCTCATGCTGTAAATACTACGGGACCCCACAATTCTTTGTTAGTACTAAAGCCAACTCACAGATGGCTCATCTTACCAGTTTTTTATACTAACATCTAGATGGCGCCGTACGTTTTAAAACTTTTTCGTCTAAATGATAACATAATTTAAACTGCCAAAAACAGTGATTTTTGGAATAGTTCTTAATTGTTTGTTTAAAGTAACTACTGAATAGATTTTATTTTTAATTTTTACAGGGTGCTCTGAGTGGTTGTCTGTTAAGCCTGATATTGTGCGGATGGCTACTCATTGGTGCAGAAAATGCATTAGCCACTGGAGCGTTGACCTTTCAGGGAAAACCACTAGCTACATCAGGCTGTGGGAAAGCCAATTTCACACAACTGGCCAATATAAGTACAGTGATTCCTAACGCAGCGTGAGTATTTTAACTAGGTCTATTGATATTTTGGTTTAAGTTACATACCGGGTTAACTAACTGATTAGAGATAAGCATTTTAAGAAACATAAAGTTACAAATAACTCATAAGTATTATTGTAAAACTTTTAAAAATAACCCAACCAAATCCATCGATTAATTTTGGTACAGCATTCATAATGTATCATTTTGATGAACACAATCAAAACCATGCCTATAAGTAATATTAGTAATAGGTTAATACTATTCAAACCACGGCATTTTTAAGATAGCATACATCAAACGAACGATCATTCAAATTCATCTGAAAGAATAACAGGCATTTGATGACCCAATCAAAATAAAATTGAACAGATCCCACAATATATCTTGGAATAAATAAAGAAAAACAGTGTGCCATTTCATCATAATAAAAGTTACTACAGCAAACTCAATTAGGACTTGGAATAAAAACCATATCATCGCCTTTATGACGTAGGAACATTTTATTACGACCCCAATGAGTTCACACTCGGGTACGTTGGTATAAGTTTTAATCTTCCCCGTAACTTGGGTGATATCGAGCCAGGCTCACTTTTATACCCCCCTTATTAAAACTTTACCCATATTACTATTACTCGATTCCTCGTACTTTTATGACTTTTCTTTGTGGAGTCTCTTTTTTAAAACGCCTTAAAGTGGCTCGGTTATTCTATGAGCCGGACTTTTGCAATCATAAATTATTATGATAAAAAGAGGATATAAAGTATTGTATATAAAACGTAGGTCATAATCGTTTGATTACAAAATATATCCCGTTGCAATATTCAAGCAGTACATATAAAATCAAATAACTTTATTGGATTGCTTTTTATTTTATTTTCAATTTCATCGGTTTGCAGTCACCCACAGTCCCCATCAATTGTTTGCCAATATCGATATGGTTCACAATATTTAATAGTCAGAACCCACACAACTATTAATGGAGTTAAAATATCCTCTAATAGGTATATCAATAACTATATAATTGGTATGGTATACAATACAAGTATATACATGTATCTATAAGTAGTATTTGCTTATTGTAGCATAGGTACATAGATGCCAGTTCATAATAAGCTAGCGAAATCTTATATCGATGAATCTGTATAACCTGTATTCTTATTAAAAATGAATTGGAGTTTAAAAAAAATCACGAGAGCAGCGAATTCTATGTAATGAAGCGGCGGTAGCTTAATGGCTAGGGCGTCGGACTAAAACATGATCGCAAGATCATGTTGTTCTCTCTACTGTGTACTTTCTACATCATATACTATGTTAATCTAATAATGTGGTTCTTTTCAGTAACCAATTTCCAACAAAGCCTCTACAGTCTTTATTCCGAATCTCCTTCACATATTGTCCCTTTGCGGGAGCCATATCAGTGCTGCTGATAGGAGTACTAATGAGTTATCTAACGGGGAAATCCAAGTCCGACTCAATGAATCCAGATGTGTTCTGTCCATTGACGCAGAGCATTCTTCACAAGTCCTTGATCAGAAGCCCCACGGCATCCGTAGAAGCAAGACCCTCAAATACGCAAGAGGTTTACGTGGCGTTGGACGAAGCCCTGAAACATTTGAAAGAAGTTATAGATCGATAAAATAAATTTTGTTAAGTTTATTTGTTTCATTTAAAAATATCCTCGATAGCAGCAGGTTATGTTGGACTTATTCTGACTCACTTTGACTCTTTCTCACTCAAAAAAGCAATTGAAAATCATGAAACAAGAATTTTCCCTATGTTAGAAAAAAGTTGTTTTCAGTTTATAGCCGTTGACGCATGCTTTCTTAATTATGCTTAAATTAGCAGCCACAGGTCATAGCGACATGCGACGACATGCTATAAACTGGAAATCACCGACTTCTTGCTAACAACAACACCATCACGCCTGTATTTCCCGAAGGGTTAGGCAGAGGTGTAGAGAGCCTATTGCCATTAAACGGGCATATATCCAAACTCCGGGCTGCTACTGAGAATTTCACAGAAAAACCAAAAAAACGCTTTTCTCGACCTGGGAATCGAATCTAGGACGTCAAGGACTAATGAACGAGGCAGTTATTCCTAACAAAAATCATAGAAAAGGACGGAAAACATTAGACCTGTCAAATTGAACAAAAAACAAGCGACTGATTTTTTTGGGACCCCACAAAAAATCAGGCTTATTTGTTTTCGTAGAAAAAGACATACATTGTGTGATTAAATAAGTTTGTGTATATCTACCTACCTTAACCAAAATCAGCATCATTAAACCAATTATCGTTTATTATGTTTCAAAGGATAATTAATTTGGAGCCTTGTTTAAAATTGACAACGTAGGTATAACTAATGAGAAATCCGATAACAAAAGATAGATTTACAAAACTAAATATAATAGTGACGTAATGTTTGCTTCGATAAAGAACAAGGTGATGCATTGTGTCAAAATTTAAAAGGAATCACTAAATAATAATAATAATAATAATTTACACTTTATTGTACACCAGAAAAATACAGAAACAAAACACATTTGAAAATTAAAATATACAATTGGTGGCCTTATCGCTATCTGCAATCTCTTCCAGGCAACCTTGGGATGGACATAACTGAACTGAACTAGAGAGTGGGGGTCGAGCTTGGTGCACATAATTATTATACTAAATAATATTTCCAAATAACTATAAATATATAGATGTATATATAATACATATATAGATATAGATAAGAATAAATATATAAATAAATACTATATAAATATTAAGATATACATATAAGCAACAAACGACATAAAAGTTTACCATAGTGACGACAGTGACAGAGCTACAAAGATAGATAATGTTCCTTCACGAGCCTTTTAAACACAGGAAGCGATTGAGCACGCCTGATAGGAACTGGCAATGCATTCCACAAACGAGCAGCCTGAATTGTAAAAGATTTGTCAAAAAACGTTGTGGAATGCATTGGCATCTTAAGTTTCAGGTTATCCGATGATCTCAAAAATAAATTGTGAGTGTCGCCTAAGAACTCAAAACGATTCTTTAGGTATAAAGGTGTAGATGGAAGGAAAAGTACATTATATAAAAGTGAAAGAATGTGAGCATTCCGGCGAAAGCGGATAGGTAACCACTTGAGCTTAACACGAAATTCGGAAACATGGTCATATTTGCGTAAACCAAAGATGAACCTTATACAAAAGTTTTGAAGGCGCTCAAGTTTATCAAGTTGGTCTTCAGTGAGATCAAGATAGCTGACGTCAGCATAATCAAGGATGGGAAGAAGGAGTGATTGAGCGAGTGCAACTTTCGTTGCAGTCGGCAGGAAGTTGCGTAGTCTTTTCAATCCCGCAGCAGATGCAAACAATTTGCGGCTCACTTCCTGTAGCTGAGCAGACCAAGAAAGATTTTTGTCTATAAATATCCCCAAGTTTTTAACTTTATCCATGAAAGGTACTACAATATTATCAAAGGAAACTTGGGGGAGTGTTGACCAGTCAACCCTAGAGATGGTTCTAGAGCTGCCAACTACTATAACCTGCGTCTTCGTGGGATTAACAGTAAGTCCATGCCTCTTACTCCAGTCACAAATAAAAGCCAGATCTTGATTTACCGTGTGGACAGCATGTGACAGATTCCCAAGGGGAGCTCTGCAATAAATCTGCAAATCATCTGCATAAAGATGATAGGAAGAAAGTAATCGTTCGGAAATAGAGTTTATAAAAACTGCGAAGAGTAAAGGAGATAGAACGCCACCCTGTGGTACACCGGCAGAAGTACTGCTCCAAGAAGATAAAGTTTCTTCGATGCAGATACGTTGCCGACGACCAAACAGGTAACTATGAAACCAGTCAATCGCCGATGGAGATATGTTAAGAGAGCGTAGTATGCCAAGCAATATATCGAAATCGACGGTATTAAAGGCGTTACTAAAGTCTAGTAGTGCCAGTACCGTAAGATTACCGATTTCCATGCCTGACCTGATATCATCCGTAATATTAACAAGAGCTGTGGCTGTGCTGTGACCTTGACGAAAACCAGATTGGAAGGAATTAAGAAGGTTGTTTTTGGAGAGGAAAGTGTTCAATTGATTATAGATAAGACGTTCAAGAACTTTCGACAGAAATGGTAAAATAGAAATGGGACGATATTCGGAGAAGGATGTAGGATTCGATTTTTTTGGTAGTGGGATAACTTTGGCATCTTTCCATGTGCGTGGAAAGACGCCGCTAGATATAGAACAGTTAAGAATATGACAAATAATGGGAAGAATAATGTCAAGCACAGGGAGAATCATTTTACGGCTGATACAGTCACTCCCAACAGCGTTGGAAGTTATTGATACTATGCTCTTTTTAACATCACATGCGGAGAATAGACTAAACGAAAAGTGAGGATAATTGGGAGCCGGAAGAGTTGAAAGATAATTTAAGGTATTACATTTTGTTGTCCGATCAAAATAAGACGAAGCAGTAAAATGATGATTAAGAGCGTTGGTATCTAAATCTTTTGGGATAGTTTCTTGACGCGATTTTCCAACTCCCATAGTTCTTAGAAATTTCCAGACTTTTGCTGGATCTCCGTTTTGGACAGAGTGGTGGATGTGTTGGCGTTGAGCATTCCTACATAACTTATTACAGTGATTGCGGACTGAGACGTATTTTTCCCTATTGGAATCTGATGGACGACTCTTATATTTCGATTTTGCTGTCGCTTTTCGATGCGTTAATGCTTTAATGTCATCGGTAAGCCATGGCGACGGCAAGTGCTTCATCTTGACTGCTCGAACTGGTGCATGACGGTCATATAATTCTACCAGCATAGACGTAAAAAGATCTACTTGTTCATCGACTGAAGTAGAGGCAAACAGCGGAGACCAGTCTATATTGTTGGCATCCTTACAAAGACTGTCCAAGTTAATTGCGGCAAAGTTGCGCTGCATTAAGATTTTAGGCTTCGCTTTAGGAGGACGAATTTTATAGGACAGGAAGATTAAGTCATGATATGAAAAAACATCTGCTGAGCATTGACCATGTTTGGCAACGTGATCAAGAGAGGAAATGAAAATGAGGTCAAGAAGTGATGGAGTGGAATTTGGAAAGTGGTGAGTAGCGTCAAGCGGAAGAATAGCGAGATTACTAGACTCTATTGTAGAACGTAGACAGGAAGAACGATGATCTTGTTTAAGGAGACAGGTATTAAAGTCACCCATGATTATGCTGTGACTGTATGTGGGGATTAGAATTTCTAAGATGTTTTCGAAAGAAGAGAAGAAGTTGACACGTAAAGAAGGACAATAATATACTCCAAGGAGTATTTTGGTGTGGTTTAACTCGACTTCAACAAAGAGATGTTCACCAGCATTTGACGGTGGCGGCTGGGGTGACACATTAACAACTGAAAAAGGAATTTGCGTGCGAAGGTATATGGCAACACCACCGCCAGCGCCAATCGTGCGGTCATTTCTGATCAGTTGAAAGCCGGGCAATGAGTAGGTGCTAGAAGGAAGACATGGTTTAAGCCATGATTCAGAAACGAGAATTGCATGTATGTTCTTACAGTCAAAGCTTGCCAGCATATCGGGGAAATGGGCCGGAATACTCTGAGCATTAATATGAACAACGTTAAAATTCCTAGGAACATCGGAAAACTTAGCAGTTAGAGTGTCGGCAAGTGAAGGAATACTGGAGTAACTAGTGTTGTCACTTGTAAAAGAATAAAAACTGTCATTGTCGCTATTATAATCAATAGACATAATATATATATATATATATATATATATAAAAATAATAAAAAATACTAAGATACTAAAAATAAAAAAAATATGAAATATAAAAAAAAATAAAAAATAAACAAATTTGTCCACCTGCCGGTTGTGTTAACATAATAAAATAAATTTATCTACTTAACAATAGGCAGGCCGGGTAACAAAGAACTATAATAAAAATTTATGCAAAACGGAACGCAGACATTTGTGATGCAACAATGACAATGACAGTGACACTGACAGTCGATTGATTGTCAGTATCACCGACACTGACTGCTACCCTTCTTGATTATTCAAAGCTTTAATAAATTACTAATAAATAATGTGAGGTGATACAAAATTGTCAAAACTGAAAATGAGAAGTGGCGGTACTCGTACAGTGATAAATAACAACATAAAAGTTACCCGACAACTGCCTTCGATTTTAAAAGTGGAGAGAGTTTCACTTTTTCATGGTCGCAGCACGCTTGGTCTTCGTCGTCGTGGTAGTCGTGGTCGTCTTGACTGCAGCGGGCTTAGAATTGGGCTCAGGCTCCGGCGCAATCCTACTCAACTCGGCGAGAGATTCTATCCGGTGCTGTTTGCCATCTGACCCGAGAACATAGACACAGCCCGCCTTGGTCCAGCTTTTAGCTACGCCTATCTTCTCTCTCGCTGCAAGAAGAATATCATGCCGCCCTTTTGTCAGGAATTCGGATGCAGTGATACCCGATCCCTTAAGTTTCGATTTTGCGAACCAAATCTTGTCTCTGACTGCAAGATTACAGAGCTTGAATAGAATGGGTCTTGATTTATTAGGCATCGCACGACCCATCCGATGGCAACGGCTGATGTCGGATTCCACGAAGTCACCCAGTTTCAGCTTATTCCGAACAACATCAGAGATCACACTAGTTAAGTCTTCTTTCTGCTCTTCAATGACACCGTGAAGCAGGAGAATCTTTCTTCGGCTCCGCATCTCTATGGTGTCCACACCGCGGGCAAGAATTTCAACTTGCTGTTGCAGGCTGCTAACAGCTTGGGTGATGAATCTCCGGAATGTTGCAAATTCTGTGGCCAAGCTCGAGGTGGTGCTGGGCTGTGACGGCGCCTTCTGCAACTCCTCTTCAAACTCTGACATCCGTGCATGGAACATTTCAGTAATTTCCGTCAAAGTGTTCTTGAGTGAGTCCATGATAGTGAGTAGATAAAAATTAGTGGAGATAATGTGAGGATAACACTTTACCAGCAGGTATACTATATCAATTAATTAAAAATGTCATTAAATGTAATAAATTAAAATTAGTTAAATTAATATTAAATTATAAATATAGAGTGACTTTTTCTATGTGTTCACCTTCCAACTACCCACAGGAGAAAAAAACTAAAGTACTTTCTTAAGATTTTAAATAAACACATTTTAATTTGAAAGAGGTAGGTTTTTATGTATATGCATATTAAAGTAGAGAAAAGTTGAGAAACCACGCGGGTGAAGCCGTTGGTGAAAAGCTAGTAGATAATAAAATATTCCAAATCACTACAGAAGACGAACATGTGTAATTGGAACAATTGCTATAAAATGTGGGATTTCGGTAAATCCCTCCGAAAACACGTTCTATTAATGGCTGATGTTCGAATGTGATTTTCCGATTGACTGCTAACGTGACGCCAAATTTTCGACATCACATATTGATTGATTGACGACAGTACTATTATAAGCCATACGAACATTGTTACATTTTACGACTAAACCGCTAAATCGATTATGGAGAATTTTAGCTATCTTTTGTCTCAAGAGCTTCGCTTCGGGATATGAACCGCGAGAAACACATAGTTTTTTAATGTACTAATATATCCGTATATTTGGTAAATCCAATTGTGTTGTGCTTATATGAGAAACTCATAGCCAAAAAGTGACTACGCGGAGCCTATAAAATTATTGCATCATTGCCTCTCATGCATATTTAACACAAGTTTTACAAGTGTTCCGTACATTTCTGATAGAAGACCTGACCTTTCTGCCCTATCATTCACATAAATTCAAAGTAAATCATGATGTATATTAAACAACACATATGATGAAGTCTTTAAGAACGGGAACGAACAAGCCTTTTTGTCCTGAAACCGTAACATGAGCTATTTGCAACGTCATCCACAAAGCAAGTCCCGTCTCTTCACAGCCACAGACATTGTTTCCTATGAGACAAAGGGAAAAACATGCACGGTCGAGGTGCGTGCTACGTTTTAGACACACGACATTAATTCCTAGACCGCACCTCAGTCTGAAAGCCTACTGTCTCGAGTACTTCAGATACAGGTAAAACGGCCTAATTCACTTAAAAAATTTAAGCCAATTCCATCTCTGTGCTGCTTGGAATAGAGATTAGAGTGTCTTGAATTGAGACCGAGGTTGTGACTTTATAAGTAACATTTTTTGCTTTTTAGACTAGAAAATTGAGAGTGCCTTCGAGTGACTCCTAAAAGAAAACGTATGTAACAGTAATGAAGGATGATTTTGTTGTGCTTATTCCGTATTCCCAATTAATATTTTTGTGTCTTGTTAATTAAGAGTCCATTATGCGACAATATCTTTAGTTCTATTGTATTTTTGTTAGTGTTCAACATTTGTTTCGTTCTTATAGGTACTGATTGCTTAAAAAAAAATGATAGAATTGGTGGTTGGAGACTTAGACTACTTACATTTTTTTTAATGTCTGCACTCTCAATGAGATTATCATGCAAGTACCTTCCATCCATTAGAGAGAACATAAACTTTATTAGGGTTGTGAGAGACATTACCTAGGCGCAATGAAATTAAGCCTACCTGGAACATGTCAATGGTATTCCGTTACAGTGAAGGATCGAAGCGGCTAGACGCATACGTCACCACAATATGCCCAGGAATTAATGTCCTGTGCCACTGCAGTCCCCACAAAGAGCTGCCGCAGCGCTAATAGGCTGGCCATTATTATTTATGAAATATTACGAATGAACACCCTATCGCTTCACCAACGAACATAAATGATGATGCTTTATAAGTATTTTTATACTTAATATTGAAAATAAATATAATTTGATGTCTTATTCAATTAAATACTCTTTCCTGTCTTTCTATCTTCGCAAAGGCAAGTGTGCGATCACCTTTATATAGCCTTATAAATGTTGACATAGCTGAGTCTATCAGTTTGTTTTATTCTTTCTCGGTCTATTTGTTATTGGCAATTGTGGTTCCTGTACCTACTATGGCAATCCAATATCCATCCATAATCCAATATCAGATAATAAAAAGTCCACAATAGAGCGTTGTTTGAAACAATAAATTGTAAGTGTAGGTTTTTGTTATATTGAGTTTTTTAAGGTATACGAATATTTGCGATTAGTAAAGCAATAACATTTACATTATGCTAAAAGGACGCCTTTGCTTAATTTTTTTGATTTTATCAAAAATAGGAGAAAGCATCAACGTGCGGTTTGGTACAATTTAGGTACTACACGAAACTGCGTGAATATTTGATGTACACAATTTGATTATTATAAGGTAAAAGCAAAAAAATTGGCTTTCAAAACTCGACAACCTTAATCAGCAACAATTCTCCAAAACGAACAGGGTGCTAGTTACACGACGCAGAAAATGGAAACACGAATACAAAAGGAAGTCAACGAAATTAGCCCCGAGTCACTTTTAAACCCCGCGAGTTCTCACGTCTGCTACTTTTTTACTTATTTTGACAGATAAAATGCCATTTGCGAAATAACCTTTAAAAGCGACGATTCCACGGTACTTTAAAGTGCCTAAGAGAGTAATTGGGCATATCAACCGTATAAATTCTGCACGGTGTTTGCATAAAATTTTACTGCGATGAAAGCTGTGTTTGGACTATTTCGTTTAATATAGTATTTGTACTGGAAACTGAACGTTATATCAGCGGTTTTAAGTATGAAAGCTGATTGAATGACTAACACTTTGTCGCCACGATTAAAATGTATGAGATACACGTGGTTTACATGAGTAGTCTTGTAAGAAATCAATTTGATACCTGACAATATCTTATATTTTTATGACGGAGGTGTGAAATTGAAATTCAAAAGCGTTGTTTTCTATTAAATAATAAATGCTCGTTTGAGATTCCATGACGTCATGTCATGTTCGCATCAGAGTTGTGTTAATAAGTGAGCCACTCATGGAGAAAGGTCACAGAAGGAGACCCAAAGTCAACCCAAAAATGGGGACTTCGGAAGGCAAGCGACATTAAATGCGCGTTTGGCGAAGGTAAAGTTAGTCACCTCATACATCTTAGGAAAGAAAAATAAGTATATTCGTTTTGTTTCTGGCGATTTTACTACTTATAAACAAAATATCTGCTTCTGAACATTTGATAAGACATATGAAAATCTTCAAATAGGTGTAAACCTATTTTAAGATTTTCACCTCTCTATCTTAAAATAGGTTTACTTATTCTATTTTCATATTTCCTTAATAAGTTTACTTACCTATTTTAAGATTTTCATATTTCATCAAATGTTTTACGTTTCAAAATGTACAATTAATTATGTTTGTCAAATCCAGTCCAAGTTCCAGTTTAATTAACTTGTTACCAACAAAACAAAACTTAAATTTCCTTTATCCGCAGGTACGTCCAAGTATTAGATTTCTAAGGCAAACGTATTGGACAGAGACCTCTAAGATTGAATATCCAGAAGGACATACCTAGCTAACTAAATCAATTACTAGGATCAATTCAATTCCTTTAGTCTGGGAAGTGAATCCCGTCTGAAGGAAAGCGGTTCAGAGAAAAGCTTTTTATAGAAAGTTAGAAGTTTAGTGTTATTTTCGAGTAGTTAAGTATTCATATTGGAATTCTGTATATAATAATTTGACGTAAATTTTGAAAGTGATTCGATACGATGACTATAATTTAATTTTAATTCCATGTTAATTTCTCGAACAAAAGTTTTAAAGTCATTTGATTTTTGCCAAAAAAATGGCTTTTCAGTCAGTTTTTGCGGTCTACTTCTAGATATTTGTGGAATTAAGTAGCAATATTCATTGTTACTACCTACCTACTTGTAACTACTATTGGGACTCCATATTTTACATTAAGATAAACTTAAGATACTATCCCCAAAGGATTAGGCAAACAGATGTTAACCCTCGCCGGTATATTTTCAGGTCTCATGTAATAGGTATGGTCGACCAAATTCGACAATTTCATAGAAAAATACGAAGTCAGTAAGATCAAAAGTCAATACTAGTTCAAACAATACAATTTATCCCTTACTGGTACTGATATATTATTTAATGAAAAATTACATTTACCGAATGTTGAGAAGCTGAGTAATGTTAACAAAGATACATACATACACTCAAGCCCTTTTTCCCATAGGGGTAGGCAGAAACTACGGAACGCCATCTGTTACGATTCTTGCATACTTCTTTTGCTTCGTCCAAATTCATACATCTTGTCATACACATGCGCCGGTTGCGGGTACTACGCACCTGACCTTTCTGATCTCACCTATAAGGTCGTGGTAGGTATGTCTTTCTAGGGCGTCCCCTTCCGGCGACTTCATTGACATTCGCTTTACAAAGGTACAATAAAGAGGAATGTCAAAAATAATTCTTACAATGTTAAAAAAAACAAGGAATAATAATCTATAGTAGGTATTAACAGCTAAAACCAGAATTCGTCACGCTTCATTTTCTATAGAAAAAGTCACTACGACTACGTCACTTCCAACAAGAGTATGAATAATTGGAGTCATTTCAACTAATTGAAACTGAGTTCTTGGTAATACGTAAATATGTCCAGCGAATTCGTTTTCTTTATGTATCGTAAAACGTACATTATCTAGGCAATTTTCTTCGGGAAATGAAGTGGGTTGACAGTAGGATAAGTAACAAGGTTGGTTCGTGTTTAGAATTCGTGATTCGTTTCGCTCGCAGTCTGATGTGTTTCATTAAGTTTACCCGTGACGAGCAACACAATGATTTCGAAGACATTTTTGTTGCTTCGAAGGTTGTACAGCTTTTGAATATATGCAGCATCTTTGGTAGCAATATGGAAGTATTATTAACAGATTTCAGAAGTTTTTAATTCGATACGTATTACAAACACGTTGGAATAGTCACTACGTCCCTGGGTCGCATGCTTTAACTTGGACTGACCTGACAAAGTTTAGCTTTCAAATAGTGAAGGAATAATTAAAATAAGTTCAGTAGTGTCAGGGTTCATCGATTACAACAAAAAAATATTTTCTCTTAAATTGGTTGATTTTGATAATGTAGATATTACTGCGAAGTGGCACAAAGAATAGTTATATTTGGTAGCTTTTCTTTAGGCTTACTTTTTACATTACACCGACGAGTAACAGTATAAGTACCCATATAAAAATTCTGAATCCCATCACCAGGACAGGAACACTCAGAATATATTACCCTCATTACATGTAATGTAAAAAGCTCTTAGAACTACTGTGAGAAGGCTAAGAAATTCTTCTGGTTAAAATGTGAGAACGTTTTATACTCACGATAGCAGTTAGCACTTGACAAATTGAATTTCGTCGTCGTGGCCCGCTTGCTGATTGATATAAACTGAACCTATATTGCTGGGACCTGACTTGTTATATCATTGGAACTGTTCAGCTGTTAAAATTATTCAATTTATTATTAAAATACAACCAATGAGAAATTTTTTTGGGAAACGGTAAATACCTATGTGTTTTTGTTGTAAATATTTTACATACGAATGTCAATATCAAAATTTTTAACTATCTAGAGAAATATAGAATTCTTTTAATCATGATCAATGTGGATATTTTTACTTTTCCCACAATTCCATCAAATTACAAAAAATATATATGTTCCATTTAGTATTTATTTATTATATTTTATTTCGAAAAGTACTTATTTTAAAATGGGCTGTTTTTGATTTTGCCTTAGGAGATATAAGGCAAAGACTAAGTTCATACTATTTTGAGCTTTGAGAAATTATTAAATATAAAGCAAAGTCTAGCTTAAATATTTCACTGGCTGTGAAAAGTCCCGCTGACTCAGACGAGAGAGAGTATATAGAAATATTTCAAGTTGGCTATCAAGATAAAATGTGCAGCAGTGAGGTTGGTCGGTCGGTCCACGTGACATTTGTCTGAATATAAAATGATTCTCAGAGATTGCTAAAACCTACTTTAAAACATTTTTGTCTTTGGTTCTTTTACAAATAACTGTTGGCAAGAGCCTAATGATAAGTGGCAACGGCAGCCTGCCTGTATTTCTCGTAGCATTGTCTAAACGATGCAAAGAAAACACTTCTAAGCAGAGCAGAGGGAATCAAGAAAAGGAGATGGACAAGGACTGGTGAAGGAACTGGGCATCCGGCGCCTCTCACTCATCAAATAAAATGCATTGATACGGCTGCATAACGTCGATATTTCGTGGGCAAGTTTAAATTGTTTTTTTGGTAGGGCCACGCTGTTCGCAGCATGAATGGGCCGGCTTGACCGGGGAAGTACCACACTCTCGCAGAAGACCGACATCCGAGTAGTAGCGTTTCGTTACTGCGCTTCGTGCGGTGAGCGAGAGGGCCGGAAGCCCAATTCCTCCCCCAATCCCCTTCTTCTCCTTTTCTCCTTCCCCTCCCTTTCCCTAAATAGGCTCGGCAACGCATCTGCAACTCCTTTGGTTTTGCAGATGTTCATGGGCGGCGATGACTACATGTTATAATGTAAGGTGGCTCATACTAACTTTAACTTTATTCTACCCGTGAAAATAGACGGTGTAATGGAATCGAAACATTAGAAATTAAATAATATCAATGTAACACGAAAAAAACATAAAAAGGAGTTTCATTTTGTCTAATATTCACGTAAGTGTCATAAACCAGTAAGAAGGAATTTATCTTTTCGACTGGCTTTTTAGTTGTATTCTTAGTAAATTTTGAGTAGCGTCGGCGGCGTCGTCCGCATTAAAATTGATTTTGAAGCTAATTGGGTTGGAACAACGTATTGTACTTGTTCCCGTTTTTATTTCTGCTTATCACCAACTCCCAAAATTCAACATCATCTAAAATTATATTAATGAAGTTATTCATTAAATTAATTGTTAAAGCTGTATGTTTTCATAAACTAATCGCCTTAGGCATACTGGAATTGCGGCCACATTTTTATTAAGATTTCTACCCAGATATCTTTGTTTGCGTCTTACCTTCTTTTGTGTTTTAGAAAATTAATCGGCCCTGTATTAAATAAGTTGTCAGAAACAGAGATTATGATTAAACGAGACAAAATTTAATTTATCTTAGCCTGGAATTAATTCATAAAATTTATGAAAACAATTTTTAGCCTTTTCTCTCGTAGCTTTAAGATAAATATTTCTTTTGTGAACTTAATGACGATATTTTATTAGAGTACTAGCTTTCCGCCCACGGCTTCGCCCGCATGGTTTCTCGGCTTTTCTGCATTACATTTTTTCCCGGTTTTGCAACATTTTTCATTTATGCTCCGCTCCTATTGGTCTTAGCGTGATGATATATAGCCTATAGCCTTCCTCGATAAATGGGCTATCTAACACTGAAAGAATTTTACAAATCGGACCCGTAGTTCCTGAGATTACCGCGTTCAAGTAAACAAACAAACAAACTGTTCAGCTTTATAATATTAGTATAGATTAGATTCCACTATTTTTTTAATTATAATAATTTCTGTTGCTGATCACAATTGACTATAATCTGCAATATCAGAATCTCACCTCCTATTAAAGGTAAAAAAAAAGAACTGTCACCTCAATAAACGGTGA
The DNA here is from genome assembly GCA_958496365.1 of Subacronicta megacephala. Classification (NCBI taxonomy): domain Eukaryota; kingdom Metazoa; phylum Arthropoda; class Insecta; order Lepidoptera; family Noctuidae; genus Subacronicta; species Subacronicta megacephala. The sequence goes on from OY292526.1 coordinate 6,438,682, forward strand.
CAGAATAGCTCGATATTTTATTCAAGTGAATGCTAAAACCTTTAACATCAAACACTCCATACATACAAAGTTACGGTCACACATATAAAGTACAACGACATCATTACATAAACAAAAACATTACTTGTTCGGCGTTCAGTAACTAGGTTCATAATCGTCTGACAGTTGTACAGATTGCGATTGCTTATGCTATCACTACTGTCAGTTGTTTACAGACCATCGACGCGTGCGCGCGTTCCATTTTTGACGTTCCGCTTTTGGTTTTGACATTAGTTATCATTACTGTGATTGTGATTTATATTTGAAAAATGGAATGGCTGACAACAGACGACGGTTAGTGTTCTAATTTGGCGTTCATTTCTATAAGAAAATTTAACTAAATGCTATGCCTAATTTTAGTATAATCGAAACCGGTTGTGATGACGAACACTAACAAATATTTATTATTATAATTCTTCAACAAATTTACATTTGTGTCGAACATTGGTTTTAACAATAACAAAAAAAAATATATAATCATAGCAAATCCAGAAACATATTCATACACATTCTTTGTAGAAATAAAGAAACATTAAGAAATTATTAAGAAATATACTAATGTACGTCGAACTCGTTATGCTGTTGTTAGGTTTCCATAGTTGCAAGTGTATGTAAATTTAGAATTAATATTCGCGTTTTTTTAAAACTGGCAAGTGCGAGTTTGACTCGCGCACGAACGGTTCCGTACCATTAACTATAAAAACGGCAAAAATATCACGTTTTTCGTATGTGAGGCCCGTTAAATAGTTATTTTATTATGTTTTTTAGTATTTTCTGTTATAGCGGCAACAGAAATACATCATCTGTGAAATTTTCAACTGTCTAACTATCACGAGTTACGAGATACAACCTGGTGACACATAGACAGACAGACGGACAGCGGAGTCTTAGTAATATAATAATAATATTAAAATGGTCCCGTTTTTACCCTTTGGGTACGGAACCCTGAAACAATGTCTATTTTTCCATTCCTAATACAGGCATAAGTGTAGTTAAGGGTTTGGGCCACACCCAACTCAGTATTTGTACGATGAACCATACAACTCAATAATTTAACTTAATCAGCAAATTACCCAATTGCATAAATCAACCTAACGAATCAATCAGTACGTAATAAGATCGCGACAAACGTCGTCGTGCGTGCTCCCTCGCTCCTTTAGCAGTCTGTAATAGTGACAATAAACGGGTTTTACTATTATAATAGCAGTTATCATTTTTACACCAAACATAGATAATTTCTACATGGTCCTTCGAGCAATCGTGCGGGACCTCGCGAGTTTTTGAAAGTTTCCGTCCGGAAGGAAAGCTTGTGTCAAATCGGACCAAAAATTTGTGAGGAACTCGTTCAGTGAACTATCAGTGAAGTGGGGACAGCAGTTCTCATCAAAGGATACCACAGCAAGACGTCAGCAGCAGTACGTCGCCAGCAGCAAGGAGACAGCATCAGCAGCAGATCTGTCTTCGCACGTAACTATATCCAGCAAACGGTCGTCCGCAACGAAGAACTCAAGTAAGATCTTTCCTTTTTTTTCAAGCCTAACATTTAGCAATGGCAACCAGCAAAATGGAAAATCTTTATGATTCTCAACTTGAGATTAGCGATGCGATGAAAAAACTAAAAATTAACTTAAAAAAGGATGGAGCCGATAGGAAAACGGTAGACTATTTCAAACGTCGGTTGGAATTACTTGAAAGTTATTGGTTAGATTATCAAAACAATCATATGCGTATTTGTGCGTATGGTGTCAAAGAGCATAAATATTTTAAGAATTCTGAGCATGAAGAAGTGAGTGCACTTTATACCAGCATTAAAGCGTTAATTGGTGAGCAAAGGTTAGCATTAGCAGCTAAAGATGTTCCTCCAACTCCAGTAAGGCGTACTGACGAAAGACAACAAGAGGAAATCGAACCAGGTCCAAGCACTAAGCGAGTGATAGAGTCACGGGGCTCCACTAGTAAATTGGACGATATGATTCGCAAACAAGCAGCGAATATCAAAGCTTTTAAGAGAGCCGTGAGCAACGTAGAGCTGGATTCCGTCAATGAAAAGTGGGAGTTGGAAGACGCCCTTAAGACAATACAGTCGAAGTGGAATCAGGTCGACACGCTCCACTGGGAAATCGATGGTGAAATGTGTGGAGTAGATGAGGAATATGATCTGGTCTATAACATAAATGAGCAAACGTTTATTAACATCAAAAGATCCATTAATAAAAAACTCTCGTCCGTGGCCCACAGAGAGCTCAGCACTCCACAGATGGATATCCCTGTATTTACGGGCAAATATCATCAGTGGATTCCTTCAAGGATTTATTTCATGAGGCCATTCACAACAATCTTTCCTTATCAGATGCACAAAAGATGCAGTTTTTGAAAGGAAAATTGCGAGGTGAAGCAGAAAAAATTATACAGCATCTTCCAATAAGTACTAGCAACTATAAAACTTGCTGGGAACTTTTAAATCATCGCTACAACAATAAAAAACTGATTTTTACGTCTATTGTTAATACTTTATTAGGTTTACCTAGCATGCAACAGCAATCTTTAGTTCAAATCAAAAAATTACACGACGTAACACTCGAAAGCCTACACGCCATCAAAAATTTGGGTGTAGACATCAGCACTTGGGACCCACTTCTTGTACACTTATTGTCACAGAAGTTGGATTCCGAGACGTTCGCAGATTACATCGATTCCCTAACGAATGCAAGGGAACTCCCAGCGCTACAAGAGTTTCTTGACTACTTAGAAAGCAAGTTCACTAGTTTAGAAACCTCGCGTAGAAAACATGAGCATTCTACGCAAAAGTTGAGCCATGAGGCAAAACCCTCTGGATCTAAAAATCATAGCATCTACAATAATCAGCATAGCAACAACAATTTGAAATCATTTTCTAAAGCATTACACGTGTCCTCAGCATTCAAATGCCTTTATTGCGGTCAACAACACGGCCTATATAATTGCAAAAAGTTTTTAGAATTGACTAACGAAAACAAACTAAAAACAGTTGCGAAATTAAAAGTATGCATGAATTGTTTATTTGATCATAATGGACAGCAGTGCATTTCTACCAAACGATGTCGCAAATGCGATGGAACGCATAACACTATTATGCATGACGCATGCACGAAAACGAGGTCGTCACCAGAAAACAACGCTATTACAACCAACTTAAGTCAAAGTAATGAAAATAATAGCATGTCTATTTCATCCCATGTCGCTTCCTGTGACTCGAAAACAAATGAAGTGATGCTGGCTACAGCATTGATAAAGGTGATGGCTGTCGATGGATCACATCAGGTTTTAAGAGCCTTGATAGACCCAGGCTCTCAAGTATCTCTCATCAAGGAGAGTGCAGTGAAAAAATTAGGCTTACAAAAATCACGATGCAACGGTGTCATAATAGGTATTGGAGAACAGCAAAACAATTGCAAAGGAAAGCTGACTATTCACTGTATATCGAACTACAACGATTTTTCATTTAGTACGGATGCACTTATAATGAATAGCTTGCTGGGACACTTGCCTAGCAAATCATATGATCGGCCGCAATGGTCTCATATTGAAAACTTAAAGTTAGCAGATCCCGAATTTTACTGCAGCCGTCCAGTAGATTTATTATTAAACGCCAATGTCCATGGTATTATATTGCTATCAGGATTGATTAGAGGAGAAAATCCTTCCCAACCCGTGGTACAGCAAACCCAGCTGGGATGGATTATTTACGGAGGTGGTGAAATGACGTCATATCACTGCAACGTAGTGTTAAACAATATTCAGGACATTCAGCGGTTTTGGGATATTGAAGACATTAGCGAGGAATCAACACTGTCAATAGAAGACCAAGAATGTGTTGATTATTATTTGTCAACGACAAAACGACAAGCTGATGGTCGCTATGAAGTTAGGCTACCTCTAAAATCAGATGTCAACGAGAAGTTAGGGTCTTCCAAAGAAATGGCATTGGCACAGTTTCAAAGCTTAGAGCGCAAATTCAAAAAACAACCTAACTTAGCAGCTCAATATAAATCATTTATCCATGAATACCTCGCTTTAGGTCATATGGTGCCCAGTCAAATCAATAACAATCAAACGGTGTCTTGTTACCTACCGCACCATGCAGTGCAAAGATCTGAATCAGCGACAACGAAGCTTCGTGTCGTATTCAACGCGTCTGCCAGAACGTCTAGTGGATACAGTGTCAATGACTTCATGTTCAAAGGACCTAATTTGCATCAGGATCTTCAAGGACTTATTATAAAATGGCGTCAATATCGGTATGCGTACACAGCCGATATTGAAAAAATGTATAGGCAAATTATGGTTAGCAAAGCAGATCAAAAATATCAACAGATTGTATGGAGAGACACTCCAACTCAATCAATCAGGTCATACCAACTAGCAACAGTTACTTATGGAACCAAGTCAGCACCCTTTTTAGCCATGATGACCTTGCGACAGTTGGCGAAGGATGATCAAAACAGATACCCAGAAGCCTCCAAGGTCTTAACAGAATCTTTTTATGTAGATGACTTAATTCATGGGTCTCACTCTATAGAACATGGAAAGCAACTCATATCCAATTTAAACCAGTTATTACAGTCAGGAGGTTTCAAATTACGAAAATGGTCGTCAAATCATTCCGAACTCTTAGCAAATATTCATAATATCGACAGTGACGGAGAAATTATATTTAATTTTAAAAGCGAAAACACATCAAAAACATTGGGCTTACGTTGGAATTCGGTGGATGATCAATTTACTTTCAAATACAATTTAGAAAAACAAGTCACAAAATTAACGAAACGAATACTTTTGGCCGAAATATCCAAATTATTTGACCCTTTAGGTTGGATCACGCCGGTATCAACTAAACTAAAACTTCTATTCCAAAAACTATGGGCAGATAACATGCTTTGGGATGAAGAAGTTCCAGAAAACATTAGCAGGGAATGGGAAACACTTAGCACAGACATTATAAACATTAATGAGTTCACAATACCACGATGGATAGGTTATCAACCTCATGACGTAATCGAACTGCACGGATATTGTGACGCATCAACAAAAGCTTATGCCGCAGTTATATACGCGCGTATCAAGAAACAAAATGGGGTTTCAATCGTTTTAGTTGTAGCCAAATCTCGATTAGCACCTATTTCGAAAAACATATCATTACCGAAATTAGAGCTGTCTGGTGCTGATTTACTAGGCAGACTGATGAAGAAAGTGATCAGCTGTTTAGGAGAGCAGAAAGTTCGCGTGTTTGGATGGACAGACTCTATGGTAGTTTTGGGTTGGTTGCAAGGTGATCCTGGACGCTGGAAACCGTTCGTAGCAAACAGAACGAGAAGCATTTCTAAGGTCATTAAACCAGATTATTGGCGCTACGTCAAGTCAGAGGAGAATCCAGCGGACGCAGCTAGCAGAGGTATCTCAGCCTCACAATTAAAAAATCATAATTTGTGGTGGTAGGATTTTAACGAATAAGGCCCTTGCGCCTTATTCGTTAAAATCCTTTGATGAAAAGGTTGCATCATCAAAGCAAAAGACATTTACAACCGACCAGGAGTTAAAAGCAAAATACGCTCAAGGTCAATGGTCAAATGCTACCATTCAGAATAAAGAGTCTGGAAGTATTATAATGAAAATCCTAGAAAACTATAGTTCGTTTTCAAAAATTATCAAAATTGTTGCATGGATACTTCGAGCTACAAAAACAATGCAATGTACGAGTGACGCAACGTCAGCAATTCACAAGTCATTGCCTTCATATCTCACATTACGTGAATTTCATAATGCCAAAACATTAATTATAAAGTATGTACAGAGAACATCATTCGAACATGATATTGAATATTTAAGAAAACAGGGTAAATTAAGCAATAATAGCAATTTACTTAACTTAAACCCATTTATCGATCGGGAAGGGATTCTACGAGTAGGTGGACGGTTAGGTAAAGCCCAGATTGGCATGGAAATGAAACATCCAGCAATAATTCCGCATAGCAGTCGTTTAAGTACACTCCTTATCAATCAGGCGCATCTACTAACCTATCACGGTGGACCTCGATTAACCCTGGCGAATATTAGGCAGAAATATTGGTTATTAGGAGGGAATCAAGCAGTTAAAAAGGAAATAAAGAATTGTGTAACTTGTAGGAAACATGCACCCAAGATCCAGCCTCAGTTAATGGGGGATCTACCAGAAGCCAGAAGCAATCCTGCCCAGCCTTTCTACCATACTGGTGTAGACTACACTGGTTATGTCGAGGTAAAAAGCAGCAAGGGCCGCGGAATAAGAGCAACAAAAGGATATATAGCATTATTTGTGTGCATGGTGACGAGAGCTGTACATCTAGAGCTGGTGTCAGATTTAAGCAGTTCAGCATTTCTAGCTGCCCTTCGTCGAATGTCAGCAAGAAGAGGGGCCCCGCGTCACATATACAGTGATAACGGAACTAACTTTGTTGGGGCTAACCGAATACTACACAGTTTCATGACCTACAAAGCATTTTTGATGACAAGTTCTTAGCTGAGTTGACAGATTTAAACATAGAATGGCATTTTAACGCCCCATCCTGGCCAAGTGCTGGGGGATTGTGGGAAAGAGCAGTTAGAAGCCTTAAACATCACCTCAAGAGGGTAGTGGGGGAACAAAGGCTAACTTTTGAGGAATATACGACTGTTTTAGCACAACTAGAGTCATGTTTGAACTCTAGACCACTGTGTGCGTTAACAGAAGACATCGATGACCTGGAAATACTTACTCCAGCTCATTTCCTGAACGGAAGGCCTGGAACAACAATTATTGAAACAGAACAAGATGCACGCACCAGGTGGACCCTATCAGCAAAGATTTCGAACGATATATGGAAGAAATGGAAATCTGAATACTTAACTCAGCTGTCAGTACGATCTAAATGGACTAAATCTTGTGAAAATATTAAAGTGGGACAATTAGTAACAATACAGGATGACAATCTGCCACCAGGGAAATGGATGATGGGTAGAGTTATAGAACTTCATCCTGGACAGGACGGATTCGTTCGGGTCGTATCATTAAAAACCAAAAATGGTATCATAAAGAGACCTATTATCAAATTATCTAATTTACCTATTCTACCTAGCAGCGAAGAAAGTAAGAAAAAAGAAATTACGATTGAAAAAGAAATATCAAAACTCAGCAAACCAAGATCAACTTTCGCATCAATGGCGATGGCATTAATATTTTTTATGTCATTGTTAACGACGTCCCAAGCCGCGTTTAGTATATCCACATTGCCTAGCAACATGTCATTATATTTTGACTCAGTTCATAATATGCAAGTTGTCAGGGATAAATGGACTCTCATCGTTTATTACAATATGTCTCCATACTGGGATGGCATGACAACTGCAACCAAATTCTTGAGTTACTTAGATAAATTGTGTAGCACACTACCCGATACAAGTCGTTGCAATATGATATTCGTTCAATTACAGCACGAGTACTCAGAATTGGAACATTATAATCGGTTACTCCTTAATCAGCAGTTTGACGCGCAGACCAGACAGCGTCGCGGCCTCATCAATGGAGTAGGTTACGTTGCAAATTCCCTTTTCGGAGTACTGGATCAAAACTTCGCGGAACAATATAAAAAGGACATTCAACTTATACATCAAAATGAGCATCATATTAACAATTTACTTAAAAATCAAACGTCTGTTGTAGAGGCTGAATATAATGTGCTTAAACGAACTGAGCAGAATATACAAATTCAGCATAAAACTATAAATAAACACCTTAATGAGTTAGATCGAGCAACTAACACTATTAAACAAACAGTGGAAAGATTAAGCGAAATTCAAGATTTCACTTTATCAGCCTTAACAGCAGTCAACTTGCTTCAAAATCTAAAAAGGATTCAAGAAACTTTACTTGACACCATCACCGACATCTATCACGGCAAATTTAACTCTCATTTATTGACACCAGATCAGCTAAAAAAGGAATTACAGCTAATTTCTGGCCAACTGACCAAGGATATAACCTTACCAGTCGATAACGTACAATCGGACCTGAGGTCAATATATAGCATGCTGAGAGTCAAAGCAAGAGTCATGAAAGACTATGTCATATTTGAAATCATATTTCCATTGTCTAGTCGAGATAGCTTCAAGATTTACAAAATCTTACAAGTTCCTCACCAAGCTGGAGTTGACATGCTTAACGTATTTCCGGTAGCTGAATACGTAGCCATCAATGTTAGAAAAGATGCTTACTTGTCAATATCATCAACTGAGCTTCAGCGATGTTTACAAAATGAAAATACCTATTTATGTACCCTAGATAAGCCAGTCAACTATCTATCCATCGACGAGAAATTTTGTAAACTTAACCATGCTAACAATCAATGCATAATCAGCAAGTCTCCATGCAAGGACATGTGGGTCGAGTTGAATGATCCGTCCAAATACTTATTTTTTTGTTGTAGCACTTACTCGTTACGGATTATTTGTCAAGAACAAGTTACCTATAAGCAAGTGACTGGAGCCGGCATCATTAATCTGCAACCTAAATGTATTATCAAAGGCAAAGATTTTGCTCTATACTCACGCTCTCAATCAGGGAATACTATCAAATTTGAACCAGATATAGAAAACCCACAGATTACAGACCTCAATCATTTCATTAACATATCACTATCACACTATACGGAATCTGTGAATCCGTTAAACAGTACCTTGGAAGACTTAGGACAACAGCTAAACCAACTGAAAGCAAATATATCTAACACGTCTGATGATGAAGACTGGAATTTATCAACGCACGACATTCATCAGTACACCATTTGCTATAGCTTGTTGGGCGCAGTAACAATAGCAGCAGTGGTGCTCCTGATAAGGAAGAAGATGACTTCCAGGGGCTCTTCCCAGATGGCAGTACCTTCAGTGGAGTTTTCGCGCACACAGGACTCGGTTGAACGTCAACCAAGTGATGCGCATCGTAGTGAAATGAACATAGTGAAAGTTACGCGAAAGCAGAGTATGGCTGACCGTGAGCCTTGTGTTGTGGATGTGGTGGCTAGCACTAATAATTTAAGCGGTGTACAGGATATTGCCTCTTCCCCTATACCGCATAAACGTACCTACTAATTTTTTGGGCAAATCCCATCTAATTGTTAACAATCATTGTTTTATATCTCATCTTAAAATGTATCATTTTTCGCCCGGGAGCATGTACGATGAACCATACAACTCAATAATTTAACTCAATCAGCAAATTACCCAATTGCATAAATCAACCTAACGAATCAATCAGTACGTAATAAGATCGCGACAAACGTCGTCGTGCGTGCTCCCTCGCTCCTTTAGCAGTCTGTAATAGTGACAATAAACGGGTTTTACTATTATAATAGCAGTTATCATTTTTACACCAAACATAGATAATTTCTACAGTATTCTTAAATGGCAGCTTAGGAACTAAAAACAAATCCAAAATAATCCTAACTACAATGTTGACTTACTGAGTTTCCTAATTTGTGAGACAGTGATAACAAACTAATGCGTTCTATTTACATGTGATAAATAAATATTTTGTGTTTTTATTTATTTTCATTCACATCATGTCACGGTCAAGTCTCTCCGAGAACCGACATTTTTGTAGTCTGTGGTACGGACAAACGTTGGAGCAAACCAGTTCTCGAGTGGAGACCGCGTCTAGGCAAACGTAGTGTAGGACGGGTGGAGTGACGTTTGCGGAAGGCGGCTGGCACCAATGAATGAATGAACAGAGCTGAAGATCGATCTGATGATGATTTATTTTTATTCTACTTAAGCCCAGTTTGTAACTACTTCACTAGGCCTTCGTTGTATTAAAAACATAGTTATTGTATTCAAATAATTGAAGCACAGATCTAATACATACCTAAATTCGGTTGAAAATAATGTTATCTTGTTCTTCTCTCACCAGGGTCATGTACTCATTAGTATTATTCCTATTGCTGTATGTAAGTATTGCAATAAAAAAAACAAGTGTCATCCGATTCAGTGCAATCTGTCAATCAAGTGGATTTATCAGAGTGAATCATTACAATAACCCGTTGGTGATATATTTATTTGTAACTAGCTGCTTCCCGCGTTTTCACTAGTGCCATCTACCGGGTCCAACTATAGCCAAGAACCATACCTACAAGAGCACCATAATTACAAGAAACTAATTTCTTCAAGATCAGTCAAGCCATTTAGGAGGAGAATCATTTTTATGTATGTACACACGGCTACACATCAAGCTATACAAAACCAGTTTAGACTCATCTCCCATTATAAACGTTTCCCGCACGAGGCCAGTTTATACTGGTTATGTATAGCTTGATGTGTAGCCGTGCGTACATACGAAGACGATCACATTTGTTATCATTTTTATGGGTCGCACTCATATCAACATTTTAATCTCTTCATAATAAAGACAGTTAGTTATTATTCTTCATTCTAAATTCAAAATATTATTATCCAATCGAACTATCTAATTCACCTATTGTAATGCTCTGTCGGACATAGGTTTTTCAGAAATTACGTTAATTAATTTGCTTTGTAAAGTTACTAGACATCATTTTCGATAGATTGCTTTTTCGCTGACATTGTTGTTGAATTCAATACTTCTATAATTCTAAGTATTAGCATTTTGTGATTGTCCTTATCACTAATAGTAGGTAATTATTAACTTGCTGGATCATAATATTTTAACTTGTGCCACTATTTAATTCAATCAACTACAAGCGTCACTTAGATTAATCTAAATATATAGCTGTATTAACAACAGCAAAAAACTCTTAACTCTTTTTTCTATAAACACAGTACCTCATAAGATAAGGTGGCCAGCAACCATATCTACTGCATTCAAGTTCCTATTTCGAAGATAAAATTCCAACTGCAGTTTTTGTACGGCGAGAAACCGCTCAAGAATTGCACTCACCACTAAAACACCACCTAGATAGGAAATATATTCTTTTAGTAGAATATATTTTTTCTTATTTAATTTTTTCATTCTGTAAAGGAGAATGTGAAAGTTCTAAAGGCTGGACATTAAAACGTTTGATAAGTAAAATAGTACTGTTTTTAAACGGCTTCCATTTTCTCGTTCATTCCAGGAAAATACAGAATAGAATCCCTGTCAGCTGCTACTTTCCCCGGTGCATTAACAGTGAGTATTTGCAGTAAATACAGTAAAACTATTTTGTTTTGTTTCGATGTCTCGTTTAACTGATGTACCTTCGCTCCCCCGATAGAATATACAAAGTGGGAGTGGGTATTAAATTTTGTTTTGAATTAAATAATTTTGGAAAAATACTAAGCTAACCGAGTGACCCTACGTTAAAAAAAAGAAAGCTTCCGCTTTAGAGATTAAGGTCTCTCTATAGAATATTTGTATCGGATGGGCGCCAAGACACTTGGCGAAGTACCTATCGAAGTGTGCACCTTAACCATTACACCAAACAAACGTGCAGTCAAAAATATTAATAATAATTCAATAACATGTTAAATGACTGAACTGCCAAGTGCTCCTACATCTCTAATTCGAATCCAATGCACTTACTTCTAAGTTTTCATATGCAGTAACGCTCGTTTAAAATGGTAAGGACAAACATTTTGAGGAAACCGGCATGCCTGAGAAATTTAGTCGATAGCGTGTCTGTCATCCCGGATAACGCTTATGTGGTGGACTATAAACCCAGTAGTGGACGACAATGATGATAATAATTATGATAAATAGATAATTATACGATTCTTTATAATCGCTGCGTATTTAAAAATGAATGTACCTAGCTGTTTTGTATGGTTTCTTTTGTAAATACTACAAATGACGACATTCAGGAGACAGAGCTCCTTTGCATTGTGACATATCTGGTTGCTAACAAACCTTATTTTATTTATTTTTATTCATACATATTTAATAGTGGTTATAAAGTATTAAAACAATATTACAAATCATGTTTCAGATAATCAGGGAATCTTTTTGCCAAGATGAGTCGGTGTGTATCGGCACAGAGGTAAACAAGAACCCTGTGGCAGCCGAAGAATTGTTGGAACTATGCGCAGACGCAGCATTGGATGGTGTGTCGCTGGTTGCAGTTGCTACCGACACTGGAGAAGTAACAGCAGTAGCCTTTAATAAACTGCAGGTAATTTATTCAGTAAATGAAATCGTATGCCATCAAACTATTTGACTTGTCTCAATTTCTCAATTGCTATTGCTGCCAACAGTTTATTTTTATTAAATACTTTAAGTTCAAGTTCAAGTTCTTTATTCGTTTAAATGTGGTGTACAAAAGTTGTTACAATATATTTTAGTTCTACACATTTGCTATTTTATTATGCTCTTCGTGCAATCTCTTCGATTCTTCTTCACCACCACATCTCAAACCTACTTACTTCAGAAAGTATAGTCATAATAACTATATAAAACATAATAATATATTAGTATAATTATATATTCCTTTGAATAATTATGTTTGGAATAGCTGCGTTGAAACATACACAACAATATTTACCTTACGATTTTTACATACTGCGGACTCGTATCTACGACTTGAAATTCCCTTTGAAATTTCCGGATCTCATTACTGCGCTTCATACTAATTAACTAAGGTAATTAATGTTAAGCGTCAACATGGCATTGTAATGTGTTTCCGTGTTGGAATCGCTGTTTGTGGCAGTACTTTGTACGACTATACTTCAAGACAAAGTACTGTTAAAACAGGAAATTATCGGACCAATCAGATTATCGAACCTTTAGTACATAAATGTATAAAGTGCCAAGTGGCAAATAAGATTTTTTATTTGATTTTGATTTGACTTTAAATACAAAATTAGTAGGTTAAAAACGTTCCACGACCATAAGTCGTGGCGAATTTTTGAATTCCAAAGTTAAATATATACTTCATCATCATCATCAACCTATACTCGTCCACTGCAATTATACAGGTATACTTTAGTAACAAGAATTGTAATGAATTCGAAAACACTAAATATTTCAGGTAGCAACAGCAGATACATCAGATAAGCCCTTCTTTGAAATATTTGCTGAAGAACGATGCACGCAACCATCATCCCGGGCTTTAATAGAGTGGATGGCAGAAGTGGACGGCAGATGCAACTTCTTCGAGAAGTAAGAATAAAAATGTATATTACGAGTATCAAGGTGAAGGCGTGAAGTTCTGATTCTTTCGGTATTACGACTAGACTTAGAACTGGTTGTCTAAATATTTTTAAGATTATTATTATAAGCCTGTAGTGTCCCACTGCATGGCACCCCCACCCTTCTTCCACTTCTCTCTGTGGCTGTAAAGGACCAGTCTTTTTGATAAGAGGAGCTGGAGTCTTATTAAAGAGACTGGTCCTTCCGTCATCTCCGTCTGGGCTTGCCGCGTTGTCGTCTGCCAGTAAGTGGGACCCATTGGTCAGTTTTCAATAGTATTGTGAAAAAAATATACTTTTAATTTTGTTCCATAACAAAGTGTCTGAAGGTCCTGAAGTTGTTAATTTCTACGCTTATAAATTATCTTTCTGCGTTTTAAAAAAGTATTGATTTACCTATTCGTGCGTCAAATTCGACGAATCAACCCCTGGCACACTTCAAACACGCTTGTATATTATAGTAAAATATCTCTCTCAATTTAAGTTTTATTCCTACTCGGTTTTTTTAGTTTCGAATTTTAAAAGAAACAATTGACGATACGCTATTGAGGTAGGAAATAAAAACAGTTGTTTTTTGTTACATTTTAATTTACATTATCTTTGTAAACGCAAAAAATATAGTTGTTCTTCACTACATAGTATAAAACAAAGTCGCTTTCTCTGTCCCTATGTCCCTTTGTATGCTTAAATCTTTGAAACTACGCAACGGATTTTGATGCGGTTTTTTTTAATAGATAGAGTGATTCAAGAGGAAGGTTTATATGTATAATACATACATATTTTAGTATAGAAAAGCCGAGAAACTACGCGGGCGAAGCCGTGGGCGGGAAGCTAGTTATTAATAAAGCGTAAAATTGCGAGGCACGTCCCTCAATAAATTGTTCCTTGTTTTCCAGCCATTATGCCCAGGGTAATCTCGTTTGACATAATGAAGAAATACGTTATGCATATGTGGTTTGATGTGCTAACTGGGGCCATGCTTTATATATATTTTTTTATCTTCTTTAGGAATTCTTTACCTAAAATCGTCATTTAGCGTCTAGTACGAGGGGTTAACAAGATTACTAGTAATGTGCGACCCGCACTGCTAGTAAGCTTTTTTTTAAAAAACAATGACTTTTTGTACTTCCAACAATAATCTCGGAAGCCTCCCGTACTTTTCTCTTAATTGTGATTGTACACCGTTAGGCGTAGTTTTAGCCGGCCTCACTTCTTTGTTCGTAAAGTTCCATCCTAACTTTTTATTTGATCTGAGTATGACCATGGCTACGGCCATGGTATTCATAACATTCGCCACAAATTTAACAGGATCAGATGTAAAATCCGATTATGAATCATCTGACGTATGTAAGTAATGTTCACACGCCTACACAACAAGCTATAGAAAACTAGTTTAAGCTGGCCTCTTATTGTATGGAAATTTTATACAATGTGAGATCAGTTTATACTGGATTTTTATAGGTTGACCTGTAGCTGTGTGTTTGACCCGATTATTATATGAAAAATCTGACGTGTATTCTCGGCCTTAAAATATCTAATAATATTAATTTAAAAACTCACTACAGCAAATTAAATTCAATAGACTCAGTAACGGATGTTAAATAATTTCCTTCGCATAAATATTCCTTTTGTTTCAAGTTCAAATGCCAGCAACATTAATTGTTTCTAGGATAGCTAACTACTTTAAACAGAACTACTGAATAACGTTAACAAAGGACATTCCGGTTGATTGCCACTCTTGATCCATTAAGATCTAGCTATTGTCTTCCTTGGACTATCTCGGAACCATTCTGAGCATTTGATATTTACAATAAGTAATTTAAGTATTCTTCTATTTTTGAAACAACTATAATTGTCTATTTATTGGTAGGCAAGTTTTTGGATTTTTGATTTTGTATAATTTCTTAATCAAAACAAACTTCTAGCTAATGCTACTATCGAATAACGATACAAAAAACACTATAGGAATGTAGCCCAATGTAGTACGATGGTTAGCGTGGATAGCATTCAGATAGTAAAGGAAATTTTTGAGAATGAAATTCTTATCACCTCTTTTATTTTTTCAGATGTAATGTCGACTGCAGCTTAGAAATTATGTTTCTTGCAACGCATCGCGACCACAGATCCCGCAAACTGGGGACGATATTGTGTAGAACCTCCATAGAACTAGCAAAGAAGCTAAAAGCTGGTCCTGTTTCTCACATGTCAGTAGAAGATTTAGGTCCAAAATATTCCATCATGGTACCTAGGAAACCTATAGGTGAAGTACCAAAGATATGCCAAGCGTTATGGACGGCAGAACCTACACAGAAAATTGGAAAAGAGTTGGGTTTCACCGTCGGTCTACGAGTATCTTTCGCAGATTTTTATTACAATGGCAAAGCCTATTCTGAGAGAATAGGTCGTGAAGTTTTTGCTGAAGCTGCTTTCAAAAGAATCGATTGACTTATCAAAAATTATAAGTTAATAATGTAAATATCTTTAATTTTAAAATAATATGAACTTTCTTTATTCTTTTTCATTATATTTATAAAAATCAAAACCTAGGGAACTTATGCGAATGACAGATCATATTATTTTTGACAAGAAAACTGTAATGATATAATTTGCAAAATATATATGTTTGATTCAATATAAGATATATATAAGATTCTTACACCCTAAAAATACCTGCCAAATAAAAAAAAAATCTTTCTGTGAAATTTAATCTTTTCGTACAATATAAGGGTTTCAATCGAAAGCGATGATTGATTATTAAGTATGCCTGCATATAATAGTACCACTAGTACTGTGACGTTACTAAGGGAACTGGGGAAGGGTAACAAATGAAAATCATTACGGATAGTCTGTACATCGTTAACATCGAGCCGGTCTTGGCTCGGTCACATAGCCCGACATCTCTAATTGCATCGTCCAACTTCTCACAAATTGGTTCTAGTTAATTGATTTGGATTCGACATTGAATTTGTCGCTTTGTCGCTTCGTGTCGCTTGTCGATTAATCTATTAGTCTGCTATTGTCATCTAGTTGCTGATCATTTGAATACTGAATTTTCGATAATACGACCGTATTGAAATAGGAAGCAAAAATATAACACATATTCCTCTCATATAAAATATGGTCTAAGCAATATGACAAGGTAAATCTTACTGAAACCTAGACTAAAAAGATATATCAATCACGTTCTATCGATATTAGAGATTATCAATTTGATTGATATATCTTCTAAACTAAGATAGGTTTATTCTAAAATCTAGATTCTTAGACCACCTTTTGTAATAACAGCATGTTGGTGGTTTTTTTGGCCAGTGTGAATGCTGAAGTTACCATTTAAGGGACGAGACGAGACGTTGACGGGTCATCAACATGACGCATAAATTATCATCTGGGGGTCTAGCCAATGTCACATCTTCATTATCGATGGCGAAGATATCCGAAATTATGTCAAATCGTATGGATTTGACATAATTTCATCATGTGACATATCGAAAGATTATGCCAATTCAATACATTTCAGACTTCTCGAACTTCGTTATCGATATGGAAATGTAACATTGTCTAGGGCCCCTGTTTACTCGCTGACACGTCGACACTCTCCTTGGAATACATTATACAAGTGTGCTGTGTTGCTAGGCAAGCACACGAGTACCTTATAATGGCTGTAGTTTTTTATTGTATGCTGGAAGCGTTCGACCTTAGTTTTGCCTAGTGTAAAGTTCAAACAAGTTCTCAGATCAGGGTCCCACGTATAAAGCTAGCCAGACAAATTAGTAGGTCATACTCCTAAACGTGTTCGGTTATGTTCAATTTTGCACTACGCATTTCAAATCGCGTTCTGTATTTTTTCAAATATTTAAGGCGTCTGCAAGAAAAAAGGTAAGGCATGGACTATATAAAATTTGAAAAGTATTGACTATCGTTCTATCAATATTGTATTTTACTCTCAAACGAAACTATACGGTCGGTTGAAGACACTATATTAATATTTAAACGTACAAGTCTTATTTCATACGTCAACGAGTCAGAAAATTAGAACAGAAAGAGCTCTCTTCTTTTATCCTAAGTACATTTGACAGAAACGCTGCGAGGAGCTTTGTGCCTACATCCAGTAATTTTGGTAACACATGTTTGCTCAGTCATATTGTACTATTTATTTAGGTCCACAACCTTCTGTGAGTCTCTGTTGTTTTTAGATCCCTCGAAAGTTGGAACAGTTTTTCTTTTCTGTTAGATTTCACGTATATTTTGCTGTTACATAATGCTATTTTCGCTTTGTTTAGCACCTGTGAAAACAAACAACAAAGGTTATATTAAACTTAACAGATGGTCAAAAGGTGATGACAGTGGTGATAACATGACTGTACTTATACTATATATGTACTTGACTGATAATGATATCTAGTGAAAGTTAATTTAATGCTAAAGCAAGCAAAAGTAATGTCAATAAAAAAGCAAATACTGAGAAGTGTTTAAACCACGAATAAGCAGTACCTAATGATTTAGATACTGGTTGAAATAATGTTTTATCGATAAAACAATACAATTAATGATAAAAATAATTGACATCATAATGAAACGAAGTCTTCAATGCTTCGATCTGTTGGTTTGTTTTTGTTTGTTACCAGTGTAGCGTTCTGAAATGGATCCTCTTCCAATTGTTTGCGAAGCGTTTGCGACGTAATGATCAATTATGCCAGGAATTTCCATTGTGCGGGTAGTTTTACTTTAAATATTGCCTACAGTATAATTCTGGTCTTGTAAATCGGTTTTGTTTTTATTAAATCGTAGAATGTTGCATTATCTTCACATGACCCGTCCCTTGCTCTAAATGAGAAAATTTCTTGCTTCTGGAATTTTACTTAAAAAGTTAAAAGCTAAAACATAGAACAATTGGAATTAAAGTATGACAATAATACCTGTGTTTACTAAAGTACATTAAAGCGATCTCAACGGATCCTCAGATCGGATTCGCTTTGCATAGCACTTGAAATTCAAATGGTGCAGTTCATATTGAGCCTCCCCCTGTCTAAGTGCCTTCTGTTGCTATGGTAACCGTATCTGCAGTACCCTTTACTCATCTCGTATATTCACGCAGTAACAATTGGAATTTAAAGTGGACGTGAAATAATTATATTTATTTCTTTTCTACAAAGAATACGTTTAATTTCATTTCGAATCATAATAAATTCGTCAATTTCATTGTTTAACATGCATCATGCATAAGTATTATGCAGTCATTTTGCAACTTAGAGAAATTTCATTTTGTGAAAGTTCAATAATTTAGTTCAGTGGACTTTTGAATCATAAAATCTCAAGCGTAAAAGTTTTTATAATAGGTAAATGGTATTTTCAATCTAAAAGAAATATTTTCGTATAAAAGCACTCAAATACGCGGCAAAAAACATTTCAGGAAGGTATATTATTTTAACCCATCTCCAGCCACGAGAGCGGTAAAAAATTCCAAACTGCTTTTATTCCATTAAAAGCCCCTAAAACTACTCCGCGAGTGCTCGAAATTATTATCTCCGTTTTTCCCAAAGGGACAGGTTAACGTTGGGACAAAAAATATGCGCAGATGGCAGGTGTGCTATAGACTGACACTTAAATAAGAAAAATATTTGTGTAAAAAATAATTGTGAGTGCTTGGTAGCTTATTATTTACTATTCGGGAAACTGTCGTTATTATCTAACATAATATTACAGGCATCAAAAAGTGTTCGGCAGCTTTTGTTTTCCGGAGGTTTAAAGTTCGGTGGATTTTTTTAAAGGTTCTATGTAATGCGGGACGATCCTATAAACCCAAACTACGCCCGCTTTCAAATATAGGACCTTACACCTAGCCTCAATATGAAATCAAAGCTGACAATAATTTCTTCTCATGTTTTAATAAAACAAAATTATTTCAACTCAAATATTTCAAATACATTTCAATTTAAACTTCTCTTACAATAAATCAGTATTGTTCAAAGTAAAATAAATAGCATCTGATATAACCAGCACAGCTTACGTGGAAATATTGCTTTCGATTTTTCACTGTGGTGCAGGTAAGGCTTTAAATTGTGGTTCCAATTGTTTCGCACCCTTATCATTGCACGGCGAAGCATTTTTCCAATCCCAAGCCTCTTCGATGTGTCGGGGTTACAAGTACCCGTAATGTGCCCTTAAGTGTTGGATTAAGGCTATAGGAAAAGGTGCTACTGAAGGTACTGGTTTGTATCACTTACGCGAATATTGGACATTGAAATAAAACTAATTTTGTATGATAAAATCCAAAACAAGGATTTAGTAGGATCTATGCCTGGTTAATGTCAATAGACACGACCGCTTTTACATGGAATCTAACATACCGGCGAACTGTAGGTGCATACAAGTAAACCTTTGCTAAAACTTTGGGGAATACAGGCGTGATGATATTGTATGGTACAGTATGTCAATACTTTTGGTATGTTTTCAAACTGTGAAAAAGTGTTTTCAACGGCCTGTACACTTATCATGAAATATGCTTTATTATAACTTAGTCTATATTATTATTTATCTATTATCTAGCTATTCATGTAGCTCTTATTTTTTTTGTAATTTTTTCAAACCGTATTGCTATTCCTTTTTCGGGACCGAAAACAATAAATAACAGAATAGCCAACGGGGTGGCTATTTAGCAATTCCAACGAATTGTCAAGACGGTTCCGTACATTCGTTTTGTTGCGAACGTGACCTCACATACGTCACTATAAAACACGCTAAGGACGCAGGACCCGATGAAATTTGCCTTTTACGATCTTCTCGTAAAGTAAATATCACTCATGTTGTCCGAAAAAAGATGTCCGCAGCGTAAATGCGCGCTTATTAAACCACTTTATTGGCTTATTTAGAATTTACGTCGGAATTTATTTTGTGTATCCTTTTTATGGTAGGTACATACGGATCTGGGGATCTGTTTTTATGTACGGTGTCATGATAAAGTGTAATACGAAGTCGTCACAGTTTTTATTGCTTTTTGGATAGGGATTGGTTTGTTAGAGAAAAGTTTCTAAGTGTCTGTGTTTTTTTATGATAGCTATCTGTGTCGCAAGGGACTTCACCCAGACACGAAACAAAATTCTGTGAAACACCCATATTTTTGTTTCAGGTGGGAATCAAACCGATACATTAGAGCAACGGTAGTTGCGACAGACTCTTCTAACAAAAGTACATCATAAAGATATGATTTTTTTAATGAAAGAAAATTTCTAGTGAAAGAAAAATTAGATCTCAGGCAGGGTTTGAACCTGTGTCTCTCTGGTTAAGTACAACCCGAAAACGTAAAATGTGGAAGAGAAATTCGATATCACAGGCAGTGGTCTCGGTAGCTTAGTTGGTAAAGCGTCTGGTGTACTTAACCAGAGAGACGCAGGTTCAAACCCTGCCTGAGATCGAATTTTTCTTTCACTTTAAATTTTCTTTAATTAGAAAATTCTTATCTTTGTGAACATTTGTGAAAATATAATAAAAAATAAGCAGTTAAAAGTACATCATACTGGCATAATTATGTAATCATATTCCTCCTTGCCGTTTCCTAAGTATTTTGAATCACTTCCAATCTAACCAAATGCACCTGAATATCAATATTTAACACGAAGCGAGTGCCATCAGACCTCCGCAACCTTATTTCTGGGCAACACCAATACTCTGAGGATAGACTGGCTGTTGGGCTTATTGAGCTTCTGCCTACCGCTAACGATTGTTTGCTATGGCTCTTTCTTCAAAAGGCCTGTTCAGATTTTGCCCTACATTGTTAAACTCGCATATATAATAACATAACTATTGTCTGGACTTTAAAAGAGACCATGATTCTCTGAGTTTGTTTCGACGTTTCTTCTCAGGTACTCAGATAGGAAACGTCGGCGCAATCTAGTTAAAAAAAAATGAAAAAAATCGACTTGTAAAAGTTTCTTTAAAAGATCTATTTATATAAGGACGTAGTTAAGCAGAAAGGACTCAATGCACACAATGGCTGAGTTAAATATGCCACCGTACTACTGTTAATATCTCGTAATGTTTTGCAAAATACACGGAAGGGTCACGTTGTGTTAAGAATGGCCACCCATCCACACACTAACAGCGGCTAGAGCAGCTTAACCTAGCAGATCGATTAATCAACTTAGTTATTACTTAGCTACGAGCCTACATATATTCAGGAAACCAATAAACAAAAACATTACTTTTAACACTTCAAACAATAAACACATTCAATACCCACACTTTTCTACCCACACAATCCTAAAAGGTTTCTTACTAAGCATAATGTTTCCTATAACGACAAGTAATTTTCCTCTGTAAACAAAAACTATGGCAAGAGAAATAAATAAACAATTCTTTCACGCGTCCTCGAGCTGGTTAAATAAAAGGGACGAAGTTTTTTCCAATGGGATGTAAATAACCGTCCCATCTGACAACCTCAAGGGCTTGAAAGCAATCTAGGGGCCTACTATTTTTCTTTTGAAAGCTACACAAAGCAATTGTTGGTCGGTATTGCTATCAGGGAAAAATAGGTGTAGCCATTCGCGGGTTGTATTGAATCGCTTTATTCTATTCTTGTTGGATGATAGGGAAAATGTTTGTGGTTTCATAGCGAAAAAGCCCTACTTATCTGTTGGAATTATAGATGATATTTCAAAAATATTTCAATTTTATCAAAGTAACTAGCATTCCAAAATTATTTGAATACCTATTAAGTACTTAGTACGACGCTTATTTCAGGCTTGCTAACAATTTTATTACAGTCAACCATATTCCAAGGCCATATCTCTCATTTTCGGAACTCATAATCCTTTCTTCTCTTCTTTAAATTTTCTTCTCTGATCTCTTAATCTTAATAATTAATTATCATTCGCTTAAGAATAGTGAAGGAACACATCGTAAGAAATACATTAAGCATGAGAGATTTTTCGTACTAGGCTAGCATGGTTACTATAGTCTAACCCTCAGCCTGACTTCTAATTGCCCACAACGCTCTGACAGTCACGGGCATAAATCCAAACTTTGGACTGCTACTGAGAATTTCTTAGAAAAACCGAATAACACTTTGCTCGACCTGAGGATCGCACCCGGGAGTTCCAGCGTAGCAATCGTTTTAACGACGACTAGAGTAAGGGCCGCCACACATCTGACGGAAGATTGTTGATAATAAAACTTCCACATAACCAATAAGGCGTTAGTGCGTCGACAATATAACTCACTACGTTTACGATACGCCCAACGCATCTTCCGTCAGATCTGCGGCGACCCAAAAGTAGACTTTCGAAGTAGAGAAGCGTCTATGACTCGGTGCTTATAGCGTTACTGACGCTGCGTTAGTGACATTTCGCTGCGCGTCAGAGTTAGGGAACGATGTTAAGCGCAGCGACATATCAATCACGCGGCGCCGGTAGCACTATTAACGCCACGTCACTGACGCTTGCTACGAAAGTCTATAGTAATAAGGCAGTCTTGTAGTAATACGTATTTTATAGCTATACTTACTTTATTTTTTAATTGAAACAATCAATAAAACTCATCTTTATACCTTAATCTGCTTTGCACTTAAAATCGACTCTCGTAGATAATCAAGATTGTCAGGTGAAAATTAAGACACCCAGTATCCAAGAGATCCATTAAAGACATTTATTAAGGTAACAAAGAAAACTTTGCACTAAAACGAAACCATATTTCATAAATGTTTTTAGGTACTTAAAAGCAAAGTAACTCCAACGTTCGAAATCTTAAAATTTCACTCGAAAACCAGCACATTTTCAATTTATAGCCGCACTAAACCTGAACTGGCACTACTTACCAATATAACGTCAAAATAAAATCACCCCCGACCCAACGATACGAGCGACTAAGCGCTTAACCCTCGCCCGCTAATGCATGGCCGTCCATTTTTCTAGACAGCCGGTCGATGTGGCCCAAACATCAGTAAATCGCTATAAAGTACCCCACGGGTAGTTCGGTGAATATAAAGTTGGCTATTCGGTGAAAATTGTTATTTATGTATTTAGGGTCAGATGTAAGATTAAGAGTTCGATGTATGAAAAATAATGTGTTTATCGTAGTTATTGGTTTTATTAGGTGAGGGAATAAGCTTTTCAATAAGTTTTAATATTTAATCAAATTCATATAATTTCTCGAACTATATAAAAATAACTAAAAAATATACAAATTAGAATAGAAAATAATAGTTAAAAGTAAGTTTAATAACTATTGAATAATTTTCAAGTTATGAATCCCTAACATAATTTAAAGTACCTACGTATTTAACTCATACAAGTTGGAAAACTACGTAAACCGTAAAGGTTTTCGTAAGCTCATTTAAGCAGTTTTGGTTTTAATAACTTTCATAGTTTAAATATGTATCTTGCAAAATTATACTAGGGGTCTAAGTACGAGTATTACAGTTAATAGGTACAGAAATAGTTCTATAAAAAAACATTCCGATGCTTGTTAGGTTGTCACATAAAGCTTCACTTTGAACGTTCTAATGACTTTATAGCAGTAAATAATAAAACTGTGTCTTCATTAATCTGTATATCCTGTCTGGATCTGGATTTTCAAAAAATGTTCATTAACCTTGTCCTGAAAATTTTGATCACAGCCAAAGAAAAAAATGCTCGAATTGGTTGTCGTTGTCAAGTGATAATCCATGTGAAAATTCATTATTGTTTAAATTGCCATAATAATATTTGGTGAATGAGTGATTTAATAGAATACTATTTAGGTAGCATACTCATAAATAATTTATCGTAAACCATCTTTCTTGTTCGAAATCATCACAAAAGGCCAACATAATTATAGCTTCATAAAAAAATATATGGGCCGCATTCACCGAATATAATTCTGTAAATTGACGGAGAAATTGTATTAAATATTATGGAAAAAGAAAGCGGCTTTTGCAAACCGTCCATCTTTCCTGACGAGGGTTACTTATTTACATTCAGACGGAAGATTTTCGTTTTTGTAGGTCACCTGCGAAACACACAGGTACTACATAATTAATGCGCACAAATCTAATGCTTCAAGATTGTATTAAATGATAACACACAGTTTTTCTGTCTATCTATAACGTTTGAACGCGCAAACAAAC
The DNA here is from genome assembly GCA_958496365.1 of Subacronicta megacephala. Classification (NCBI taxonomy): domain Eukaryota; kingdom Metazoa; phylum Arthropoda; class Insecta; order Lepidoptera; family Noctuidae; genus Subacronicta; species Subacronicta megacephala. The sequence continues at coordinate 6,462,998 of OY292526.1, forward strand.
AAAAATTCTAAAGATTTTTTTCCTTTTGCTTAAATAACACCTTTCATAATTATATTCCCCGACTACCTTATCAGTCAGTCATAGATTTACTTATTCTGTGGTCTAGTGGTCCCAAGCGCGATTGCTACGCTATAGGTCTTGGGTTCGATTTCCAGGTCGAGCAAAATTCTTAGTAGCAGCTGGAATTTTGCCCGGTTAATGACAATAGGCTCGCCCCCTATTACATGGGACCAAAACATACCGGCGAAGTGTGTGCGTGTACCGGGCGTGATGACATGGCATGTTACAGGTAAAAATGTAGGTACCTATATAGTTGCTCGGTGAAACAACCCTGGCTCATCAGTCTACATAGGTACTGAATTAAGTAGTGACTGTTTTTATTTAATCGTTATCTCTACTTATACACAACAAAATAACAATTCATTAAATAATAAACACAAATACTCCAAATGTGGCTAAGGTTGTAGAAATATTTTCACAAAGAAAAAACTGTGAAAAAAATACAAGTTTACCTAAGGTAGAATAAGGTGCAACTTGAAGCACCTTATTTTCAAGTTGTCCCATAAATTTCTCGCCACTCGTACCTCAGAAAGTGGAGACACTAATTATATTCACTTTTTTATTTTAACTTAATTGCTTTGCTACAGTATTTTTAATCATTTTACAAAAGGAACAATTTTGTTAGGTAATTTTGCTATGTAAATGGTGTTGTTAAAGAAATACCGTGTAATTAAGGTAATTATTATGAAATCTTATTTGACCATTATGTTAAGAAGCGCCTTTGTAGGTTTATGTTCCATGAATATACTTACAAAGAGTTTGTTTATTTGAACACTGTTTATTTATATGAGTTCTGAATAAGTTAAATTAAATAACAAACTTATACTCCATCTTTACTAATATTATAAAGAGGATATTTAAATTTGCTTGTTTGTAATCGGTAAACTCTGAAACTTCCTAACCGATTATAATAATTTTTTCACCATACCATCATACCATCACGCCTGTATTCCCCGAAGGGTTAGGCAGAGGTCTACTTAATGTACACCCACAGTTCGCCGGTATGTTTGGGTCCCATGTAATAAGGGGCGAGCCTATTGCCATTCACCGGGCACAAATCCAGACTCCGAGCTGCTACTGAGAATTTCATAGAAAACTCAATAACACTTAGCTCGACCTGGGTTCGAACCTCTAGCGTAGCAGTCGCGATTGGGACCACTAGACAAACGAGGCAGTCAAGTTTTTTCACCATTAGAATAACAATAATGTGTCCTAATTTCAGCTCCACAAACTACACTTTTCCGTTTGACACATCATAGTTGATAAGGTAAACAATAATTTCGTAAATTTTGGGAGATTTGTAATCTAAACTAAGCTAATGCCTTCGTAGAACTCCAGGTCCCTCATTAAAATGCCCTCATTCTGTCAGAACGCTATACCTACCTATTATTCTCGATAAACATTGCCTATTTATTTACTCGGAGGATAACCGGAATCCTATGCGGGCGAAGCCACAGGTAACTCTCTAGTTTACTATAACAAAGGACAATAACGTTATAACGTAAAATATTGTTTTTTTAACGATAAAAACAAAGATTGTCCCAAATCTATGAAGTTCTATAAGATATATAAGGATTTAAACTATAAAATACATTAATTTTAACAATACGACAGAATAACTAATGGTATTTTGTCGGGGTATAATTTCATATTTTTAACTGACTTCAAAAAAAAGAGGAAATCGGCAATTTAGCTGTATTTTTTAAGTGTCTCAGAATTTCTATTTTTTGTAAGGAAGGATACATGTTCTTCTCAGTGATCCTATTTAAATTATTAATAACATTAAAATTTTTGAATACATCATAGATAAAACCTTGTACTTGGAACTATTTGACAAAAAATACTTAATGTATTTTCCAAAACAATTTCCGAAATCGTAAGGCGGAAAGAATTATATATTTTATCTGCAACATTATTGTTTAGAACAACATTGAATAGTATGCTAGTATTATCCATACACAATTGAAGTCATACATTGCTACTTAACAATTTAACAGTCATTAGGGAAGTCTTCGTCACCCCCCATACATTCAAACCTACCTCCACGTATTTATCGCATACAAATCATCATAAATCCCTTCAAATGCACAATAGTTCCAATCAAGATAAGCCTACAAACCGTCCAATTTATGTTGAAAGTTCATATTGGTGCTGTGAGCAAAGGAAAATGCTTGTAGGTATCTATCAAATACAGTACATTTAAATTTAGTTCCGTATACCGCCGCCTGTCAAGTTATGCTGGCCACTTCGAAGGTATTCAGACTGAGGGATCAACGATCCAGAGATCATATCTCAGGTACCCTAATGACGGCAATTTTGCCATTTCAATCAAATATCACTATCTGAGAATTTCGACTGCTGTAAAACAAAACAAGGAAGCTTCCAATTACCCAGTTAGATTTATAATTAAAATTGTATACCTAATGAATTTTATTAATTAAGATCTCCTTAATTGAAAACACGGTTTTGAAAAGATGTTTAGAGACGCGAGATTTTCGTTTAATTTGTATAGAGCATTGACTTTTTATTCTCGGAACTGGAACTGAGAGCAGCGAGCGACTTTGATGAAACTTGCCTTAATATTTCACTATTGTTTTATATAAGCCTGTTTTGTGTAAGAAACATAGTTTTATAATTATTTTTTGACTAAAACAATACATTACTACTGTAACTTACATATTACTACGCGCCGTAGACAATTTAAAATAAATGCTCTTTTTAAAATATTCCCTTAAAATCCATTGCAATCGTATTCACCTTACCGAAACAAAAAACATTGAATAAATCTTCGGCTAACACGTAGGTATAAATTTATTCTGTTCGCATAGTAATTTATGCGAAGTCACGCCACATGTCAGATACTCATTTTTCCTTTTCCACAACCTTAAAGCTGGGTTTCACTTCCTGATCCAGTGCGTAGGGGATAATCAACCCCTTCGTAAGGGGTGTGGGACGTGAATAATTCAAAATGCTATTTTAAATAGGCAATGTCTGTTTGTGGATAGCCCCTTAGCTGCTTCGGATTTCGGTGGTGTTATATTTTATTTAGGAGTTAAGGTGTTGACTTATGTGTTGTGAATCAAACAATGTTGTTTTGAATAAAATTGTTTACTGTGTATTGTCTGTGTACAGAAGATATTTTATGTTCAGATAAGCATTATGATAATAGCGCTAGTGACTTGTGATCAGAAATTATTAAATCATTATAATATACTTTAGTACCAGTAATTATATTTTGTAAATGTTATAATTAAACATGATAGAAGGATTATATACCCAACATTTTAAAACTTTGTCGCCATAATTTCCGTTTTGGCACCTTATCCGTCAATGAAAATTATGAAAAATTATAATTGTGAACGCAATAAAACTGAAACGAACAAAAAAACATTTAGGTAAATAATACAAACTGTTATGATGATGATAACAATCATCATTTATATATAAAAATAAGTATTTATTATATTTTTTACAATCATGGCGTTTAACAAGTTTGTGTTTAAATAAAATTATCTAAACCTGAGTCAATGATCAGCTAAACCTCTGAAATGAAACACCCTATTTTGGGCCATTACTTCACCGTCCTTTAAATATAAATTTCCTGCGAAATCTTTAACGAATTCTTGAATAAATAGGCAGGGAGCCTTTGATTTCTGGCTTTCATTTCAATCTATTGAATCCCCAAAATAAAGGGTGGAATTTTAATCTGGGATTCTTTGAGAACAATTTTTTGGTTTTATTTTGAACTCCAAAAACTCGGAGAGAATTTATTTACTATACGTTTTTATGGTTCTAATCAATATCTGAAGCGTACCTAGTCACTGAGAGCTGTGTCATGTCTCTCATATTGTATCAACCTACAAGTTAAAACATCTACTGTCTACGATTTGCTAATAGGATACGATTGGCTAAAGCTGGTTAAAAAGCTCAAATCACGAGCTGGCACCAATTTACTCACTTGATGCAGTATTAGATATCGATCAGGTACGATTGGCTAAAGCTGGTTAAAAAGTCTACATCACGAGCTCGCATCGATGTACTCACTTCATACAGTATTAGATATCGACAAGGTACAATTGACTAAAAAACCACGACCAGGTACAATTGACTAAAACTAGTTAAAAAACCACATGTACATTACTTGTTACGTTATCAGATTCTACATAGCATATTAAACTTCAAAGTGCATGCCCTACTTTTGAGTAGTACCTAATCATGGGAACAGGTGCGATTGTTCGAGTACACCACAAAGGAGTTAATCTTCTTCCTTGTGGATTTTCCATGAATGATACTAGGGATTCCGGATTATGTTATTCTGTTTATTTACATTTTATTGTGAAGATTTTGATTTGTTTTATTTAAAGAATATTTAAGCGTAAAATTGTATGTAGGTATTGAACTTAATGAAATCATAGCTCAATGGCTAGCAATTACATATATATATCGGACATAAATATGGGTCTATAGTGCATTACGGGTAATTTAAGTTAAGACAATGCTTCGTAAAAATAAAGCACAGGAAATCCAAGCTAAAGAGTGATAAAACTTCTAAATGTCTTGGAGCAGTTCCAATATGTAAAAAACGTAACATCTGCTCGTAATGTCCACTTAGAATTCTCTGCTCAACCGTAACTTAAATGTGGAGATAAAATATCATACCAAAAATCCTTTAAAAGATATACCTAACGATCTAAAAATAATGATGATGAAAATTAATAAAATTTAAAAATTTAATTATTTATTTATTTTAGTGAAGGAAAAATACGACCGCGGGCAGGATACGGACCTGCTGGTTAAGTACACCAGACGCTATGAACGCTAAACCACCGCGAGTCCAACCTGTCAGGTCGAAATTTGCCTTCACATTTTTAATTTACGTCTTTGATTTTTATTTTTCATTCACTAAAATAACTTAATCATCTTTGCATGGAAAATGCCTAAAATACAAAAAGATAATTTACTTATTTAATTGGAATCGTATACTTGGCATGTCACAAGAAGATACATTAAAGGACATGGTTATCGTTCTAAAATTACTTAAAACATCTAGGGAATTTTAGGTGTGTTACACACGCTACTGTTATCTACTCAATTCTTTGGGCGGCCCACTCGAACCGCAAAGTTGAATATTATGTAGACACAAATATTCGGGAACAGTAGCCCGATTCACGTAATTAAAACCGTAGCGATGTCGCAGCGACTTAATGGTTGAAACAGTTCAACATCCTATTCACATCCGTCGATCAGACCGATTTAGGAGTAGTCCTATTGAAAAATCGTTGAACCGTATTCACACATGTTCGTTGTGCGACAATTGTTCTAAAACTTTGGCTGTACAGTATTCACATAACACTGGAAAACTGTTTCAACGATTAAGTCGCTGCGACGTCGCTACGGTTTTAATTACGTGAATCGGGCTACAGGGCCGCTCGGCATAGCCACACGTACTCACAGATTTGCTGATTGGCGAGCTGGATTAATGCCGAATATGTAGTAAGTAGGTAATTGCTTCCATTCGGTTTTGTTGTTTTATATATATTATTATTATTAAGAAAACCAACAGCGATAATTATATGACATGTAACAAAAATTCAATAGCGTGTCCTGCATAACTGGATACTAACGGAATACATTTAATAACAATGAAGCTAAGGGAAAATTATTGATCCCACGCGAACAAATGTGTAGCAGCCCTTACATTGAGACATAAAAGTTAATTTCGTGGTTTAATTTCGACCCAACTGGGCATAAACAGTAGAGTTACTACCAAAACTAATTTTGCCGCTCCACTATACTGTGTTTCAATTTTCATACACCTACTTCAAGAAACCGCATACATCTCGCTTCACGGGGCCTAACCTCATTATGCCTTCCTGTTTTGCGTCAATTTCTCTAACATTACCCCTGAGGATATTTGCCGGTGCCCTCTGCGGCAATGAGTATATATTTGCATATAACTGCGGCATGTTAATCAAGGAAGTTGTATATATATATTTGAGTTTTCCGCGACGCAATGGATGTAGGCCCAGGTAGCAATGACTTAATTAGCACTTTCTCTGCTTATTCGTTATAAAGGGATTAATTTTGTTTTACACTGCCGTGCAATAAAATGTATAACGAAAAAATTTTCATTACACGACAGTGTAGAGTAAAATTATTCGGGCTGTCTTTACGTGTGGGGTATGAAAGTCATTGATGTATTATAACTGAAATGGGTATAATACGTCCTCTCACGTCCCCTATTAATAAAATATGCAAATACAGTGAACAATTTATTACTGATGTAAAGGTAGTTGGCAACACTATTTGCTTCATGGGATAACAATAAACGGCCGACAATGTTGGTTCACGCACCGTTTCACTCGTCCCATAAGTTACGGCTAACAACTCCCTGTAAACAGGTTAATAGCCTAACAATTAATGCTGAAATTAAGCTAAGTTTCGTTCAAGGTAAATATTTACCTTTATTGTACCTGTACTGTGGGATGTGTACTTGATAATTATTATTATGCGTAGCTACAAATCCTGGGCTTGTGAAAAGTGTTAATTAATAAATTGTCGATTCTCTCTCTTTTTTTTATTATCTTTTAGATGAAGTTTACTCCCTTATTAAAGCCACGGTTTTGATAAAAAAATTGCGTGAATTCAAAAATAAACGTAACAATATGTTCAATAAAATAAAACTACCCTGCCGTCTATTCGATAAATATAAACAGGACATACGGGCAAACAAACATAATAATAATTAGGTATGTACCTATTGTATATTAGCTCCCTGCAATCACATGCTTTTTTTTTTCAATAGGGTTACACATAATGTACCGTCGCCGGCACATCAGGTAACCACGAAATGTTAAATTTTCTCAATCGATGTTGAACTTAAGCGTCAACATTGTAAGGTTTAAAATCATTTGCAGAAAATTGACAGTTTTGGTCATTTGAAGCAGTTCTTGAATACTTTGGTCAAGAAATTACCTGGATTTCATAAAAGCTCACTGCTTTAATATACAACATGTAACATTATAAGCTGAAAGTAGTTCGTTCAGAATCGACTACTGAATCGATTATAATGGTTTTGAATAATATTTAATAACAATACTAAATACATGTAATAATGGCACCCTGATCCATCAGTTGGTCAAGTTATAATCGACGATTGTAACTGTGTCAAATTTAATATTGTGTTTGAATTAATTCCGATTTAGTATTCGATTCTGAACAAACTATTTTCAGGTGTTGCGTTTATTATGTTAAACGTTGTGATACACCTTCTCTTTCTGAGAGGACACCCGTGCCCAACATTGCGCTATAATCGATAGCTTACATAATGAAACCGAGACTTGAATTTTACTTTTCACCTCATTTAATAAAATGAAAAGTAAAATTCAAGAAACATCTTATTTTTATCAAATTTACACTTTAACGCCTAATCCAGATTTATTCACCTTCTAATGTTAATCTCGGTAAGATTACCCGACTTAAAATTAAGTGCTTAAACGAGACTTTAAGCCACAATTTATTGCTTAAAGGTTTATGTGAAAAGGAAAACGAAGGTAAAAGTATTAAATAAATTTTTTGGTGGTGGTTTTTAAAATACTTAACGTGAGTTAAGACTGCATCAGGACAACACACACAATAATTACACGTAATGATCAGACAGAGATTAACCTTCACTATCACAATTATTACAATAACTAGCGTTTTCATAATATTAATAAGCACATGATTAAAAAATTACGAACGTTGGATTCGAACTCGAAATTTACGGCTTGACAGCCCAATTAGGGATATGCATGAAGTTTAAATTTGCCTAATATATTTTTTCCGGAATCTTAAACATACTTAAAGTATTATTGTAACAACATTTTGTTACATAATTGTTATTTATTTGTATAAAATAATAATTAAAAAGTGCAAATTTTGCGAGCGAAATACAAATTTACAAAACGCGCTGTCATTGGTCGAACGAAATGAAACGTCACGGGCCACGACATTGAATTTAATCACAAAGTCGAAAGCTGCTAGAAGAGGAATTATCTTGGAAATATATTTTAGTTTGTGTGTCTTGAGAGAATTTCGATTTGGTGAGACTATATACGATGACCGAAAGCAGAAAAAAATACTTTATCGGGAGTAGTTCTAATAGTATTTTTGCATTTTGGTACTATGCAATACCGATAGAAAGGGTTTTTAGCTTCTTCCATGGTAAAATCTTTAAGAATTAACCAAAACACCTGTAATAAACAAACACTGAGTGCGATGATCGCGGCCCATGACGTCATCTGAAGCGCGCGAAAAATGGCGGCGTTTAAACAGCTCAATTTTGGATATGTATGTTGAATAATATTTTTTTTAATTTTGAACATTCCCGGGAGTAATTATATCTTCTATTGTGTTGTTATGATGTATAGAATCAATAAAAAAAATAAAAAATACGCATGCATGTTCCTAATTGTCATATCCCTAGGCTATTTTAATCTAAAACAATACGGTATAAAATATGGTAATTTTGAGAAACTCCCAATGTATTGCGAAAAACAAGATCATATCGCATAGAAACAAACAACTATAGCATCATTATTGAAAATGTTCTGAACCTCTTTTTCATTTAAGTTACAAAACTGTTTAACATATTTGTCTTTAAAAAAGAACTCCCCTTTAAAACCTATCGAGGTGCCGATTCTACAAACAAAACCAGACTCCTTAGAATGGGAATGAAGTCATTTCCGTCTCACTATTTCCGTTCCATTTTCAAGTCCCTCCCTAACTTCCTGTCTCACGTACAGAAGTTGTTCTCGTCAAAAAAATGTTAATGCTGATGGAAGGGCTGTCTGAAATAAGATCTTTTTTTCGTAGGTATATAATTTATTACATGCCATGAATAATCAACCAAACAATTTAAATTACTTGGAATATAACGTTTGTTCCTCACCCTCATGACTAGGGTTAAGATCAGATATAAAGCCTATAAAATCGCTTAACCCTGCATGCAATCAAAGCATGCTATTAATACTTAATAGTTACGTAATTGCATATCCACTGGGTTTTGCAATACAGCCCCATCAGCTTTCATCCAAGATTATACGGGGACAGTCAATCCTAGCTATAAACCCATCTAATTAAGATGAACGTATCACTATATATTAGGGAGAGGGATGTGGCGACCTCCCTAATGCAGGTGCATTAGCGGCAAAGAGAATTCTTGAGAGCAAGCCTAGATACATTTGCATTAGAGAACCCACTTTTGGCGCCAATTCCTACGTTCGATTACGGCGTAATATCTTCGAATTGCGTCTCGACGAGTTTTGGAATGGTTACATTTCGATTCGAGTTTGATGGAAGGAGATACGTATTAAGTTTCCGATCTCACGCGAAGTGCAATCTCGTGTTGACAGATACGTGATAGTGCGAAGTACCTAGTACGTTTATACCGTAGTATGTTGAACTGAAGGTTGAATTGTGTAGTTTTGGTACAGACTTGGGTAGTTTTTGTTTGACTTGAATCACCGTTGACCTACTTTTTAGGGCTCCGTATTTATTCTTCTCAGTCCAATCATTGGATTGGATTAAGAAATTATTTATGTCATACTTTTATGTTGATCTGCGTCATTAGTCTAGTAGTCCTAGCGCGAGTGCTACGCTAGATAGTCCTGGGTTCGATCCCCATGTCGAGCAATGTTATTGAGTTTTTCTATGAAATTCTCAGTAGCAGCTCGTAGTCTGGATTTGTGCCTAAACACAAATGGATACATGGGACCTAAACATACCGGCGAAGTGTGGATGTACATTAGTACACCTCTGCCTAACCCTTCGGGGAACACAGGCGTGATGGTAACTATATATTTTTTTCCTGAATACAGTAGGTAATTTTCATTAGCTACCAGTGCGTTCATTTCAGATTTAATGGCTTCCCTCCACAATATAATTATTTACGGCTGTCCTTAGATGGTAGGATTCCGATATAACCCTCCCTTACTTTCCGAAAACGTACGACATCCGTAAGTAATTTCACACGCAAATTAACCAGGTACGCTTGGATCACTCATAACAAAAATGGATTAACAAAAGTGCTCTCGCAAAATACTGAATCGATACCCAGACATCGGTTTCAAACTTTTTGAAATACGTTCAGTATTGAAACGAAACGCCACAACATCTGTTCCTACGAAACAAAACTAAACGAAATCATTCCGCGATTTTTTCCAACAGTTATTTTGGAATCGTCGTCGTTTTTACGCCTCCAGGAGTTTTAATTAAAGTTGTCGGCACGATTGGGCCCCGGGACCGTGTTAAAAATTCATTAAAATCCTTTACCGGAAAATTTTTGTACACAACTAATTTATTTTACGCTTTACAGCGGAAAGTGAAGCGATTTACGCGTTAGCGCGATGTGTTGTGATGGGAAAATGGCTAGATTTAATTGCGCGGGGTTGAAAGTTTATGCAAACATTATCTACCTAGTACTTTGATGCATTTAACTTGTAATATAATGATTATATTGTACATAAAAACATTCATACATGGTTTATGGGTCTAAGAAATAACTACGGAACTAGACTGATAGACGGTGAGCGGGTTTGAGTGTCACTGCCTATTCTAATTATGTGGTCTGTGATTAGTTACAAAATACTTTTATTATAAAAAACTACTAATTTAAGGTACCTACCCTATGTAACGAAAGACTGGATAAAATTTATTATTATTATTAATTACCCAGCAACTATTTCAATTCCATATTGTACCCCGTACACAATTTTCAAAGATCGTTTTTCAGTTCCACCTAAGTGGAGTCACATTTAATTTACCCGACACAATAAATCCATAGCCTCGTAAACGTCTCGTTGAAGACTAAATGCGTTTTCAATAGCTCTAGTCGGTGGATTACCGACATACTGTCGTATAAACAGAATCTTCATTTAGCTAAAACTGGGTAACTCATTACCATTTAGGCTGGGAATGGGTCGAATATTAAACAGTCGGATTATACGGAAATGGGAACGAGGTGCGAATTGAATTAGGTAATTTCGCTGCCAAGCAGAGATGGGCATAGAGAAACAGAGAGACATAATAGGTCGCTGTTTCGCCGATTAGTTATTTATAGAATATCCTCTTTACAAGCGTTTAGTTAATTTTGATTTGTACAGTAATCAATTTCTACACAAGTTTTAGTTTTATCACTGTTTTCACATTTTAAGCTGATAGTTGAAAATACGGGTTTTTATGATTTTCACATTTTTTTCAGTTTGAAAAAAATGGTATTATAGATACTTAACTAAAAAAAACTACTTCACAATAGTATAATGATATTTATTTTTGTAAATAGATCTTTCAAAGACAAGTAAATTTTTATTAATTTATTTTATTCTTTGAACTTTATGGTGCATTTCCGAACTGATGATCTCTAAAAAGAGATACTGAAACAAACTCAGAGAATCGTGCTATATTTTCCAAAAATAGTTGTAGCATTATATTATGAGTACCTATAACCAAAAATCACAGAACAATCCAAACTTATTATAACTAGTATTGCTTGCTCTAAGTATTTCCACAGCATATCGATTGGATACCCAACCATCCTAACTATAATACTTGTAACACAATCCCGATCACAATGACACCCCATTAGTCCAAATCGGTTCAGTCGTTTAGACTCTGCGGATAAAACACACACGCACATTTTAATACATACGCGTTATGCGTGTGTGCGTATGATAATACTCTCCAAAATCCTTCTGTATACAGCATATAATTGTTTGTGTCAATATTCAGAATCACTTAGGAGGTACTGCCTTTGTAATATATTGAATTGTACGTTTGATTTCAGAATTAATTATTTGTTAAGTACTCAAGAGCCTAATGATATGTTCTTGGCTTCCTAAGTCGTATCAAGTTTGTTGTAAATAGTAGTTAATTGTGATTCGCATAAACGGTAGCAGAAAACATTGTGAGGATGTTTGAAAGATGCAGCCAACGCGCCCGCGTGTAAAGTGCCCACCAGAAAGTAAATGCTGTGGTGATGGCTGATGGTGATATTTATTATTTCCAGTTACTGTGAGGAAGCCTGCATACTTTTTTAAAATTGGTTAAAAATATGTGGTAAGTTTTCCGTAGGTTTTCACGCTGCACTGCACTGCGAAAATAACCTTATTTAAGGTGTACTGTCAGTTGTTTTATACATGCAGCCTATGGGTGAGGCCTACGTAGAAGACCTATAAAGCCCTGCGTGTCCAATACAATAACCCGTTCAAGATTTTGGTAGGGCTGCCACGTTTTTGTAGCGCATCAGGTATGATGAAGATGCACAAGTGGATGGCTTTAAAATTTTTGGCAATACTTCACAGAAGAATAGCGTCTCTGATGCACCGCTTGCGGGGCAGCCCAAACAACTTTCTACAACTGACTGCGGGGAGAATGGACATCAGCTCCTTCATGAAGGGCAAAACGATTATAAGGCGTTTCTGATCCAGTCAGTCCTTTATTGCACTACAATTTTTTATATATTATTAAAACTGGTTTAAGTATTTTAAATTAGAACGGATATTGTTAGTTTAACGGATATTGTACACGCATGTTTTTGCCATCGTTTTACGAGTGAGGGATGCAGCTCTACAGATTAATTAGTGCCATCTCTTTCTCACAGCCTGAAATGATGCAATAACAAGTGCTGATACGGAGTTGTTTTCCATGAAATTCTCAGTAGTAGCTCGGAGCTGTGCTCAGTTAATAGGACTATGCCAGTTTCCTATTGTATATCTAAAAATACCGGTTAACCTAGGATGCATATAAGTACACCTCTGTCTAAAACTTCGGGCACAACAGGCATGATAGTATGCCATATAAACAACCTCGTTTAAAACCGGGTAGATAATGCGAGTACTAATTATTGTCACTAATTGGCTGGCTCACGCGCAGATTTTAATCCCGTCTATTATCAGGATCAGCCAGCACAACTAGCCGTTTAGTATGCAAAACCAACACTGCCACTGTTCACATAATGAAAACCCTTTGTCAGGGCGTGAATCAGCTTTGATTTGTAGAAATAATTGCTTTTCATTGCAATGAAACTCAACCAAAACATTTTAGATAGTACAAACTATAATTTAAAAAACAACAGCGCCTCTTAACCTTGCACATATATTGATCAATGTAGTTATTACTTAGCCTCGAGTATATATTGTAAATCCTTTTGATATGCTAGGTAAGTACGTAATATCAATAGGTTTTCTTTTTATTATTGGAAGTCTCAAGCTCGTAAAACTAAGAGTCCTATTAAACCTTATTGGTCGCACGGCTTCGGAACACTACAGTAATTGCTGAGGTTAAATCCTTAGGTGGGATAAAAAAGTTTTTATGTTTTAGATCATAATAAAGTACCTACTATAACGTAAGCAGGGCTGTTATGCCTTTTACCCATATTTCGGTATAATTTAGGTCTTACGTAATAAGGATAATGGCAACAGGAGCCTATTGCGACTTACATTACTTTTAGTAGTAGTAGTTCCTGCTGGCATGTACTACCCTCCCACAGAATATCGACGTCAAGTAAGTTGCGTTTCGTACGTTGAGTGTGGAGCGCCGGAGGCCCAATTTCTCCCTCAGTCCGCTTCCTTCTCCTTTTTCTTAAATAGGCTCGGCAACGCATCTGCTCTTCCTTCCTCCTTTGGTATAGCAGATGTCCATGGGCGGCGATGACTACTGATAATCCGGTAGCTCGCTTGCTCGTTTGCCGAGTTATCCCATAAAAAACAACATACCACCACGCCTGAGGGATTAGGCAGAGGTGTACTAATGTACACCCGCACTATTGCCACTAACCGGGCAAAAACCTAAACTCCGAGCACTAGCGTGGTCAGTGGGTTCCCAGGTCGGGCAGTGGCAGTCTTAGTTGGTACTGAGAATTTCCTAATAGAAAAAACCCAATAACACCGCCCGATCTAAGTTCAGATATCACGCTCCGCAGCAAACCTAGCAGCCACAAGACTAATAATATCGTACTAATATTATATCTAATAGAAAATGAAATGAACTCAAAGTACCTTAACTTTGAGTTCATTTCATTTTCTATACTACCAAATCTTATTATAAAGTCATCATTATTATCATCAATCTATTAAATTGTCCCAATGCTGGGCACGGGTCTTCTCTCGAAACACCCTCACGTTCTATAGACAGACGTTGTTCTGCGTTACCAATTTTCCGCGCACTTTTCTTTCCGCAAAAACCTTTCTATAAAGTATTAGAAAACTTACAAAAAATATATAATTGAAATCGGTAATGTCGGTCACAATTTATGATCAATGGAAATAGAGATTCATTTTTGTAGCGTGCTATGCCGTTCCGAACTACCGCGGTGATAAAATCGTTTAATTAAGTGTTTTAGTACAAAAATATCGAAATTAGTAATCAGAATAATTAGAAATGTGAAACATATACGACTCTAATTATCTTTACACCGACTCTTTCTATTAAAATTTACCACTTCTAAGCCACTTGCAGACAACTTCCGATCGGCTTACTTATTTCGAACAAACTGTACTCTACTATAGACATAAAAAGTATCATTTTGATTACGTAATAAGTGTATACAGTACATCATAACCAAGATTATGCGAAACCAAAACTATATTTCTTTTTTACAACGTCACCAAGGGCTATAAACGGTACAAAGATCCCTTTGAATGGCTGCAGCGCAGTCTTATAATACAACGGCTTTTCAGCCACTTTCTAGCAAACTCGTGTCACCTATACAAAATGTGTCATTCAATACACGCCTCTGCTATTGTTAAGCGTACCCGCCTCCTTCTCCTCTATTTCAAAAACCTTATCTTAGAAGCTTCACAATCGAATTCCAACCTTACAAGAAAAAGGTAAAGTATAAAATACGTTGAAAGAGAAACGTTTATGTCAGACTGGAGAAAACGTTTAACGGCATCAATGAAAAAACGCCACGTGTGAAAATGCAAACAGTGTATTGGGAATAGCCCTGTTCTAAGCCAAGAAGGGTATTAGATGTTTTCTATCGATACCCTTTTATATGAAAAAGCTTTATAAATTCGTTTGAGCCTTTCGTGATAGTGGCCCGGCTTACGAAGGCATTTTAAAATAGATAGTATATTTTTTCTTTGTAATACCGTCAAGGCTACATATCAAGCTATACACTTCTAGGATAGGCTGAACTCGCATTGTCTTGGCTATTTGCAGAATAAGAGGTCAGTTTATGATGGAGGTATGTTTATTAACCGTGCGACGTGCGTAAATCACTTTAATTTTTATTCGGCAATTATTAAACTTAAAAAAAATATAATTATTGGTCAAGCTTGACTGCTTTACTACTTAGTCACGACTAACTGACTTCCTGATTCCGCTGATTCCTGCTTATTATGTTAATTCTGCTGATTCCCAGGTCGAGCAGTGTTATTGAGTTTTTCTATTAAATTCTCTGTAGCAGCTCGGAGTCTGGATTTGTGTCAGGTTAATGGCAATAGGTTCGCCCCTATTACTTGGGGCCTAAACATACCGGCGAAACGTACCTGTACATTAGTGCACCTCTGCCTAACCCTTCGGGGAATACAGGCGTGAGGGTATGTTATGTTATGTTTTATGGGTAAAATACGAACGTACTTTGCGTACACGGGCCACATTTTTATGAAGCCACAGTTAACCGTGAAATTGCTCAGAAATAGCTCTTGGACGGCGGCTATTTTTAGCCTGAATCTGATACAAAATTATACTAGAAAATTAGGTCTGTAACTTCTAAACCTTTTGTATTTTTATTTTAGACGTAATTAAAACGCCTACATGAAATGGCTGGCTGGTAAAAGTATGGCTATATCGTTACTTAAAAAAACATATTATCAACCAATTTAGGCTAGCCTAATGTGGGTGAGCAGACCTTACACGCCATCAAGAAAATTTCACAGGCATGCGGGTTTCCTCGCGACGTTTTCTTTCAGAGTTTAATCGCGTGATAATTGAAGACTTCTGTCTTCAATTATCACGCGATAAACTCCCGAGGTCTCAAGTCTCAAGGTCTCAAGTTCAAATTCAAGCCCTTTGACTTGTCAGTCCAATAATCATATCACTCGGGTATCACTGTACTCTTTGAATATACAAAATTAGTTTTTATTCTTTGCTAAAAAAATACTATTTTCATCAAAACTGCAATTGCATTAAAGCACTTTGTAGCATGTTTGTTATGTTTGATAATAAAATGTTACGAACGCGTAACGTAATTGAAAACTTAATCTAATACACTTACAGTGCAAAATAAATCAGCCTGTACTATCAAAACAGTCCTTGTTCAACAGGTCGAGTGTGTATATGTGATCATTAAGTAGAGACACAACGACAATGATACAAATTGTGTTTAGCTCCCCTATCCAACACCATTTATCTTCCGTCGCGAATTTTCTCTGTTAATATTTCAGCAGAATCAAATTACGAAACTCGTAACATATTGGGAGATGGATGGGAGGGCCCGATGCTATGTGAAATACGCAAGGAAACGTACTTTGGACTAAAAGGGGACATTTTCAAAGAGTTATCTGTTCCCTTACGTCCGAAATCTAGGCCGTTGCGTTGCCCGTGTAATTAGAACTCCAAGGATAGCATCTTTATGTCTTGGAGAATAATTACATGAGTATTTTGAGAGATAGCCTGGTTCTTACATTGTAAATTTACTGCAATTTATTATTTTTACCCTAGGAGAGCTAAGCTTCGGCACGAATGGGGCGAGGCACGAGTGATACCGGCCAAACAGAAACCCGGCGTGAAACAACGCTTATCTACGTAGTGTTTTGCCGAGTGAGTGAGGATACCTGAGGTTCAAACCTTTAAAAGGCCAGTAATGCACTTGGGTGGTGGTAATCACTTACCATCAGCTATCGGTCTGCTCGTTTGCCCCTATTCATAAAAAAATGCTAAATATTTACAAGAGAAATACTTAATAATATTTTATTAATCAATATTAAAATGGAATCGAAAACGTTATAACACTGTCAGGAACCGTTATTTTAAAACAGATTTGTTATTTTTAATTCCTGTACAACTAAAACATTTTATCTTTATTTAACTCAAAGAAATGGATATCATATAATTTATGGATGCAGATAAACATTTCAAAAATAGCAGCAATCTTCCACAATGTGTATAATTTATTTTACAGCTATCTCAAAACGCAAAGATATTTCAGGGCCATTAAATCTAAATAAGATATTCAAATAAACAACACAAAGGGTTAAAGATAGGCGAATCTGGGTTAGTTTTTTTATCCAGTAAATATAACGCCAAAAGATCTTGTAATAAATCTTTGTGTAGGTCTGTAAGTCAGTTTTCCTAATTTCACTGTTATAATACAAAGCCATTTATCGGGGTCTAACTTTCTGTTTAAAAATGTTCTCAACAACTATTGTCTATTTTTTTTTATGGCTGATGTGGGCGAATATACCTATAGGCGAGCCACCAGATGGTAAGTAGTCATCGCCGCCCATGGACACCTGCAACATCAAAGAAGTTGCCGATGCGTTTCAGACCCTAATAACTGTGACAGAGTAGTAAGTGGCCCACCCGATGGTGTTAGACAAAGGTGTACTTAATTTACCTATACCAACAGTTGGCTTGGCCTGTATGTTTAGGTCCCGTTAATAGGGGGCGAGCCTATTGCCATCAACCGGGCACACATCCATCCTCCGACCTGCTACTGACAATTAAGTAAGGCAACTGCACCCATAGGCTGGCTATGTTCTCTTAGCATCATCTTAACAATAGGGAGGAAACACAACCACGCCGCTGCCTACCGATAGGGAAAAAGGACAGAAAGGAGAAAAGGGGAAGGAACAGGACTAAGGGGGATATTGGGCAACACCTAACGAAACGCAACATATTTCACGTTTATATTCTGCGGGACGTACGTGTTTGTGGAAGAACTATTTGTAGTTCCTTGGTTGTACCCATTCATGCTAGCATGAATATACGCTAGCAAAACACTACTACTTCTAAATCTACTCTTTTAAATCACTTTGACTAATATCTGTCCTTAATAAGTTTATGAAAATATTTCGACAGGAATAATTTGAAGTGTACCTAAACCTTATTAAGTCCGTACAAAGTCACAGTCTTTCTTTTCTCCGAATTATTTTTTAACGTCAAGACACTTGAAAAGTTTCATAATAAATCATAAAAGTTTCATAATAAATCAAATTAGGTATTTACTTTAAACGATTTTTTGCTTAAACTTGCTTATTACAGACGTTGTTGGCCTAGCAAAAGGAAAATTAACTCCTTTGAAGAATTAAAAAAGAATCCAGAAAGCCAGTTGAAATTGAAAATAAAATCTGTTTTCGACTACCAACGAGAAATTAATGAAATATAAAATTTATTAGTATGCTATGCTTACATGAAAGAATTAATTTTGTCGAGTTTATATTTTTAACTTAAGTGTAAATATGGCATCAATTTGCCATACACTAACAATTATTATGTGAAAATAGACCATCATTATTTCACGTTCAGAAAAAAAGATTGTTAGCATCTTTAGCTCTATCTTTAAAACTTTTTTCCATACTTTTCAGGAGTACCTATATTTTATCAAACAACAAAAGAATCACTAAAGCGTCCGCTGTACATAACTGAAAGACGTAGGTTCAAATGCTGCCTAAAATGTATTTTTCTTTGGCTCAAAATTTATATCTTTATAGATATTTACCATTCGTTAATATATAATAATAGTTCGCCACATATTTCAAAAGTAAGATTTCTGAAGATTGACTGAAGATTTTTGATTCCTAAACGCAAAAAAAAACTTGTTGCCGCATATTCTTTCCCAACCTGGAACGCCAGAAGGCGTCCCGTACATGGCACAAAATGGAACAGTTTCATGCAAAATAAATCTTTGACCACATCCACTTTATACGACGACCTACGCAGATCCCAATAAGGCATCCCCGTCCAATAAAAATACATTGACACTTCTCAAAAGCAATACGACCCATTCACACGTAGGTACGCACACCTTGTCAGGTTCACAAAGTAATCACTTAAGCGCCGCTCAGAATACCAGATGAATACTTAATTCTATTTTTTCTTAAGCCAAATGGTTACGACTAGAGATTAATGCTACTTGGACATCCCTGGACCCTTTTAAGCCTTCATTATCTTGAAAGCAATTTCTATTTTGTTACAATTCTATTGATTGGAGTGTTAAGATTAGAATTTGGGTCTACAAAGGTCTATAAACCTTGGTAATGGTCTTTTTAAGCTCGAGGAGATGTAATTAAGAAGGCAATTGATGAAAAAGTTTGGTAGCGGCTTTGTTTTTTTACGATGATATTGTATGTATGAAGTAGATATAGGTACTTCATTTAGAAATAGTAGATCGTTACTGACTGGTTTTATGCAATTATAATAAAGAAAATATAAAGTAAACAACTTGATTTAGGATCAGATTTTAATCTTCTGCTTAAGACTGAATAAAAAAATGTAAACTTGTAAAGTAAGCCTTAACCAAAAACAGTGATGCGCAGATGTTGGCTTATACTTTGTCCATTATGTGAACCGTTTTTTGACAGATGCCTTTGACTGCCTTGAAATTTAGTTACATTCTACCACATTCTACCGTGTCTAGTGATGCAATCGAATGTATTCGCTGCAATCATTTTGAACAATGACATTAAATCAGTATCGGAAAATGGCATCCACTCTAATGTCAATAAATTATTAATGTTAATTAAACAATCTTTTTGAAAAGAAATAGATGAAAATGAATATTAAATAAATAAATAAAATTCATTTATTTCAAGCAACGAGGCCCATAGGAAGAAAAATTACAATTTTAAACACATTATAAGTACATTCAATAATAAAAATAATTCAATAATAAAAATTAATTAAAATAAATTAATAATAATAATAATCATAAGGCAGTACTCCTTGATACGGCGCGTATTGTGAGGAGGTTCCTGTCTCTTGGGTTAGGGCCCACCGGTAGCTTGGACCCCGTTCCCCATGCCGGTGGATTTCTATTTTTTTATATTTTTAAATGTTTTTTTTTAATATAATATGTATTTTATATTAGAAAATATTTAGAAATACAAAAAAATATGTATTTTAATGAATAAAGGGAATAATAATCATATTATACAAAAATTAATACAATCAGATGAATATTATACATATTTATTTATTATTGGTCGTCGTTGCACCATTTTCGATTTGATAACCTAACAATCGATAATCACTACTAGACAGTAATCAAAGAGTCAATAATCGGGTCGATAATCGCATTGTTACGTTCCTGCAATCACTAATTCCATCTGTCAATAAACGGTTCAAATAATGGACAAAGTATAGTATATAAAGCTTTCTTTGATATCTAAACATAGGTATATCACTCTAAAGAGGTTTTAATTTCATTGACGTCCTTAATAAAAAGGCTTTGTAGTAAAATATCGACTCCTTACTTTTTTATATATTTTGAAACATGTCCTATATAATGACAAGTGGCAGCGTCGTTGTTTTTCGATACAAAGTCGATTTACACTACATCACTTTTATGTTCGATATCGGGACCCTATTCTAACATTCTATCAAGATCTGGTGGCCTAATATTGTTTAGGGCTTGAAATAAATTTGGTATTGGGTCGTTTGGGGGACAATATGTAAACTATGATACCGCACGTCTCTTTTACTGCTCTGCTATAAAATAAATAACATACTTTATCTTTCTCAAACACCCACGAAAATAGAAACTCGTATTATTTATGCGAATATTTTATATTGAGAATAATATTACCTATTTAGTCTTTTGTATGAGTATAATACCTACAAAATGGTTGCTCGTATACTATAAAAAATATATACAGTTCCTAAGCGGAGTTCCTTACCTAGTTCATGATCCAAAGGAGTACACAACAACTGCTACGGTGAAGGTCCTGGGTATGATTCTCAAGTCTAGCAAATAATATTATTTTTATTTTTTATTAGTATGATATTATCGGGCTTTCCTAAAAAAATCTCAGTTGGATATTAGAGTCAGGATAATTTGTGCGGTCCGGTTAATGGCAATAGGGTCTCCCTTATTACATTGAACCTAAACATTTCTCACCTCTGTGTGACCTTTCGAGGAATACTGGTGTGATGGAATGCATTCTTTTTTTGCTTATAGGGGGTTCGTGCAACAACAAAATAATTCAGCAACCACTTAAAAAAAATACCTGACTGATGATTTAAGTTAAGGCAGACCTATAAAGATTGAAAAGTTGACCCAAAAAGCTACCGTACGAGTTCAAACAGAATAACCTAATTCATTTAGCGGACTCTACTAAAAAAACGAATACCCTCGTTTCTACGTGACGACAGAATTTTATAGTTTCTTGCTAGTTCTTCTGCATAGGATCAACTTTTTGGGGCCGTGCACTTAAATTAATTAAAGTTTTTTAACTGCGCTAGTGGTAGTTAATTTTTACGAGATCTCCTTGTCTTAGAGAGCAAGATATTAAGCTCGGTTGATATAAACATAATTTGAAAATCACTACTCTGAAACCAGAAAAGCATGTAAGCAAATTATGTCTGCGGTTATATCCGATATACAACATATAACATCATATATTCCTAGGAATGGGGTTTCGGAGAGTCTAACGGCAATCGTTGCCTTTGCGACTTTGTGCAAAATACTGATATTGTACAGCTTCTGGTTAAACTGGGACCTGACCCGATGAGGTATGTTTATATTATGTATGACACCTGTAATCCCCGAAGGGTTAGCAGAGATTTACTAACTGTACCACCCACAGTTCAAGTGTATGGATCCGTCTCATGTAAGCCGGCGAGCCTGTTGCCATTCACCGGGCAAATATCCAAACTCCGAGTTGCTACTAAGAATTTCATAAAAAAAAACTCAATAACGTTTTTTTCGACCTGGGAATCTAACCTAAGCCCTCTAGCATAGCAGTCGCGATAAGGGCTACGAGGTAGATTGACCAAGTCATCGTTGAAAGACTAAGACGATAAATGAGCATATAAAAGTTAGACAAATGATCGATTTCATAGAAAATTAAACTACTATTTCTTTAAAGCAACTATTATAGCAAGTCTCCGTTGATTGCAACGATTGAGATCCAATACCAAAAATTAGATCCAGCCAAATATTCAGTAGCAAAATAACCCACTGAACGCCTCGTTTGAATTCACTGGAACATTTAACGCAATAGAGTGGCAAACTGCATTTCCCAAATCCCCGTACGGTCTCCAATTACAAGTAAAAGTTGCTAATTTGATCAGCACGGTACAGCGGTCCCCTGTGATTGCTGAATTCGCGCAATTGAATGGAAAATATGACTGTAATTAGGTATTCTATTTACTGTATAGTTTGAAAATATAACATACCTTTACGCTTTTATAATCTGAATGGTTAGGCAGATGTACAGTCGATAATAGAGTAAGATGCAAAGAGATTTAATAGTAGTCTGTATTATATGTCTTTGGTAAGACGTATCGTATACGTGATCTAATGACATCTATGTTTTGACAAAGATTGTGTCAAAACGCACGTCTACGTATCATAATTATACTTTGTCCATTATGAGAACCGTTTTTTGACAGATGGAACTAGTGATTGCAGGAACGTAACAATGCGATTATCGACCCGATTATTGACACTTTGATTACTGTCTAGTAGTGATTATCGATTGTTAGGTTATCAAATCGAAAATGGTGCAACGACGACCAATAATAAATAAATATGTATAATATTCATCTGATTGTATTAATTTTTGTATAATATTCATTTTCCATACATTTCTTTTCAAAAAGACTATTTAACATATTTTATTGATATTAGAGTGGATGCCATTTTCCGATACTGATTTAATGTCATTGTTCAAAATGAATGCAGCGAATACATTCGATTGCATCACTATACTCCATTTGGTTAGGTACTTAACTAAAGGTAAACAATAAAAATGGCGACGTTCAGGGCTCTTCAACCTTTATTGCAATGGTATCTTATGAATTGGGAGTGAAATTAATAAGAACACATCTAACAATCAATAAAAACAACGAACAAACAAAACTATAACTAAATAATACAATTTACGGCAAAAGAAACACAAAAACGAACGAAAGTACAAACTGTTACGAATGGCGTCTGGTTACCCGACTAAGTATAATATCGGTTAATTATTTTGCCGCGCTTCCTCGCGCTACTACTTCTTAATTTTTTCGAGTTATCAAAAGTCTAATAAGTAGAAAAAGGTTTTGATTTCCTGTCTTTTTAGATTCTTTCTAGTAGGCACATTGCAATAATTTATGACATAAGTATCAATTTGATTTATTTATTGGTCGCAAGCTTAAGAATTTATAATTACCATTTAATATTAAACAAAGTAGTAAAATATACTAGTATAGTAAAGGAAAATTATTTTGAATGATTAAATAATTTATTTTGGTTACGTTTTGTTTCAAGATGAAAAATGGCCCTATAAAAGAACCTTTTTTATGATTTGTTTACCTTTAGTTAAGTACCTAACCAAATGGAGTATAGACACGGTAGAATGTGGTAGAATGTAACTTAATTTAATACGCTTAACAATAATCTTTTTTTTTGGAAAATCCGTTACATTAATGGTATTATAATGTCTACAAGCAATCATAATTAAGATAATTAAATAACATAAGGAAGATAATACATTTATTTTGTGACGCATTTCAAAGTTAACTTTTACGTTATCTGGAACAGCTACGTTCTAAGGCAGTCTAAGGCATCTGTCAAAAAACGGTTCACATAATGGACAAAGTATAAATGATAATATTATAATTTATTACACAATCCATGTCAGTCGCAGATGTCGCTTTTTTCAGCTGCTCATACAAAGATTTGCTGGTTTTAGGTTCCTATGTTACTGCATGTATATGGGTATGAGCCTATCACCATTAACTGGACACATATCCAAACTCCGAGCTACTACCAAAAATTTTACTAAATATCTATCACCCACCCACACATTTATTTTCATGTTGCTTGTATAGTTGTATAGGAAAGCTAGTATAGAATATTCGGGTTGTAAGTACCCAATGGTAAGACCGTTTACACCACACGGCCTTGACCTAAATCTGAACGAAGAACGGTTGGAAAAAAGGGGCGAAAGAAAATGCTCACTGAAAAAATTCAAAAGAAGGAAGAATGTAACTTTGTCTTTATAACTTTTTAAGCCATTTACAACACTTGTGAGAGTAAAAACCGGTATATATATTTTATATTTTTAAGTAAAAGGATAAAACAAAACGTATAAAAACGACGATTTTTTATTAAGTAAATACGTTACTGTAAAACTCTAAAATATAAGAAAAAAAAAATTAAAAACAAATACGCTTCGGCGGAAGGTGCGGAAATAGAAAGTAGCTACCTACATAATGAACTACATAAACTCGCCACCATTCTACTGACGATTAAGTATTGTGATTGAATGGAGTAAGCTGATTGATGATTGAAGGGAATAATAATAATTTGTTGATAACGAGTGTTGTTCATTAATGTATCGATAACTTCAATCGATAGTAGGTAGCTAAAGTACAAATCCCCAAACAGCATTTTTAATAATTAAGATTTTTTTAAATATGTTTAAATAATGAAAATGTCGTTCCTATTATTAATTTAAGATAAATAAAATTATAACTTTGGTATTAACTGGGTAATGATAATAGTTAAATTTCAGTGTTTTATAGCAACATATATATTTATGCATTTATTAAAGCACTACACTGAGGTTATACAAAATACAATAATATACAATTTTACGATATACTTATACTTTTTTAATGTGATGTGTACTTGACCAAGTTTGTCTATTTATTATACCTATTACTAATGTACTTTTATATGAAAGCATTAGTCATATGAAACATTATGAATTTTAACACGGTTACAAAAATATTGGCACATATTGTTAAGTAATAATATCAGTGTTCTTCTTCGGCCAACCAGATGTCAGAAGTGCAATCTCCGCCAGGATACCTGGGGATAAAGTTGAAGGAATGAGTTCGGAATTTAAAAAATAGCGTGTTTGAACACCGACCATTGTCAGTTAAACTATGAGCGCTTGTTTTTGTATGACGTATATCAATAAAAACATAAACGTTGCATGTGTCTTAAAACATTGACAAACCATTAATTTGTATAAGAAGATCTAGGATGGTACTTATGTGTTAACGACTTGAAAATTATGATATAGCCGGGTTAAAAATACTTGGCCCATGTGTTTATTCACTCAAGACATATTTAGTGACCTATCGAATCTGTTCAAAAATCAAACATAATAGTGTAACAAATTAACAAAATTTTGTCAGTAAAATATCATCAGAATCGTAAATTTAAAATATTCGTTTACGTGCAACTGATCGAAATTTGCTTCCATTTTAGGAAGTTATTGTTGAAAAAGTTAGAACTGTAAATATAATTGATCGAAAACAATTTTGCAACTCAACTAAAAAGGCCAAACAATAGAACAAAATACAAACAACCAAACATAAAAATAAATCTTAAAACAAAACATATCACTGTACCCATTGATACAAATTTCATACAGGTTTAGCTCTAAAAAGTCCGTACCTCATTTCATGTGGCAGCGCCGGGCCGTCCGGTTCGTTTCCGAAGTGAACGAGGAAGTCCGGATCTAACTTCATGCCTCCATTCACAGTGTCCACGTCCAACTTTACTATCCACCCACCCTGGCGATACAATACAAATGTATTTGAATTTTGCGCCGTCTAGCAGAAAAATAATTTTCGGATCCGTTTCTTTCCGGTTCGTCTTTTGTCTCGTTACGAAAAAGTATTGGTGGGAAGTAAGTAAATAAGTTTTTGTTTTTGAAAATGTATGATGACTTAAGACTAATTTAAGTAATTATTTATTTTAAAGAAAAGTTAAGCATTTTAGGGTGTACATTCAGAACCGTTTGTCAGACACCAACTCATTTTTTATTGGACCAACCCAATTGTAAGAATGACCAAATTATTGTATGATATTCTAACTCTTTATTTTTATTCTGACAAATAATATCTGCATTATCAGTTTATAGGAAAGTAAAACTATTGCAGTTCTATTGGTGCAGGATGACAATAGATTTTTTTCTAAAATTAACAATTAATAACAACAATAGCCTCCTTCCTTCATTAATATTGAAAACGGTCGTAAAAAGTATTTCATGCCTGCACCATATAATATTAATGCAAAAAGAAAAGTACACCCTACCTCGTTTTAAATTACAACGGCTGTCAGTTATTTGTATGACAAAATATGAAACGCGGCTCATGAATTATTCATTCAACCCAGGTGACGTAGATCTCACAAAATGTTTCTTAAAAATAATTTCGTAAAACATTACGGAAAGGCAAAGACGTAAATAAGACAACGGGTCGAAGGTTTTGATATAAGAGATAAGGAGTGTTTATTGCGGTGTCCGCAGGGTCGAAAGTGGACGTAACCCAATAAAATACTTTGTCTACAGTCTTCACATACTTGCCCGTGCGACTTTTAATAAAGTCTCCGGGCATCCTCTGCATTTTTGGGTTAAAGAATTTTGTAGTTGAAATTTGAAGCAATATGAGTTTTAGAAAATGGGGCCTTTTCGAACATGCGAGGTATTTATGTAAACAAGTTTATTTTCAGTGTCGCTAGATAAACGCTTTATATTCAGATCATTCAGAGTAAATCAAATGACACGTGACTGCAGAAACTGAAAAAGATATTTCTTATTATAAAAGGGTCTTACCTCTTGAGCCATTTTGGGGTAAAACTGTTTATCCCACGGAGAAAAGAGAGACGAAGAGACATAAAGACGCTTTCCGTCAAGTGAAAGTTGCAGCATTTGAGGTGAGCCTTGTAATTTCTTCCCCTTCACCGTTTTGAGCTCAGGACGTACCTGTTAAATATGAAGCCATAGTAACACCAGAGATCATTAAGTTCTTATAATTAATGTATAAATGTCAATGAAATAACAATTGTGATAATACGTTAATATAAACAATGAAACACTAGAGATACAAAAATTAATGAACCATCTTATCACAATAACCAAATAAAAATAATATTGGAATCGAAATTATGATATTGATATCAGAATACAAACGTGAAATAATAACTAATAAAATTTAAACGTTGTCGACAGTGAAACATTACACAAATGGAAGAAGCGTTGAAAAGTAATTTAGCAAACATCAGAGAGCAAAAACTCGAAATGAAAGGAATGACACGGCAGGAACGTAATTGTGTGAAGTCATGAGGCGTTAATTTCAACTATTACAATTGGAAAGAAGGAATGTCTTGCCTTTGACTCTTTGTCCTCAATAACTTTAATTTCAGGATCTGAGGCTATTTTGCCACCAAGTTGAACTATTCCAGCTAGTTTTGGGTGTTCGGGATCCGAAATGTCGTATTGCCTCACTTCTCCGTGCAACCAACACGAGCCATATAAATATTTGTCATCCAAAGATATGACAATATCGCCTAGTAAACCTGAAATAAGCACATCATAGAATATCAGTAATCCACTGAACCGGTAGTATGGATGTGCAAATTGTGCAGTCAAGAAAGATTTCGACTTTATAAAACTTGTAAATGTGCCTCCAGATTTACAATTTGAATTGTTGGAACAGCATTTTTCACTGGCTACAATTTTATAAATAGATAAAGCAGGTTAGTAGCATAAAGTGTAGCCTATAGACCAGTGCCGATAATTTTTGAAACCGAGAAAAAATATAGTAGATTGAAACTCATTGCAAAAGGAAGAGAATATAACAAAAATTAAAGGAAAAATAAATTACGGGCGATCTGAGTTCGGGAAGTGGGGGAAGGGACATTGAGAACATTTACCATAGTAATGTATTTTTTTTACACTATCAGAAAAAAGAGATTTCAACGAATAAAATACGATATTTTGCTGTGAGAATTTTCGATTGAAAATTAGGCTGCTTTTTCGGTATTTAAGTCAAAATAAGGTAAAAAAAATAAATAAAAAAAAATACAGTGCGTTTGGGACATAAGAAGGTAAGATTTCACCAAATTTTGTGAAAAACTGCGAATTTTTTTTTTTGTAAACGATAAAAATAAAAAACCAAAAACTTGGCTATTTGAATATTTCATATAAATTTTGAGTGTATGTGAAAAAAGTGTATTTAAAAAAGTTGTAGATCTCTTTATTACCTACAACTTTGCCATTTAACTTTTTTCCATAGGACTTGTATTTTTACCGGAAATTGGGATAAACCGTTTTTTACCCTAAACCCGCCCTCCCTCCCACTTCCCGAACTCAGATCACCCGTAATTTATTTTTCCTTTATTTTTTGTTATATTCTCTTCCTTTTGCCATGGGTTTCATCGTACTATAATATTTTTTTACTTTTTTCATTTTTTAAGGTATCGGCACTGGTCTACTACATCTATACCTGCTTTAAATATTTTCGGAATTGTGCAAACTAAAACATTTCGTGCAACCAAGAAGTTTGATGTTGGATAAATAACTAGAGGAAAATAAAAGCAGAAAAGTTACCGTTAATCTCGGACTCAACGCCATCTTTGGAAACTTTTTTTGCTGGTATGTCCACGACTTTATCGACTTTCCACGTTCCGTCCGATGTTTTGTAGAACCTACATAAAGTTAATTGAAAGCTTTCACTTAGTTATTTCTTTGAGTGTCTGTGGAATATTCTGAATCTTACTCCTGTCACTCAGTGTATTCTTACATTACTGTATTTCAATAGTAGCATTTCTATGTTTTCTTTAAAGTTGAGTATATTTTTTCTACCTTAAAAGTTCGATAGCAAAATCAAAAAGAGATTGAACACGTTGCGATAAAGATTTCTTTATCAATAAAAACAAGTTTAGCCTAAATAATAAAAATTGATCGAGTTTTTTAAATCTCTTTACAAACTCCAATTTCAAGTCATTCAATCATGTAATAAACAAAATTAACATTAAAAGTCTTACGACATACCATAACTCAAATCCAAACAAATCTCACCTGTAAAGGTTTGCGTTCACCGCACAGCCGACAAATCCCTGCGGGGATTTGGGATCATGGAGAAATCTGATCTCCAGGGGTGCACAACCTTCCGGGCCTAGATCTATGACTTGCTGTAACTCGTGCGTTGACCATTTATAAATATTCGACGAAGTGCCGTAGTGGTCCTTGTTTACTACATCTTCCGGATGAAATCCACTAGGGAGGGAAAGTTTCGTTTTATTTTTGCACAAGATCTTGTTTAGGTGAAAGGAATAACATTTCTTGAGGCCTGGTGCTATTATACTTTTTTTTTTTTCAATGGAATATACGTTATAATTAGTTAAAGGAATTTATTTTCGATAATAAGTTAAAAGTTTGTTTCGTAACAAGAAGAGCAAAAATAAAAGCTTAAGTATTATTAGATGAGATCACTAACAAAGGAGATTATAATAATAAACAAAGGAGTAATTAGAGTTGAGCTCGCTAGCTAGTAACTTTATTGGGTCTAATCTTCATAAATGGGACGAAATTATATTCAAATGAATAAGTTCTGTATTGTCTGGTTTCAATATGTTTTTGATGAAATGGCTCAAAGGTTTGGTTACGACGTGCCTAATATTACGAGGTTTCAATAAATCAATATAATAAATACTTTTACTAAATATAAGATAGTAAATGGGCTATCGATTTAGTGTATCTCGTCCTTCTTGGTATTAGTACAATTCCCTGAGCTGAGATATTATTCTGATTTCTATTTGATACTTACGTCTTAAATTTTGCAGGTGTACCCCATTCTGTAGCGAACATCACATCGTGATACGGCTGATACCAAAAATCGTATCCAAATTTTGCGAATTTATTTCCTTTCGTCCACGTCCCTAAAAATAAACAAATATTTCACTTTTTTTTTCAATATGGCGTCTATTAGCCATCTCTCCCCTCCGTCAAATCTGTGTAAAGGTGCGTTCACAATTCACCTTTCATTTTCAAAGTCTTCGAATCGATGAGCACAAAATCCCCTTTTCCGTGTTCGTCTTTATCTCCCATCGTCGAAATCATGATTTCGCCGGTTGCTAGGCAGTGCGTCGTGTGCGGGTAACTGCAGTTGAATGACCTCATCTCGGAGCCGTCGATTACCTGGTAATGAGATTTTCGCTATGAACCCTGTATATAAGGGAGCTGAGAGAATGAGGTCTTTAGCAGTTTCCCCGATAGTAAGGGTTTTACATTTAAGTTGGCTTTTCGGAGCAAAATTTCAGCAAAGCCTTAAGTGTGAGTGTAAACTTGTGCATTTAAATTCTTAGTTTCAACATTATATTATATTCGTAGACTAAGCTTTCTATTGGTTATATCGTAAGGTTCTTAAGTCATATCTTTTCCTGAATCGCAAAACAAGATGTGTGAAAGGATAAGTAAAGATCTAACAGGCAATATAACGAGTTCGCGGACTGTCTAGCTAGAGTAGTAATGTTACAAGTTTGACGACAGATTTTCGATGAGTTTGGGAGCTCGTTGCGAAAATTCGCTATCGAACTATTTGGCGCTCAGAGCTATAATTATGTTGGAACCGGGCAATGATCGATGGATACGGGACGGGAAATATTTGGTGGAAATATTTGGGGGAAATACTTTGGTAAATTACCGCGAACAATGAAGGTTATGGAGTTGGGTCGGAAAATGGCTTTATCCGATAATGGAACTTTGATTTGGTTGATCATTATTAGGTAGTTATTGGAACGATTGAAATTCGTACAGATTTTTGATTATTATTGAAAATTTTCTGGGTAAACATCCCGTCAACTAAATGTAAAATTTTACTTTAAATTACATTATTTTTTGTGAGTTACCTATTGTTTTAAGCGTGTTAAATTACATTTTGAAAATAATTTTAAAGGACTTACATAAAATTACAAGAATAGTGTCATATTATATCAACATTTTAATGTTTATTAAATTAAATATCTTAATGATTGCACGTACAACATCCCTATTTAAAAAAATATATATTATATCCCATAAATAAACAGCTTTTATTTCCTACCTTTGGAAGTAGTACAGTCTCGCTGGCACGTCTACGTGCCAGCTTGAATGTCAACAAAAATGAGGGTCAACATGACCGAGAAAGTACTACACTCCCACAGAATATTCAATTCCTCCCTCAGTCCCCTTCCTTCTCCTATTTTCCGTCAACTTCCTTAATCGGCAACGCGTCTGCAACTCCTTTTGTATTACAGACGTTCATGGGCAGAAATGACAACTTACCATCAGGTAGCTCGCCTGCTTGTTTGCCTAGTTATCCCATAAAAAAAATCTAGAGTACACACGCTTTAGTTAGGATAACAGACCATGTTTGAGTCTGGCTTGGATTCAAAGAAGATAGACGTTAATACAAATATACGCTTTAACCGCAGATCAAATAAAAAGTTAACAATGGAACTTTGCGAACAAAGAAATGAGGCCGGTTAAAACTACGCCTTGCCGTATACAGACAAAATTACACGCACACACGCATGTGATACGTTAATGACGTTTCGATAGACGTGCAGCAATAGCTCGACTCTGCTAGACTCACAACAAAAGGCGTAGTTTCAGTATACGTGTGTGCGTGTAATTGTGTCTATACATGGCAAGGCGTAGTTTTAGCCGGACTCACTTCTTTGTTCGCAAAGTTCCATCTTGACTTTTTATATGATCTGAGACTTTAACAACATAACTCGTAAGGCTTTAATAACATCCAATACAGTAATTTCACGTATAACAAAAAATAAATTTGACTTCACATATTTTTAATAAAAGCAAAATATATTCCTACATTAGTGGGGTTTCTGATGGAATCAAGAATCCCTTTGAAGCTTGTACGTTGCCGTAATCACAATTTATGAAGAAATTGCCGTTTATATTTACACACGAGGTTTACTTCGAGCACCGTTATATTAAATGAAATTGCATTTTAAATGTAGTAGAGGTTTAACATTTTATTTAGATGCAGGTTCCATAGTCTCGAGTTTGTTAGTTGATAAATACGGAAGTTTCATTAAAAGAATGTAACTTTTTACGTTTTATTTGTTTGCAGTTTTCATAGTCTCTCGAATTTATGATAAAAAATATGTTTCATTTAATAGATAAGAGTACTACTTCACATTTTATTTTGAAGCGCCTAGCTAGGTAAGTACTAGCAAATAAAAAATATTTTATGAATGCTGTAGATTTTTTGTTAGTAGGTATTTGTATTGAAATTCAGTATTGTTTTTATTGTTACGGATTCAAATAGAATCGGTAATGCGTTTGTAAAAATATAGCTTGGGAATCAAATACATATAAAATTGAAAATCATCGTTTGAAAAATAGTTGACTCTAAACTTTATTTTAAGCGAGTTTTTGAAATAGACAATTGAAATGTATCATTCTTCATATCGTCTCAACTGTTAAATCATTTTTGAGTAATATGGGACTGTAGGGACACTGCTGACGCATTAGATTTGCACTGTACAAGCTTAGCGACTTAGCGCAGCGCGGCAGTCGTCTCCCCGCACCCAATCAGTTTGGTCGTTAGTAATAATGTAGTCAATAAGTATATGTATTAAATCTGGTACCAGTAAAGTATTATATATAATGTCACGACCTTCATTCCACAACCACCTCACTTCGAACCCCTAAATTGGTGACCCGCGACATTTGAACACACAACTTTCGGCGATGATACCGGACATCGGAGTACGAGCACGCGGACAACGTGGCGTCGCAACACGTGCGCATGGACAGCGTTGCAAAAGCGCGCATGGGCAGCGTGGCATCAGAGGACGCACAAAGAGGTAACCGGAGCACGCAATATGGGAGGCGACTCGCTCTTTTCACGCTGGGGTCAAAAGAGCTGAAGACCTAACTGCACCATCAAGCATCAAAGGTAAACAGGCACGGGCACAGTGAGCATCATCTCGGGAGGACGCTCTGAAGGAGTTGGCATACGTCGTGGAGGTGTAACGCGGTCATTCGCGGCACATTCCGACGACTCTGGAGGACACGGGACACGGCGGCGACACTACAGCACAGTGTGCGCGTCGTATGCAACGTATCACGCTTGGAGGCGTCGACAGAACTCCGCTCCAGGTGGTGGATGGCGCAACCTGTCATTCCATGGACACGGCCAGGGAAGAGCATACCCATGAGGATATTGGCGGACGGCACCTGACAGATATATTTGCATCATCGTACGAGCAGCTTTTAATCAGCGTCATACGGAGAGCATAGTGAAACGTAAATGTGTAGTGATTTAATTATAAAAGTGTCAGTCTAGAAATAATACAGTGCCCTGCTGTTAATTTGTTAATTTTAGAGTCGCATTATATTGTAACTATTTAGTCCACACAGTAACCCATTGTATTGTATTTTTGTTAAGCTTGCATTATGAGAATTGCGCTCAGGTAACATGATATCTTGTTTATAAGTAACACCTTGTTATGAATTCCTTTTAACGAGTCAGATTGTAACTATATGTAATTGATGAGAATATTTGGATTGAATTTTAAAAAATGTAGGTACCATTTTTTTGTAAAAGGGGGGGAATATTGTAGGGACACTGCTGACGCATTAGATTTGCACTGTACAAGCTTAGCGACTTAGCGCAGCGCGGCAGTCGTCTCCCCGCACCCAATCAGTTTGGTCGTTAGTAATAATGTAGTCAATAAGTATATGTATTAAATCTGGTACCAGTAAAGTATTATATATAATGTCACGACCTTCATTCCACAACCACCTCACTTCGAACCCCTAAAGGACCATCAAAATTCATAATTCTTGGACTATCTCCGTACTTGGCACAGGTCTTCTCTAAGAATGATCAGGGTAAGCATTACGTACAGGATCCACTACGTTAGCCTGGTTTGAAAACTTCACAAGCCTTCGAAGGTTGGTTTCGTCACGGTGTTTTCCATTTCTATTTAAAGACACACACAAGGTAATTGTGTGCGAAAAAATAGCCACGGCGTAATATTGAAAGTGCGCCTTGGATTTGAACCCAAGATCAGGTTATTACATGTCATGTTAATTAGCCTAACATCACAGTTATGTAGTACAGCATTTCGTTTAAAAATATATGAGATAATTATATTCCCTTTATTCAAAGCTATACCTTATTCTTGTTTTTTATTATTTTTTAGCATTAAATATTGCGAAATTTTCACAAAGAACTGAATTTTCCAATTAAAGAAAATAATACATTTTCTTAGAAATTAATTTAGAAAATTCAGTTCTTTGTGAAAATTTCGCAATATTTAATGCTAAAAAATAATAAAAAATAAGCATAATACGGTAAGGCAACATCGTTCGACATTGAACTACCTGTAAAGGCAGTCGTGTTGGTTGAAAGACATAGTAATGTCTCCAATAGATGGTGCTGACGTCGCCTCAAGACGTAGAATGTGGAAGAGAAATTCGACATCACAGGCAGTGGTCTCGGTAGCTTAGTTGGCAAAGCGTCTGGTGTACTTAACCAGAGAGACGCAGGTTCAAACCCTGCCTGAGATCGAATTTTTCTTTCACTAGAAATTTTCTTTAAGTAGAAAATTCAGTTCTGTGCTATACCTTATTATTTACTATTATTATTATTTATTTATTTATGGCAGTAGGCGTGTCCCCTATTACCTACCTACTAGCGGACCTAAACATACCTACTAGCGAACTGTGGGTGCACTTAAGTATACCTCTGCCTTACCCTTCGGGGATTAAAGGGGTGATGATATGTTATATTTATACTTTTACTCACTCTATATATGTAGAAATAGAAAGAGCCAATAAAATGGCCAATCAATGTTAAAAAGGTTATTTTTTTACCATTATTTTCATTATAACTCAACAAAATTAAAAAGATTCAATCAATCGTATTGAAAAACAATCTGTTGATTGCTACCTTTATATTGGTTCGTAAGTCTGTATTCAGCGGAAAACAACACTTTACTTCAGCAAACACTCGGTTTGTTTCAGTTTTTACGCTCTCACAGTAAAGTTGTAGTTGCCTGCAAAAATCCGGAACATAAAAAGTAAGAATTAAAAAAGTTTCCGAGATCTGTTGACATAAAAAACCTGTTTTACGAGAACCCGCGTGTGTTAGCTAGTAGCTACTTCCTAACTTTGTACCACCGCAACTGCATTTTTAAGGGCCAAAACAAATTGTTTACTCTTCAATCTTTGAAGCAGACGCTTCGGTGGCAAGCCGATCGTAAAATTGGACTATAAATCTACCAAACAATCTAGAAAAACACGGAGAAGTGCTCCGTATGAGAATTTAAATTACGACCGACGAACAACGTTCAGGAATCCTACATTATCCTGTACAAGCTGAAAGAATAAAATAATCTTTTTTTTTATTTAGTCCTTTTTGAAGACACATGACAAAACCATAGCAAAAAAATAAAATTTTGTAACTGTCTATGTCCGCTACACAACCGTTTTTTGTCCAAGAGTGAAGGTGTTTATGCTACTTTGTGTGTGTGTGGTCCCGGGCGAAAATTGGTGTTATCAAGTTTTTAGTCCAATAGGCTTGAGACATAGGACTAAAATCTGAAACTGCGAACTCTAGGTATAACAAGGTATCTACATCTGTGCCTAATAATTCTTAGTATATAGACGTGATGATATATTACATATAAATGAGGAGTTAAATTTTACAATCTCAGTTCAGTAATAAATCTAACTTGACAAAACCTCCAACAATTTTATTTCCAACTCTGGCGTGGTGAAGTTTTTATTTTGTTCATACGCTAGTATTGTTGAAAATGTTCTTCTGTACCTTTGCAACACTTGTTAAGCGCATACTCTCTGGCATTGAAAAGAAAGTTTATTTACCTACTAGATACTTCGTGGGAGATAGACTCTTTACAAACAGACTTCTATTCTTTACTCAATCCTTGCTTAGATCGGTATTGTAGAGATAGTGTGGTTGAAGTCAGTTGAATATCTATCGGAAAATCTATAAAACTTTTTTAAATATTTTTAACCATAACTCTTTAGAGAAAATACACGTTCGTGAATATATCAAGTTCGTGCGGAAATTGAACTTTTTTGTTTCACGCCTTTATGAAAGGTTTTTACACAATATGACAAAGAAAAACTAACTGGGACGAAAAACTATGAGACTTATTATAAAAAAAAGGGATTAGGACAAAGGTAAAGGGGAAAGGGATTAAGGTTACATGTCTCACAACTACGTGAATTACACTTAGGTACATAAACCTTTAGTAGATTATAAATTGTAATAATTTATCAACTACTTATTTATATTGTTGTAGTGTAAGGTGATTGTTAATTAACCTTTTGAACGCCATTGTCACATATATGCTACGAATAAATAATACTCAGGAAATGTAACTGCGTTAAGAAAATGACCCAACAAAAGTTGTGTCCAAGTAGGCGGGGCTTCAAAATTGTGTCCAGCGCGCCATCAGTCGGACATTTTCCTTGCAAGCGAGCATTCAACCGTTTTAGCTTAATATCATTGTGAAGCATCATGCCATCATATGTTGTGAAGTGGTGCAGGAGACATACAAGATTAAACTGTCCAGAGATCACTTTTCACTTGTAAGTAGTAGCTTAATTATAATTATATTCAAAGTTGTTCAAATACGTTATCAAAACGAGATGGTCAATATTATGCAAAATGAAGTCAGTCAATTTTTCACCTAATTTAGAAAGAATTTTTTCTAGATGAAATATTGAAAAGTAAATCGATAAAATTTAGATATTTTTATAAGACTAATGTATTTTGTATTTTTTTTTAGTTTCCCTGCCGATCCCATTCAGCAAAGTAAGTGGATAGCTGCAGTTCAATTAGAAAGGCGAGAGTATGACTGGATGCCTTTGAAAACTAGCAGAGTATGCTCCATGCATTTTGATGAACAATATTTTTACAAATCATTAAAGGGATATACCATGTTACACAAAACTGCAGTACCAGTTTGTACAAATATCCACATACAACTGAAGTGCCAGGTCAACAGAAACCTTAAAGGAACCTGGTGACCTATTGCCAAGGTTATGATCAGAGCAAACAAACGACCCAATGGAATACACTAACACTATTTCAACGTTCCAACAATAGATGAAGTCGCAATTCTTGTTGGCAAACCATCGGCTTTGTTCGTTTTAGCACCATACAACAAAACGAGAAAGTACCCAATCTAAGCCTTTTTAGTAACCGACGAAAAATATCTACGCAGGGGGGGGGTCTAGAATCATGTACTGAATTCATGGTAAGCGGTTGTGCGTCGATGTCCCTTCCACCCTGTATTAATATAATAATATAATTTAAAAAAATCACAATAGTATAAAATATTTAATATAATTATAATATTGTTTTATTATTGACTTGGTCCGGTCTACCTATTGCATAATATCGTCCACGCCATTTTGACTCTGATGACATAACAGACATTACAGCACGCGCGCGAACCAATCCCTGTTTTCTTTCTGAATTTAAACCAATTACCAAGCATTGAAATAAAACTACTTTTTACGGATTTTATCGCGTTATATTGATTATTTTAAATTCCCGACGTTTCGGATCCTTTACAGCATCCATGGTCACGGGTGGA
The DNA here is from genome assembly GCA_958496365.1 of Subacronicta megacephala. Taxonomy (NCBI): domain Eukaryota; kingdom Metazoa; phylum Arthropoda; class Insecta; order Lepidoptera; family Noctuidae; genus Subacronicta; species Subacronicta megacephala. The sequence goes on from OY292526.1 coordinate 6,500,634, forward strand.
CTGAGGTGTTGGTCGTCCTAATGTCAAAATTATCAACAGCTACCCTACATTTTGTTGATTATTATTTATGCCGGTCACGCATAACGAATGCAAGCATAGACAAATAATCAAATTCAATAAACTTATGTCAAAATCAAATGTCAAAGTCACTAAAGAAAACGGAACGCGCCCGTCACCTGCGAGCCAATCACGCGCAGTTGTCAATCTGTCAAAACATAACCTCGATGAAAACACGGTCGAAGTGCTATCAAAAGGCCTAAATTTTGCTCTAACACCTCGAAAAATACCGGTAGAAAACATAATATGCAATGTAGAAGAGTGCCTGTATAAAAATAATGTACATAAACAAGATTTGGAGGCGATACGTCAGGACATTTCGTCGGTGTTACGTCGCAGCAAACCGCCCAAACTGAATCTTGCAAAGAACCAATTTTTAGCGCTCAAAAGCCTCCGCGACAGGCCCGAACTGACCATTCTACGTGCAGATAAAGGCAATGCCACGGTGGTTATGGATACGTCGGATTATAATAATAAAATACAAGACCTTTTATCGGATGTAAACAACTATAAACAAGTCAAAACGGATCCCACAACAAAAACATTAAAGTTTACTAGTGATCTGATAAAAAAGCACTCCGATACATTGAATCTAGACGTTAAATATCTAATTCCTAGTTGTGCAAAACCACCAAAACTGTATGGGCTGCCCAAGATACACAAACCCAATGCGCCGCTTCGACCAATTGTTAGCCAAATCGACTCACCAACCTACAGATTGGCTCAACACCTGGCGAAAGTACTCTCACTACTCAGAGGAAACACGGCTGCACATGTTAAGGACTCATACCATTTTGTCAGTGAGATAAAACACCTACAGCTTGCTGATGATGAAACTATGGTCAGTTTTGATGTCCAGTCATTATTTACATGCCTACCAGTTGAAGACTGCATCAGAATTGTATCTAGGAAACTATTAGAGAATAACATGCCTATTGAATATGCTGAACTATTACAACATTGCTTAACATCTGGCTATCTATTGTGGAGTAATAAATTCTACACGCAAGTGGATGGTGTAGCAATGGGCTCTCCAGTATCTCCCATTGTTGCTGACATCTTCATGGAAGATTTCGAGGAGACTGCTCTAAAATCTGGTCCTGTGACACCGAAATTCTACAAGCGGTATGTAGATGATACTTTCACAATATTACCATCTAATAAAGTAACAGCATTTCTAGACCACCTTAACTCCTCAAACTCTAAAATTCAATTTACTATGGAGTCAGAGGCTAATAACTCTTTACCTTTCTTAGATGTATTAAAACATCTTTATAATTCGTAACCTAAATAACACCTTGAGTCACACTGTGTATCGAAAGAAAACCCATACAGACAAATACTTAAATGGTGAATCACACCACCACCCAACACAGTTATCTACCGTCGGTAAATCATTGTTTCAGAGAGCGCGTGGGATCTGTGATGAGCAACACCTGGATGCAGAGCTTCAACATGTCAAGCAAGTACTGCACGACAACAAGCTCCAAATACCGAAACCTCATCACAGAAACCGCGTGAAACGTACCACAGTTGAGCGACTACCTGTTGTGTTACCATATGTAAGAGGAGTCACAGACAAGATTGGCTATATCTTGAAGCGGGCTTCAATCAAAACTTACTTCAAGCCGCTGAAGAAGATTAGTCAGTTCCTATCACCTGTCAAGTGCCACATACCTCTACAAGATGCAGGAGTATACAAGCTTGATTGTGATTGCGGTCTCTCATACATAGGCCAAACTAAAAGAAGCATAGGGACCCGCGTAAAAGAACACATCGCCGATGTCAAACACCGCCGTTCCGGGAAGTCAGCAGTTTGTGAACATACACTTGACAAGACCCGGCACTACATCAGATTTGATAAACCACAAGTCCTTGCAAAAGAAAACCGATTCCTACCTAGGATGATTCGCGAGGCTATTGAAATTAAAAAACATCCAAATTTCAATAGAGAAGATGGCTGGGTCTTACCATCTGCTTGGAACCCCATCATAGATTCCATTAAATCCAAGTACAAGACTGCGAGACCTAAGGATACGGTGAGCTCATTCTGCGTGACCGGCATAAATAATAATCAACAAAATGTAGGGTAGCTGTTGATAATTTTGACATTAGGACGACCAACACCTCAGTCCACCCGTGACCATGGATGCTGTAAAGGATCCGAAACGTCGGGAATTTAAAATAATCAATATAACGCGATAAAATCCGTAAAAAGTAGTTTTATTTCAATGTCTGATATTCGCGTAAGTGTTAGAAACCAGTACAATTACCAAGCATGTCTATTTGAAATATCGCAAGTGATTCGAATTTTGAATCATCGTCATTTGGTTTGAAGTAGGTCCACTTTTTGAGCGGAATTTGTCCCGAGTTACGCTTCCTGAGTATTATTTATTCGTAGCATATATGTGACAAACGAAATCTTACCCTGAACGCCAACGTCACAAATATATGACAAAATATACGTCGCCCATTTTATGAAATAACCAATTATATCATTACTTTAGTGTGTTTTCACTACCTTGTGCAATTTGACAGAAAAAGTGGCCTGGCGTCAGGGGTACGGCGATACGTTTATACTCTGGCGTTCAAAAGGTTAAGACCATTAAAGTCAATCGAACAAGTATAATTTATAATCAGAAACTTTATATGAATGGATGAAAGAATTTATGCGTAGCTACTGAAAAGCATGACGTAAGTATGCCACTTACTTTATGCATCTTTGGCTTCCGAGGATCTGTGCCGACATCTACGATGAAAACCTTCGCAGATTTCAAAGCAGGCAGAATAAGGAGGTCTCGTTTGAGTGAAGGGTCGTCATGGCAACTGGAGCAGACGTTCCACCCACTGTGATGTAGTTCGTCCCCGACACTGCCCGTGTGAGTGCGTGCAATCACCTGTGACAAATATAGTCATAAAACATATCACCACGACTGTACTCCCTGGGTGGTTAGGCAGAGATGTATTGATATATACAATACATATAAGCGGCGGTAGCCTAATGGTTAGGGCGTCGGACTTGCGATCATGCGGTTGCCGCATGATAATCAAATTCATTGCATCAAAGATATTGATTGACAGTTTTATTTAAGAGCCCTGTTTTTTTAGTGGGAAGTGGGAACTATTTTAGTGTCCAATAAGCTATTGGTAATATTTAATTTCGAGAAAAACAATGTGGATATACAGACATCAACAGCTGCTGTTAACCAATGGAAAAATTCAACTATTATTGACCTAACAATTAGGCCTTAATATTTATTTTTTAAACTATAGGCATTACGTCTTATCCCACCATGAAAGATTTGGCTGTGTCGAGATATTGGCTCGAGACAAGATACGTGACGACACAGCCATATCGGGCACGCACGTTCCAAAAGTTAAGAGGCGGTAGTAGTGCCTATTCCCACATTACTCTCACCGATTCCAGCCAATCGCTTTCCAAGATTTTGACCAACGTAAAAAAAAAACTTTAGGACATCTAAAAGAAATCCCCTATAATCCAGGCAACAGATCCCCAGCAATATATTGCATTCCGCCTGTTAATTTAGTTCCCGGCTGCTATTGCAATGGGAAAGTACACAATAATACTTCCTACTGAATCCTGAAATCCGTAGGATTACCGGTACGTTATTGCCTTGCGACATCGCCGAGCTAAATGGCAGGATGTAAGGTTTTATTTGCTAATACAAAAGTAGTGCGTAATTGGTATTTTCTTTGGTTGAATATTACTTCTATCTTTCCGAGATAATTGCGTTGCGTGTACAGTTCGCGAGAGAACTCTTAGTAATAACTATGCTGGTCAATCGATCTGCTCCGTTTAGTTGTCCTTGCCGCGGTGAGATTGTAGATGGCTTACCATTCTAGAGTTTAAGATTACCACAAAAGCCTTTGATGCCGGTTGTCATAAAAACACATAACCAATCTCTAGTGGTAGTCAGAATCCCCAAAAAAGCTTGACAACTATTCTATCCTTAGGATGTCGGTATTACCAAGAAATTTCGTTGCAAGGGTCTGATAGCAGTCGTTTCGTGTAAATACTGAACAGTTAGCCTATCAGGTTTAACTAGAAGCTGACACCAACATATCTCAGATCAAATAAAAAGTTAAGATGGAACTTTGCGAACAAAGAAGTGAGGCCGGCCAAAACTACGCCTAACGGTGTACAACACACAATTACACGTATACCGAAACTACGCCTTATCTTATCAGTCCAGCTATCGAGGTATCGAAAGCTCGACTGACAAGATAAGGCGTAGTTAACTAATACATACATGCGTGTAATTGTGTGTTGTACACCATTAGGCGTAATTTTAGCCGGCCTCACTTCTTTGTTCGCAAAGAACCATCTTAAATATTTATTTGATCTGAGCAACATAGTTGTTAAAAGGAGGTGGATTAGCTTTGTCAAATCAAATCAAATGTTTTTATCTCAAATAAGCTTTTACAAGCGTTCATGAAACGTTATTGACTCTAGTTGCACGGTTCCAAAAAGTTGATCCTATGGAGAAGAATCCGGCAAGAAACTCCATGGTTTGAGAGTAATTAAGTTTTTTCATTATGGCTTGTTGAGATTAATAAATAATTAATGATTTCAGAGAGGATTTCAGTCTTTTTTTTTTCTTTTATCTTTTTTTTTTGTTCTATGTAATATTATTTGTCTTTATTTCCGGGGTAATTATCTTGTGTTGACAGCTTTGGGAGTAGTAATTATTTTCTGCACGGCTTGTTGAGACGGATTCACTTCCCGTTTTCGTATATATTTTGGGAGTTGTTCCGAAATACATGGAGATAATTATTTTTCTTTATCCAACCTCGGTACCACGATCAAATTGCGGACCGGAATAAAGGAACCGAAATTGACTCCAATATTAACTCCAATATGTTCGCAAGGTCAAGGACAGAATATAGGTATAATAATTATTATAAAAGGTAGGTATTAAGAACCTGGTAGATATCTATCACTAGTGTGGTCCTACCATCAATCAATACACACCCCTGCATACGTAGTGTTCATATAATAAACTAGCTTTCCGCCCACGGCTTCGCCCGCGTATTTTCTCGGCTTTTCTGCATTAAATTTTTTCCCGTTTTTGCAAAATTTTTCATTTATGCTCCGCTCCTATTGGTCTTAGCGTGATGGTATATAGCCTATAGCCTTCGTCGATAAATAGGCTCTCTAACACTGAAAGTTTTTATCAAATCGGTCCTGTAGTTCCTGAGATTAGCGCGTTCAATCAAACAAACAAACAAACTCTTCAGCTTTATAATATAAAAAAAAGTATAGAAATATCTAATTTTAATGTTCTATTTCAATTGAAATATTATCATAGGTGCTTTTGAAATATAAAACAACTGATGAATTTCATTTGACTTTGAGAGTATGCTTACATAATTAACAATCAAAGTCTCATACTCGTATTTTATTTTAACTAAACCATTAATTACAGGTATGTTTGAAGTATCAAAAACTGGTCGCAATACTATACTAACCTGACAATACGTCGGTGATTTAGGATCAACATCGACAGTGGCTAAATAGTCTTGCTTTGTCTGATCTGGCTGGACGCAAACCACGTAAAGAAGTTCTTCTCTGGGCCCTTTGTTAAAGGCGTCCAAAGGAGAGGCGTAGCCCGGTCCCCGTGTACCTACGAAGAAAAAAAGTGTGATTGTTAACTAATCCACTTAAAAAAGTATTCTGGTGAAGGAAAATTGCGACCACGCAGGATTCGAACCTGCATCTTCTGGTTAAATTTAATACACCAGACGCTATGACCAACTGAGCCACCGCGAGTCCCACCAACCAAGTGGAAATTTGCTGAAATTCAAGTTTGATTTTCAACTGATGTGACTTACTTTACAGCCAACTAAGCTGATTAAGTATATGTACAGTCGCAAGCACGTCAAGGTTTACAAAACTGTCAAATTTCTTCAAATGATTTTAAACCTTAAATTGTTGAAGTTAAAGTTCAAAATCAACTGAGAAAATTTGACATTTTGTGGTAACTTCATGTGCTGGCCACCGTACGTAATTATTATCCCTAAAAACTTAATTTTCTTTTATTAATTTAAGTCCCAAAAATTAAGATCCGTAAAGGTATCGTATGGCAAGATAGAGAATTTTCCCATAAGGATGGAACCTGTCAACCTCATTTATACGATTCTTCTATACTTCTTTTATTTCTTGATGTGCATACATTCTTTATATATTAACAATTAGGTAATATTAAAACGAAATAGAGAAAACTATAGAAAGTACTCTGTGACTGTGTCTCTAATTTAAAAGTTGTGCTCAAGAACAAGCAGCAACTAATTGAGCCACCCCTAAGTGCGCTTTTATAATGGAAAATATTTTGCAGTGTAGTCTATACGGCAAAGTTTAAAAGTAACATCCCTATAGCATAACATCTGCAACTGAATTAATATTTCGATTAATTTTTAGTCACCATACATTTTTCAATTAATTTCCACCACCAAAAAACCTTTAAAAATAACTTTACGAGTAACATAACCACGGCTTCAAATAAATTATAAGTCCACCCCTAAATTCTATGCATCTATAAACCGAATAATGAAAAAAAAACATTCCCATGACTTTCCCTTCCAATATTTACTTTAGGGTGCTCAATGATCTTCCAAATTTCTTCGAAAAAAGAACTGTCATTTCATATAAATCTACGATAGGCATCAAAATGTTATTTTTCCTGCACAAACGAGGGTAGCGGACAAACACCGAGGGTTGTCACCCCTTGCAATTTAGGTAATCACGCCAGGTAATGCTTGCATATAAATTACTCCTTTGTTCGGTTTAATCCCATCAATAACCTATTGTTTTAGATACAAATACTAGAACTAGCTATAAACATACGAACATGACTTTGATAGGGCTTTGTGTGTTTACAATTTGTAATTTAAGGCTTATTTAACGAACTGTAGTTCAACCTATTAAACCTACTTATTCCCTATACAAATAAAACGTTTTGATACTGCACATTGCTCATGTTATTTTATGTGTTGTTGAGCCGTTGCCTTGTGAAAAAAATATAAATATAATATTGCAAAATTCATCAAAATTGGTTACGCGGTTTAGGCATGAAAACAAAACAAACTAACATACAAGCTAGAATTACTTCCACATTTGAAAAATTTGTATATCTACTTACAACATAAATATAAATCAAAGTGACTGCCTACGTAATTTCACCGTTTCCCTTATAAAATAATAAATTGTCTTTTATATTAAAAAAACCTATCTAGCTTCCCCTTAAACGGATTATTATATTTTTCTTTCAGATCTGACAACACTATCAGCGTCACGCGATCAAAAGTATCAACTCTGTTTCCTTTAATTTACAAGCTAGCTACTCAGTGATAAAGTGAACGGCTATTACCATGATTAGGAGTACCATTAAATTATTAAAAATAAATATATAAACTTTGCCTTAAATTATTTTGAAACGTCATTCTTATTTATTTTTTAATTGTGAGAACCTTTCGATACCTACTTGAATATTGAATTAATCATCATCATCATCATCATCATCAACTCATTACATTGTCCCCCTGCTGGGCACGGGTCTCCTCTCAGTACGAGAAGGATTAGGCTATAGTCCACCACGCTAGCCTACTGCGGGTGCAGTGTTATTAAGTGCAGTGACAGCCTAGTGATAGGACCATTGGACTGCCAAGTCAAAGGTAGTTCGAATCCAAGGCACGCACCTCTGACGTTTCGTGTTTCGTTAAGTTATGTGCGTATTAATAATTAATTATCACGCGCTTAAACGGTGAAAGAAAACATCGTGAGCAAACCTGCATGCCATCATGCGTCTGCCATTGAATTAAAATCTTTAATATACTAAAACACCAACTTACAATTTGTTCCTACTAAACACCTGTTCAAAACTGTAAAATAACTGTGCGTGTGTGAAGTTAGCCATTTCGAACTTCAGCGCTGATATATATATTTTTTTAACGTAAAGTATGTATTTAAATGTATAAGGAAAACGTAACATTTACAACACCTACCACCACCGTCTTTACACTTAGTTTTTATATATATATTTATTTCACTGCTAAATCACTTACGGACAATATTACATGCACACAGTGATTTCGAACGAACTGTACCTACATTCCTAATCCTTTAAAAGTTGCTAACGGGAAAACTTATTTATATAATTAAAAAATATTATTAATTGAAGTTCTAATATTCTTATTATGGTGTACTGATTAGAAATAATATAACTCTATCTATGTGTGTGGTCGATTGTTTTAATTACACATTATACGTATTCAATGGGTAATGTCGTTAAGATGTTATTGAAATGATGTGCTAATCCTTTTAATATATACGGTCGTCTGAATGTCGCACACTGATTGCATGCTTAATGTAGTTAGGAATTGAGTTAGGAGGATCGTATAAGTAGCTATGAATTGTAATCTTAATATGAACATTGTAGATATGATCATCTAAGTACACAGTAATAAAGAAATTTAAGACTGCCTCATTAGTCTAGTACTCCTCAGGGCGACTGCTACGTTTTTCTACGTAATTCTCAGTAGTAGCTCGGAGTCTAGATTTGTGCCCGGTTAATGGCAATAGGCTCGCCCAATATAACACGGTTATATAGAAATTTAAAAGTATATAAAAGCTGATATTTGCGTAAATCATCTCCATTTTGGGGCAAAAAGGTTCTCGAGTGGTGACCACGCACCGGAAAACGTAGTGTGGGACGACCTCCAACAAGATGGACGGACGACCTGGTAAAGGTCGCTGAGAGTCGTTGGATGCAGGCAGCATATAACCGGTCGTTGTGGAAGTCTATGGGGGAGGCCTTCGTTCAGCAGTGGACTTCATTTGGCTGTAAGATGATGATGATGATCTCGATTTTGATCACTCAGGGTTTTTAATCAGCAGAGATGGTGTGATACTAACCAAATTTATATGAAATACCGTCGTAATTATTCTATCCAATAAAAAAAAAAAATTGAATGCAAAAATAGGTAGGTACACATGCGCTGAGTTTGAGCTACCTCTTTTACTTTGAAGTCAGTTTCAAACGGTATAGGTACTACTGTTACATCAGACATTAAATTAAATACAAATAATTATAATAATACATAAATACTTACATTGTTTTCTCATAAACTGAAACTATAGAGTGCCATTCTTATTCCTGCATTCTTGTTTTGATACGTCCCTCTGAACGAACTGAACATTTTGATCAACGTAATTACGTTATAAGTAAGATAAATTTCGCATTGACAGCAACAAAGGATATTAAAACAGCAGATAAACCTTAACCTTATTAGGAACCCACTTGACATAATATCGATATTCGAAAATTAATACAAGGACCTCTTCTCCAATTATTTTTAAAGCTTTGAGGGAGCTTTTAAACCAGTACCGCGATTAATAATTCAAAGAACTTCTTGAAATTTTTCTATCCTCAAAAAGGAGCCTTATCTAAACAGTGAGATTAAAATCACTAGGGCTCGTTTGAGGGAGCTCCTTTAAGGCGCTTTGAAGGCGCGTCCGAGGCAGGAATGATAAATTGCAACCCGCTTGATGTTTCTGACACTTTTTTTTTCCATAACGTGACCTTTTACCGGCCTTTTATTTCGCTTATCATGTGACACGGACGAATAAGTTTGTTATAGAGCTGACAAATAGCTATATAGAAGCAACCGTGTGGAACATGACTTGTGGGCATATTGAGTCAAAAATGGCGAATCAGCGTGTTACTTTATGTATGGTTTTTATGAAAGGATATTTTTACTGACACAGTGATTCACATTTTTTTATTTAGGGAAATGCATATGCTTATATAAAAACAATACAGAGGCCGTACCGCAAAATGGTAACACGATCGTTTTTAGGTTGAGAAGATCGTTTATAGGTGAGAAAGAGATAGCGCTAATTAATCTATAGAGCTGCATCCTCTCTCTAAATCGCAAAACGATCGCAATGACACGTATACCTGTAGTGTCTGAATAACGGCCGCGCAAGAAGAATGACTTAGGTAGGCGAACCAAAATAATTGTTTGAAAAAAAAAATTTGAAAAATTGTGTGTAAATAAATATCTAAATTGTAAAGATCAATAATCATTGACTGTTGAAATTGAATCGAACACGAAACGTTTACGACTCTAACTGTCTCCACGCAGAGTTTTTTATATTAGGTGAAATTTTCCATTGCGCAACCACTTGTGTACAATTTCAAGACCGTATAGCTATGTCGTCCGAATTGTACAAATACTGAATAGTTGAAAACTGAATATACTGATAGTTATTTCTGTACGCTTACTAATTAAACTAAATTTACATAAAGGCCAAACAAATGAATATTATTGAGTTGGTATGATAATGAAAAGTTAAAAACTTAATAAATATGTAAAACCAGCAGTTGCAATCTAAAATTAAGGTTTTTAATTTATATGTAAGTGGTACTTGCTTTTCAGATACCTAAATACGTGAGAATTGTGTAACTATTTCATGAATTACATTGTTTTACATAGATAAACTACTATAAAAGTTTCTACCGGAGTTGCGTGCATGAATGGTTTCCATTAGGATTGTGACTACAAGCGTGAAACCCCATATTTCTGACCCTAATCTTTCGCTCGGTAACAGGCTGGGTAAAGATCTTCAGTTCTCTCTAATGCAATAGTTTGTAATACGAAAATAAAACGTTCATATGTGTGCGAGCAATTTTTTTTGTGCCAATTATTAGTACAGATTTAAATTATTATAAACATTCCATCACGAGCGTATTTCCCAAGTTTTAAGGAGAGGTGTACCTATGTACACCCTTAGTTCGACGGGATATGTAGCTCCCATGTAGCAGGGAAGAATAAAACAAAAAAGGTTGGAAATACAACAACACTTACATAGTTATATTAGCACACACACATACGATTATCTTTGTAATAGTTACATGCCTACATTAAAATGTTCCTTATAACTATTTATAAGGGTATATAATACAAATAAGTAAAAAGTAAAATAATTTCAAACACGTAGATTGTGTTAGTCGATAAAAATAAATTGCAAGTCATACTTTAATCTGTGACAGTTTTTTCTTAACAATTTACAAGATTACTTGGGACATTTAAACAGATGACTGTATTGTGACAGATAATGTTTTATAATATTGATAGTGATGTACACGCAAGTATAATAATAACACAAAATCATGAACAACATAACCTTGATAATGCCACATCAAAAACAGAACGAGATATTGATAGAATCATACTTGAATCTCGCACAGATTTAGAAACTAACATTATTAAAATTCAACTCGAAGCAGTACTTACAACAAGACATATTTACGACACTATAAACCGGCGACCAGTCACACTGATAGTTGAACAAATAGTAGCTGATGAACATATTCTAGTATGCAAACAAAACATGATGATAACTGACAGATACCGTTGTCCCTTTCTATCTCATTGAGTTCGTTGAATAAGATGTACCGGTCCACACGGTTCAGTGATTGTAAAATAAATATAAATGTGTTTTGGAATGTATTTTGTGAAGAAAGTGAACTTGACATGTGAATTTTGATAGACGAGTCACATTGTCTCGTCAATGTCAAAGTATATCTGAATCAAGACAGTTTAATGATTAATAATGCTTTAAAATAATAAAATTATTGTTAGAAGATATTCTAGTTGAAATATTTTTCATCAAACCGCTTGGAAGAGCTCACGATTCTAATAATTTTAGAATAATCATGTATGTATATTCATACAATACTGTCTGACTGCCTCGTTAGTCTAATGGTCCCAATCGCGACTGCTACGCTAATGGTTTTGGGTTCGATTTCCAGGTCGAGCAAAGTTCTCAGTAGCAGCTCGGAGTCTGGATTTGTGCCCGTTGAATAGCAATAGGCTCGCCCCCTATTACATGGGACCTAAACATACCGGCGAACTGTGGGTGTACATTAAGTAAACCTCTGCCTAAACCGTCGGGGATTACAGGCGTGATGGTATGTTGTATATTCATACAAATAACATATCTAGTACCTATGTTTGATAATAATATAAGAACTTTCAACCTTATTCATCAAAAGAACTGAGATTTAATAAAACAGACGATAACTTATAACAATAAAGAAATCAAACAGCAAACGTAATGAAGTTGAATAGCTTCGGTAATGGAGCGAAATAAATTCTTAAACACGATTTAGTTATAATAAGAAAAGTTTATAATTTCAAATAAAAACGCTTTACAAAGGTTTTAAAATATGATTTTCATTTTAAAGATTTACATGAATCGTTTTGTTTGAATGATAATAATTCATTGGGTAATATTGGTAACTTATAATGTATCAATAATGAGTTACCAATATTTTATGAAAATAACAGTTTTGTCATAAACATACTGTGATATCAAATTTTCAAAAAGAATTGTATATTTTTACAATATGCTATTGTAACAGACTTATTAATGGTACATCCATTGAAAAAGTCTTCACTGATAGTGAGAGGATAACTATTTCTCGAAACTATTAAATACCTCCTAAATTTGGCTTCGTCAGGCCCCGGAAAACATTATAATTTTGATTTTTTTTATCTCCATCCATCATGAAATCCATTAATCAAGATACCTAAACAGACAACAAGACAAAATGAAATTGTCCTGCGAATAAAATGTGAGCAATAATATCATTCTGTGAGCGTAACATCGTTAAGAACCTGCAAGGCGAAGATATAGCGCCACAAAATAAAATGCTACATGAAGAAATAAGACAGACACATCGTACATACGTGCTCTGGGATACAAGCGGCTTGCACTCCGCTTCCAATCGCACTCCGAAGAAACACAATACGACTTAAAATACGCTTATTGTCAGTTCAGAATTTAAATAGTCTCCCACGTAACTTGTATACAAATGTCTATCAATAAACTTAGCTGCTATAAATTTATCTTCGTCTACGCAATAAAAGTTTTCTCCGTCCCATCTTTCTGTTATGTGTGTGCGTATTACTGTCCTGCATTATTCGTCTCAAGCTCGCGTGCTGGTGGAATTCATGTCGGATTGAAATATGTCTGCTTATATTCTTGAACAGAATATGCCACAAAGCTTTGTCCTTGTTCTTCCACAATAAATCTGCAGTCTTCTCCTTAATCCTACGCATATTTTCCTCCAGTCTCCTAGCTTTTATTTCCATTTGTATGAGCGAACGGGTCGTATTTGTCAAAAGGCGGTACAGGTATTCTTTTCTTCGCGTTTTCCTCGGCTCCGTTGCTGTCGTATTTATCATGGACTCGTATTCAGTGCTGTCCTCAAGCTCTTGAATTTCGTCCAAACCCGTGATTTGTGATTGCTTATTTTTTGTGCGGAGAAATACACCGGTGAGCAAAATTGCGAGCACGAAACTTAATAGCATGAGCAGTCTGGCATGGTTGTAGAGGGGTTTGGCTATGAAATTCATGTCAGTAAGGTGTAGTTGGTCTTTATCATAATAAACGCGTCACGTTGCATCGGGATGCATGTTTGTTTGTGTGCGAACGTCGGGTGTATGTTTCGAGCAACAAGTCACGTGGTCGGCACGGGAGCACAGACGTCGCCCTCTCGCGGCGTCGGCGAAAACGGCACTGGCTGGAGTGAAAACACGCCGGTGCGTCGCACCCCACGAATTTCCCCAATGACTTTTCCTCTTGGATGTGGGAAAGGGCGTTTTATTTGGATGTGACAGCTATACTTAAACACTTTGCGACGTGGGTCGGATCGTGTAATTAAACCGCAATGTCGTATGACAGCGATTAAACTGTCATTTTCGATGTCTGGGAGCAGAGAGAGTGAAAATGTAATTGTTTTGGGTATTCATTATTATTACAGACAACAACATAAACCTTAATTTGATAAATGTGAAAATAATATCGCCATCGTTTAGGTTGCGAGTTTCAAGCATTATTTTATTGCGTTTTTTTTTATTTATAGCGCAAACTTTATTTGGGACTATTATCATGAATTATTGTCGGCTGAAAAAACTTTCAAACAAAAATTAGCACGTTAGACATTTTTATTGTAAAAGTTTTAAGTTTATTCTTTCAGGACTCAATGTTATCGGGGCTCCAGGTGCGTAAGTAATGGAGGGGGAACCGCAAAGGTTCACCGACTACTGAACGAAGCAGACATATTTTCACGTCACTATCTTACTATCTGAGACGATTTATGTCGATTTCAAGCGTAATACTTTTGTATATTTTTTTTATTTCATTGTGGTCAATCGCAAGCTTATTCAATACTAGCTTTCCCCCGTGGCATCGCCCGCGTGGACTATACATTTCTCTTCATTTTACGGGATAATATATAGCCTATGTCACTCAGGAATAATGTAGCTTTCTATTGGTGAAACAATTTTCAAAATCCGATCCCTATAACCTCGCAAACTCACAAAATTTACCTCTACATAATATAAGTATATTATTTATAACAATATTAACAATAATAATAACAAAATCTTAAAGAACGCTAAAATAATAATTTTCTAATGTCTTAATTTTATTATAACGCATCGTGATATCTTGATAATCTTTGTTGATTATCGCTTTGGCCGTCTAAAAAGACTGGCGTGTCATTTTTAATGTATTACACACAAACGCTTATTTTGTCTGATGTTTATTATAAATAAAAAAAAAATGAATTACGACACACTTTCAGGATACTAAAATGTTCCCACCAAAGTATAAATTCTCCAATATCCTTAGTTTTATAGTCCAACAAGAGATCGAAGTTTAAAGCTCCTGTCGATATCTTCGTAACATTGTTTTACTCTAGTTTCAATAATACATTGTTTGCAGGCGTTTGCCAAACTAAAGTCACCCTAAGAACTGAGGTATACGATTGATATTGGCTTTATCAAACAAATGACAATAGTTACAAGAACGTTTATTGTCTGTTGATGTAAATAACAATGAAACAAATGAAGATCATTTTGTGGAACAATTTATTCACAGTTGACGATCGCCTGATAGAATGTTGTTCGAGCACTGCATATCGAATGTTACGATTATTAGAAAATATCAAAAGGGTTCTAGAGCGGACACTAGTAACAACTTTATATTGTTTTTTTACAAACCTAAAGCTGAGCGATTTGCGAACGAGCAGACGTTATTAGGTGCCTGATGAATCGCCACTTCACCGTACGGAAACATACCCTAAGTCCACATAAAACTCGGGAGTTAAGAAAATATTTTAGTTGCCGCAGGGTTTAGCAGTTAAGTCTAATACAAGCAAATTACTAATAAAAATGTTGGGTCAAATTTAAACACTTTTTTAAAATGTTTTACTAAAATAAAATACTAGGACTTTGCCCTGTATCCAGGGTGAAATCTGTAAGCAATAGCATACCATCACGCCTGTATTTCCCGAAGGGTTAGGCAGAGGTGTACTTAATGTACACCCACAGTTCGCCGGTATGTTTGGGTCCCATGTAATAGGGGGCGAGCCTATTGCCATTCACCGGGCACAAATCCAGACTCCGAGCTGCTACTAAGAATTTCATAGAAAAATTTAATAACACTTTGCTCGACCTGGGGATCGAACCCAAGACCTCTAGCGTAGCAGTCGCGATTGGGACCACTAGACCAACGAGGCAGTCTGTAAGCAATAGATTAATATTTTTTTCCGCCTGGGATTCAACCCAACCGTTGTTTTTTTTTTAAATTAAACCTTTTGTTAGTTCAGGTTTTTTGTTAATTAAATTCCGTCAAATGAGATCATTGCAATATTCCAGACAAATAGGAGAGCCGATTGAAAAAAGTGCACTCCCGCAGCTTATATCTTTTTCATTATTCTCCTTAATGTACCGATCTGAAAAACAAGGCGACGAGATAAAAAAAGTATTAATAAAACCATTGGACCCCTAACTCATTGGATTGTTCAGCACAGCTGCCAACGAAAGATAAGGGACCCTTCTTTTAAGTTCCTGGTCTTAAATTGATATTTGGCGGACAAAGACAATAAAATATTTAACAATAGCTATAGCAACGTAATCGATTGATTGTTGTTTGTGTGTTGAATTTTGTGTGTTGAGATTTTTAACCTTTTATTGTATGTGCGGAAAATCCTTGCCTATGTATCGTCTCAGACTATTTACTTAGTTTATTTATTTATTTTAGGAAACCTTACAGACTAAAAACACTTATAGCTGAAGAACAATATTTACTCATTTTAAAACTAAAACTACTACTGCCCTCTCTTACACTTACTTACGGCGTTCACATCATTCATCACCAACGTGACATGGAAGTTTTTGACCTATAACAATGTATAGATAGATAGATAGAATATTCTTTATTGCACACCAAAAACTATTGTTAAGTACAAGTTATAAAACATAAAATGGCACAATGGGCGGTCGCTAAAAGCAATCTCTTACAGACAACCTTTGGATGGACTCAAAAGGTAAGGTGATAACTGGGTAGTCTGGCGTACATAAAATAAACTGAAATACTTAGATTAAATTATTTTTAAATTAGCTTGATATAAATATATAATATACGTTACATAGATAATTTATATAATATAGATACATATATGTATATAATATATAAATATATAATTATGTAGTTATATATACAGTTTATATATAAAGACATATCAATGAATATGGCATAATTAGAAATAGTTATACAATTTATTGCAAGAAAATATATGTATTATGAACAAGGAGAATATATCAGCTATAGCGACAGATAATGCTCCTTTACCAATCTTTTGCCAGTTATTGTGCGCGTCTCACTGACACGGGCAAGGCATTTCAAACCCGTACAGCTTGAACAGAAACGGATGTATTTGGATCTAGTAGTTTATTAGTAGGTACTCAACTTAACTGATTAACTGCCTCATTAATCTGGTGGTTCTAAGCACAACTGCTACGCTAGAGGTCGAGGGTTCAATTCTTAGATCGATGAAAGTGTTGTTGGGTTTTTCTACGAAATTCTCAGTAGCAGCTCAGAGTTTGGGTTTGTGTCCGGTTAATGGCAATAGGCTCGCCCCTATTATATGGGACCTAATGATACCGGTGGAACGTTGGACTAATAAGTGCACCTCTGATAACTCTTCAGCAAATACTTCGACGAATTTATAATATGTAACGATGTTGTAAGTTTGGTTGGTTACAATTAATAAATAAAAAATAATTATTGTGATTACTGAGAATTACAATAATCAACTCCATTATTATTATCGGTAGTCACATTTTCCATCGATTCAGTCACATTGTCGGGAACAGCTTTGTTTGCTTGCTAAACTTTTACAGTATTACGTGGAGTGTTTAGTGTGTGCGAGTTGGCAGTGAGCTTAAACAAGTTCTGTATAAAATGAAACAACTTTTCAGCGAAAGCGACGATACTCCCGAAGTACTATGAATCACTTGAAAGTTAGATCTGTATGCGTTTTGTTTGTTTTTATTTATACAAAGGTTTTTATTATAAACAGATTTTAGATAGATAATATTTCAGCCCATAATGATCACAAATAATCCATTTGTTTGATTTATTCATAACTAGCTAACCCTAATTTAAAATAGTCGTTAATTTTTCGATAGTTTCAAATGTTTTTCCGCAATTTTCCTAAAAAAATAAGAAAAATGCGCAGAAAATTTAATAGTAAGAACCTTCCACAAACTAATAGAAAACTTTAAAAAAATGATGAATGAAATAGGGAAAATCGTTCTCAAATTATGACTTGACCACGGGAAATAGGGTTAAATTTATATAAAAATATCGATTTTATTTTTCAATATTTTTGTGTTAAAATTTTTGATACCTACTTAACGTCAGATAATGAAAAAAGTAACATAAAAAATTAACTATAGATTGCGTCTACTTGTATTAAGAAGTGAGTATTAGATTCAATTCCTTTGGAATACCTATGTAAAAATCTAGACGATTGAAAAAGGTTCAGTGAATAATCGATGAACATAGTCTCAGTCCTCCAATTTATTATTCTTTAATACCTCACCCAATAAAATACTATACGAACTTTATCAAACAAAGAATTCTTACTTTCAGTTTGTAGCTAAGTTAAGTTGTATTTACCATTTAGTAGTAGTAGTGCCTGCTGGCATGTCTACATGCCAGCATGAATGGGTCGCACGACCGGGGAAGTACTACCCTCCCACAGAATATCGACGTCAAGTACCAGTATGCATACTGTTGTGTGTCGTACGGTGAGTGTGGAGCGCCGGAGCCCCAACTTCTCCTTCAGTCCCCTTCCTTCTCCTTTTCTCCTTCCCCTCCCTTTTCCTTAAATAGGCTCTGTAACGCATCTGCAACTCCTTTGGATTTGCAAATGTCCATGGGCGGCGATGACTACTTCCCATCAGGTAGCTCGCCTGCTCGTTTGCCGAGTTATGCCATAAAAAAAAAAACATTTATTTTTTTAAAGATAACAATTGAACAGTTGCCCATTTTTAGGAATCACAAGTAAACAGGCTAAACACTACTTAAAGCTTCTAAAAACATAAACATACCATTAAGCCTGTATTCCTTCAAGGGTAAGGCAGAGGACTATTCATGTATACCCACAGTTTGCCAGTATGTTTAGGTCCAATGTTATAGAAGGCCAGTCACTTTTTATTAACCGGGCATAAACCAAAACTCCGAGGTACTACATATAAAAATATTTCATAGAGAAACCCAATAAACTTTTAGCTCGACCTGGGAATGGAATCCAGGACCTCTTGCGTAGCAGTCGCGCTAGGTAGGCAGTTATTACTGCTGCAATTGATTCTTATAATTACTTAATATGAGCAAGATCCTAGTGTGGGGTCTAGGGCTGTATACGACTAAATTGTATTTCTTAGAATAATAAAGACATTTTCATTTTCAAAAAAATTTCAAGAGAGATTATTTCACACGTCTCATTCTCTTTATAATTTATTAAAAAAAAAAACATTTTAGATAATATTTAAGCATCCGTTACTGGAAAATATTGTCAGGAGCAACTTGACCTATTCGCTAAGAAGGTTAAGCTCGCGAATCCCACTCACCCCCTCACATTTACGTCTTAGTATGTAGGTACTTACTATAGGAAAATATTACTTATTTATTAGTTTAGACACTTATAATTTGGTGGTTCTAAGTAGGTAGGTCAGTATTTATAATGGTAATTAAGTAGCTATTGTGGATATGACGTAATGTTATGTTATATAAAGCCCTTAAGAACTTAAATGCTTTATCGGTTAAATTAAACCAGAGTCTATATACAAGTGTATCGTAGAGTCTATATACAAGTATATATAGTAAGTCAAGCCAAATAAGAAAATAATAATTATAACAAATAAAATATCAACTTCCCATACAGTTTATCATCTAAATAAATTAATGTGTATGGAAAGATGGTTTTTTTAAATTCATTTTCATTTTCTATTTTTAAAGAGCTTTAGGCTGTGTTTTCATCCGACTGGTGTATCTACCCATGTGAAGAATAAATAAAGGAACTTACAGCTGCCATAAAGAGTACCTTTTTTTGGTCGGAGGAAATGCCTGTGCGCATACGACGCCATCGGGGAACGGTGTGGCCAACCCGGGAAATACAAGCGTGATGATGGAGAATACTGATGTAGCTATGAATGTACTTAATAGTTTGGTTGCCTTTCTGGTGTGTTCAGCCTTGGCAGGAAAATATGCATGTTATAATATAAGTGAATGTGTAACTTTGTATATTTTATGACCGATCGTTTGTCGTGTTGACTTCTAAAGAACGCCGGAGCCTAGGCACAAATTCAATCTATTGAACGCATCGAACAATAAAATGACATAATGAAATACTAATTACCCATTATAAAGTTACATTAAGAATGTTAGCCAGTAGTATATAATAGTATAGTAAATAAGTATATCATATGATGACTGTCTCATTAGTCTAGTGGTCCTAAGCGCGACTGCTAGGCTAGAGGTCCTGGGTTCGATCCCCAGGTCGTGCATAGTGTAATTGGGTTTTTCTATGAAATCCCCAATAGCAGCTAGGAGTCTGTATTTGTGCCCGGTTAATGACAATAATCTCGCCCCCTATTACATGGGACCTAAACATACCGGCGAAATGTGGGTGTACATTAGGGCTAAGACGTGTAAAGATAGATAATGTGATTTAAAAATAAATAAATATGCATTAAGACACAAATTTGAATCGATTCTACCTGAGGACGAATTTTTCTTTCTCAAATTTTATTTCATATTTTAGCATGTGTTAATGGCCAATTTAACACTGACGGAAAACTTTCTAAGCGCAATATCACGTTACTGAATAGTCGCACCATCGAATCGCAACAAAAAACATTCCAAGCACGCGTTCCCTAATTAATTTTGTTACAAAAGTCATTTCCACGCCAATTTGTTTTCACTACCAACATGAAGGGACGCGCTGTAATCGGGTATGTTTTGTCAATTAGGACTCCGCCCAGGGAGCCCTAAATTCCCATTTGCTTCAGACTTGTCTGTGTGATTATCCTTTTAGAAAGGGGCGGTTTGAATTTATAGTTCTCTGGTTAAGTCCATTAGGGTGGTCGAAGTAACTATATATAACTGTCTACTTCGGAGCGGCCATTATCGAAGTACGCATGAAAAATTTGATTAAAGGGTCACGTGTTGCTACTAAGTGCTGGCTTGTAAAGTTGGCAATATGTTAATTTAAATTGTGACGTTAATTAATGGAATGTTGGTATCGGATTTTGGAAGGCTGGAATGTTTCGGGTAGGCTAGTTATGTTGACCGTTTACCGATTCTGACATTGTTTGTACGTTCATGAAATTGCCGTCATATTTGTATTTGCCTTAAAATAAATGTGTACTTTTATTAATAAAATATCTGCCATTCCTGCCCCATCATACGAAAAGACAGTATGAGTTTCATACGCAGTCTATTACTTCCACTCGCAGACTTATAGAGAGAAAATAGTTTCGGATGTTTAAAAAAATACCAAAAAGTTCAGCAAACTTTCAGATGGCTGCGCGTACAAGCATACTACAGAAAAACTCGAAAATACACGCCAAAGGCTTGTAAATAGTCCACAAAACTGTTCGGCTAAAAAATAAATGCTCGTCCTTGTACATACAGCCTGTGAGTCTTGAATAATCAACTTGCACAACAAAGTGCGGAAC
This sequence comes from Subacronicta megacephala, assembly GCA_958496365.1. Taxonomy (NCBI): domain Eukaryota; kingdom Metazoa; phylum Arthropoda; class Insecta; order Lepidoptera; family Noctuidae; genus Subacronicta; species Subacronicta megacephala. The sequence goes on from OY292526.1 coordinate 6,521,811, forward strand.
ATAATTTACCGTTCCATACCCCACAACCAATGGTCAAGCGGTTGAGTTCAAAAGTCCCACTTGAGGCCTGAATAGGAATAAATCAAATCCCACAACGTATTGGCAACGGCGGCAGGCCACACTAAAGCCGGGACTCCAACGCTAGCTGGGCATTTTTTGGCGTAGCTCCATTTCCACTTGACTCGGCAACGCGATGTGACTAAGCAAAAGAGTGTTTCGGAGTTTGAAACTGCGGTATTGTCTGCAAAAAAGTTAAGTTGTGAACAAAGATTTAGGCAATACATTCTTTGAATTAATAAGTCGATCGCTGGGTTACAAAATTAATATAATGCACTTCAATAATGCTAGGCGGGAGAAGATTAAGGTAAGAGTCACTCCATAATAAAATTGAAATCAAACTAGGTAGGTACATACTTTTAAGGATTTTATCGCGTTATATTTAACATCTTTGTCAACATCCTGGTCGCTGGTAGACTAGTAATTGCTTATTGTTTATTAGAAAAAGAAAGAAAAATTCGATCTCAGGCAGGGTTTGAACCTGCGTATCTCTGGTTGGTTTTTCTTTCACTAATAAATTTTCTTTAATTAGAAAATTCATATCTTTGTGAACATTTCGCAATATTTAATGCTAAAAACTAATAAACAATAAGCAATTACTAGACTAGTAATTGTCTGATAATTGCATGTGCCAAAAATTTATTGAGAATCCTGTTATAAGAGAACATGAAAATTGCCGAGTTACAACATTTGAAATGTCATTAAAAACGAATTTATAATGGTTAAAAGACTGAGGTAGTTTTGGTAATTTGGAAAAATTGCCAAAAAGTAACACACCTGCATAAGTATGAGCTTATTGTTATTTTTTAGGCAATCATTAGGTACATCTTATAATAAGCTATAGCTTAACTCAGCCTAGCGTGTGTTGGACCTACAGCGTAAGGTTCGAACTTTGGGGCCATGCATGAATTTTTTGCCACTGCTTTCCCCGCGTTTAGTTATTTAATACTAGGGTTGCCTCACTGGTTCATTCAACTGAAAAATCGTTGGCGAACCCTAAATTGAGTATTCCTGAACTTTTTGTTGCTCTCGCATCACTTGTTTGATTTTTAGTATATCCGATAAGTAATACCAGCGAGTGGTGAATATTTGTCAATTCATGTGTATTTTTTTATCATTTACTGTTTATTTTTTGTAATAAAAAAAATAAACTGTTTATGATTTAAATAAGGGTTTCTTTTGTATTAAGGCTGCACTTCACACACAAAATTCTTACTTACACAAACCATACCCAGAGATGCTGCAAGAATCGAACCCGCCCCATTTATTACAGCAGCAGCCGATTCGTACCGTTATAATAAAAAAAAATACAATACAGTGTGAGACAAGTATTTCACGTGCCATTCGAAAGTACTTACTAACTACGCCACAAAGTCGATCTTCTGACGTCATTAGTCCTCTCGTCACGGGTCGCTCCATTTTTTTTTACATAGTTTAAAAATTTGGGCACAAAAAACCTGGTTGCAAGTAAATCCTTACAAAACGAAGGCGACAAGAAAAACACAAAACTTCAGTCATTACGGCCAGAGAGGGAAGTCGAGAGTGCAAAGTTTCATCTCCATCTGGGAGTGAATTGTGCCTCCCTTTGACTAAGTGAATCAAAAGTGTTAACATCTTTCGAAATCTTTTGTGAATTGTTAGAACTAGGTACCAATATTTACGTATCTACCTATAGGTGCAAAGATTTTTTTTTTCCAAATCATCTGAGATGTATCATAGCTTAGTTATCTAACCATTGAACTGTCAAGTCTTGAGTTCAAATCCAACCTCTAACTTTTCGCTATCTTAATAATTAATTATCATGCGCTTAAACGGCAAAGGAAAACATCGTGAGGAAACCTGCATATCTGAAAGATTTTTCTTCACAGTGTGTGTGTGTGAAGTCTGCCAACCCGCAGTAAACTAGCGTGATGAATTATAATCTTACCCCTCTCACTCGAAGAGGATACTCATGTCCAGCATTCGAACATTAAATGGGTTGATGAAAAAAAATTTCTTGTTGGTAACTTGTTTGACTGTTCGTACTTACGCCGTTCGCTGAAGCTGCCTGAAGTTCCTGAACACATTTTAGGGTATTTAACTGACAAAGAAAAGTTTGTAGTAATTTTCCTTTAACTTGGTCATAGAAGTCTCCTTCCTTTGAAGTCTACTTAACTTATTTTTACTATAGTGGAAAACTTCACTGACCGAAGGACCGTATTTAATATTAATCAAATGTTTTTTCAATCAATTTCAAATAACTACAAGCGTTTATGAAACGTTATTGACTCTAATTGCACGGTTCAAAAAAGTTGATCCTATGGAGAAGAATCCGGCAAGAAACTCCATGGAGACTCTTTTAAAATATATTGTAGTACGCCTGCACACTTTACTTTTGCAGTAAAATTGTAAAAATAGGACTCAATGTAAAAGAGAAAAAGGTTTCACGCATATGGTAATACGGATCCAATTTTCGTAATAAATCAAATAAAAAATAAACACCCTAATTTTAGGGTTTAATAGAGTATATTATAGATAAACATAACATACCATCACGCGTGTATTCCCCGGGTTAGGCCGAGGTGTACTTAATGTACACCCACAGTTCGCCGGTATGTTTAGGTCCTATGTAATAGGGGGCGAGCCTATTGCCATTTACCGGGCACAAATCCATATATATTATAGATATAGCTGTTAATACTATAAATATAACTTCATTGAAACGCAATATTAAATTAATCCTCCGCAGACACACTCAATAACAATAATTGATCTATAAACCGACGAAATGATGGAATCGGGGCCATAATTTCAGGTATTATAATTTGTAAAAAGCCACTGTAATCGATTCAGAACAAATAACTTTCATGTTCTCTTATTCCCCTACTTCAGGATCCTTTCCTCACATATGCGAGTATTTATTGCGTCAAAGTATTGCCTCTTAAGCCTCTATAGCTGTAAATCTACTTTGTCCAGCAATACGAACACCGAGTGGTGTTAGGAAGTTAGTAATGGAGTTATTAGCGACTTCTTCGACCCTGCAGCGAGTGGAAAGTAAACATTTCTTGTTTTGCTCGGCTTTCTTAGAAACAAAAGCTTTTAATCAAGGCGTGGGATGTCTCGGAAGCTCATGCGAAGTCGAAGATTATCTTTCAACGGTTTGTTTTGAAAACATCTAAAACAAAGAACTGTGTTGGTTTTGTTTTGTTTGTTGGCTTTTTTGTTTTAGACGTAGATTCATACTTTATCATCAACAAGAGTTAAGAAGATATGTACTGCGTGCAGCCACAGTTTGCGGGTATTTTCTAGATCCCATGCAGGTAATTGGCGATGGGCTTATTGCCTCTAACCGGCACTAAACTTAATTTCTACTGAGCTACTATAGTTTTATATCTATGACGTCTGTAGTTATTCCCCGAAGGATTCTCCCCTCGTTCTAAGCTAAATGTTTGTATTACGGGTGGGTTCACGTCAATTTCATACATCACCCAACAATACTTTGCTCGACCTAGGAATGGAACCCAGAATCTCTAGCGTTGCAGTCGCGCTGATGACGACTAGATTAGTAAGGCAATATAATATGACCCGTACCGACTTGGCTAGGCGATATAACCTACGACACTCACAAATAGCGTGGCTTTCTTTTGGTAAAATAATTTTTAAAATCAGTTCAGTAGATGCAGAGATTACCGCCTCACAAACTCACAAACTTTACCTCTTCATAATATTAGTATAGAAGTATAGACATTATTATGATTCGCACAGGTGATGAATATGATGTGATTATTTTGAAGCGGCGGTAGCCTAATGGATAGCCCTGGAACCCCACCCATTGCACTACCGACGTGAACCCACTCGTAACACAAGCATTTAGCTTAGCACGAGGGGTTGACAAGAATACTAGTAATGTGTGACCCACATTGCTAGTACGCTTTTATAAAAAAAAAAGATTATGTTTCAGATCTGATCATACAACTTAGATGTTATATCTGTCACTTTACCTTTATTTCTTTTGATAGTGGACGGCAATGATCACGTTGGAGTCAGTCATTACATTTCTTTGTATTTCGCAATCCCTGAGAAAGTAATCCATTAAATTTCAAGACTGCAATAAACAGCTCCCTGATACTCATTGCAATAAAACTACCCCCAAATTGAGTCTTACTGCTAACGTGAAGGTAATTTACCGATACATTAATGGTTTGTTTACAAAAGTCGTAAATAACTTCGTAAGTATCGTAGACTCGTAGGCTTCTGAACACAGGTCAAGTGAAGAAGATAATTATATATCCATCCCTTTCTAGTATAATTACGAAAAGCGATAGATATTATTGTAGTTTAATTAAGTTTGTGTCCGTTCTTATGTCTAATTAACTAGCCTTTGGCCGCGAGCTCACTCGCATCCTAAAGGACATTTTGGGGCCTATGTTCTTCCTTTAGGTCCAATATGTCTATACGAAAATTAATTAAAAATGGTTAAGCAGTTTTGTCATGAAAACGTAACAGACGGACTTACTTAAACTGTAAAAAAAAACCTCGTGAGGCGTTTTCTTGAGGGTATACGCCCCATGAATGCATACGATAAACGCACTATGCCAGCGTAGTGGAAAACTGATTCTCTCGACAGTGACATGTAACGTTTTTTAAACAGCTCTAGTCTGTTTGGTGGTTTATGGACCAGATATACGATATATGTATATAGATAGTATGTGATTATGGAGAGTACATGAAATGATTACAGTTATAAACTTTCAGAAGATTAAAAGCTATACAAAAATAAATATATCAAATATATATTAGCTGACCTCGCATTATACAAGAAGCTTATACAAGAGCGAGATCAGCCTTAACTGGAAATTATAGCTTGTTGTGTAGTGTGTACAAATTTTAATTAAGTACCTAATCAATATCCGACCAATGTACTTTTAGATTGGAAAGTTTACCAGTGAGACCTAACGTGTGGGAGCAACAGGGATAGAAAGCTGCCCTTATTCAACCTATACTTATAGTATAACAAAGGTGAGGAGTTTGTTCATTTGTTTGTTTGTACGCGCTAATCTCTAGAAGTACCAGTCAGATATAAGAAAAAAAAAATATTATGATAGCCGCATTCAATAGGGAGGCTATAGGCTATCTAGCATCTCGCTACGATCCTTAGGAGCGGAGCAACCCGGGTGAAACCGCGGGGCACAACTAGTTATAACGATTAAAATTACAAAAACAAATTAAAATACCTTAAATTCATAATGAGTGGATAAATTACCTGATATTAAAGCCCTTGAAGTTACCGAGCGCTTAGCTGGCGAAGTTCTAACTATTAATTTTTACAATCAACGGCTTGGCCGAAAGCAATCATGTTAAGGCGAAGTTTCCTTCTCTACGGAATAGTTTCAATAGTTTCTTTACAGTTGCAAGTTGTAATAACAGCTCTGGGAGTTTCAGACGGAAGGATAAATTGAGTAAAGTTGAAAACAGTTGTCGAACACTTGATCAAGTTTTTCATAAGAATATTTCAATTAAATGCACGCAATTATTATTTTCCTGATACAAAATTAAAGTAGTGATTATAAAGGAATTGTACAGTTAGATATACAGGCAGCTATATATGAATTTTGACAATGTTTGTAGAATACCTGTATTACGGAGGTAATACGTGTCAATATGCTGGTTTTGATTGCAGCCTTTGGCGTACACACAGATATTCGGACACAAGAGAGATATTCTAACTCTTTTTTTTTACTGTACTACTTAGTAGATATTGTTAAAGCTAAAATTGTGCGCTCCATCACTTTTAAATTTATGCATATTTTCTTGTTTTATGCCTTTCACAGACGTTCTGCGATTGATTACTGAACATAGACTTTTGGAAATTTAATTAGGTATCCAAAAGTCTTGGTGTAGGCGGCTTAGAAGCCACAAATACGCATTAAAATACTCTCAAGAAGAGGTTTACATTTTGCCGATTAGTCAATCTACGAATTTCATCATAACGTTTTATACAATGGTCAAATGTAATTTAATAGTGTCTAGGCAAAGTTGCCATTCCTACCTGAAAAAATGTGGTGGCTCAGATCAAATAAAAAGTAAAGATGGAACTTTGCGAACAAAGAAGTGAGGCCGGCTAAAACTACGCCATGCCGTCTACAACACACAATTACACGCACACACGTATACCGAAACCATGCCTTATCTTGTCACTCGAGCTATCGAGCTATCGAAAGCTCGACTGACAAGATAAGGCGTAGTTAACTAATACATGTGTGCATGTAATTGTGTGTTGTACACGGCATGGCGTAGTTTTAGCCGGCCTCACTTGTTTGTTCGCAAAGTTCCATCTTAACTTTTTATTTGATCTGAGTGTGGGGGTTGTTGGGCTTATAATGAAATAGGATGGGATAAAATTGTATCTATGTGTAAATATCTCATGTTTTGTAAAAACATCTGAACGCCGCTTCTAGCTAATACTACACCAATTACAGTCACCATCAAATATATATCGGAGCACACAGACTGTGCAAAATTATCCAAGCAACTAGAGAAATTAAACCATATCTCAGCGACACAAAGGATGTTTCAGAATGAACACTAGTTGCTCAGATAATTATGAATAGTCTGTTCGCTCCGAAATATGTGATGGTGACTGAACATGATTAATTATTATACAAGCTTTGTTAAAACAGTTTTCGTTAGCTGTAACTCTTTTCAAGACTGTATCTTTTAGCTATGCCCGCCAACCATAGCAAATGCTTATATTTTTATTTGTATATTGTCAGAATCCGAACGCGCGTACAAATCAACTCACCAAAGATTTATCACGAACCAGTAGTAGTAGTCTAATATTTTGTATAAAAATAGTTCTTTTTTTACTATTAATAAGCAAAAACAAGTTAATAAACAATAAAAATTATAAGAAGGTCATACATAGTAATTCATATGGTATTGATTCATATTTACAACCTAAAGCACCTTGATTTACCTTTCAAAGGCAACCTTTTAGCCGAGGTAATTTAATTTTGCTATGCCATCTAAGACCTAATCCCTTTTCAACCGTAATGGATTTATACATCAAAGATTTTTGTTTATATAAACAATTCTTATAAAAATCTATTATTAGAGCTAGAACGGCTGCTGCCGGAGACAAGCCTCTATCCGAATAGACCGGTGTATCGATCAATCCCTGGGGTAATTACTACGGCTACGCTCGAAAAGCAGATTGATGATCACAGTATATTGTGTTCACGGCAAGGGTTGATACTGTGTCTAGTCTATCGATTGTTTGGTTGAATAGTTGCTGACTTATAGCAGCATTAAAAAAAACCAATAAATTATGGGAAATTTCAATAGAATAATAAACATAACAAATAAATTATTTCCGCTCAGGGCTTCGCCCTCGTGGAGTATACGTTTCTTATAATTTTACGGGAAAATGCCACTCGGGCATAATGCAGCTTTCTATTGATGAAACAATTTTCGAATCGGTCCAGTACTTTCAGAGCTTATTCAATGCAAACAAATCAAATCAAATCACTTTATTTGCAAAAATATGGTACAATAGATGTTACAGGCGCATTTGTTTAACATATTCTGCCATAGAACATGGCGTGCAAATATAATAAACAATCAAATCTTTATAATATTAGTTTAGATAAATTTCATCCTCTCTTTATCTAAACTATGCTGTGCCCGACAAGGTTCATAATTGTTTCCATATAATTATCTATAAAAGCTGACCTCCAAATTGAATCGAATTAAAACTGCATGTAAAAACACCAGGTCGAAGAGGGGTCATACCTCGTTCTTACACGGAACCAATAATACATGTACGATTATGATTAACAAAGTGTATTTATTCCACTGCTCGGAATGCCCTCCCCTTATTTCTATACCACTAAGTTGGCAAACAAGCATACGCACCGCTCACGCTCAGACCTAGCTCGCCAAAGACAGGTTTTGTTGAGAGACAAACAGAGTTGGCAACTGAACCGTCCGTCTTACACACATACATTGCTTATATCTATCTAAAACCTATGCTAATTAGACCTAATCAATATTAAACATATCAATATCGTCACGCCATTCCTTTATATCTGCTGAACGGCACAAATGTGTAAATCAAAAACTCACCTTACCCAAGGATAACTTTCCAGGCGTGAACTATGTTCTTATAAGTATATAGTTGTTATGTACTGAGCGCACTCTACTCTACCAAATATATGTAGTTCCATTGTCAAACTGATGATATATTGCTCTGAAATACGAACGAATCTTATTCTCTCTGGTAAGCAAATAGAAGATTCTCGGAACTCGAAAAACTATAAAAATAATTCACAAAATAACTACTACCAGGCAAATAAAAGAAACTATCTTTCAACAGCGAGCTGTAACTTCTGTTATGAAGTTTTATGGATAATATACATTTTCAATAAAATATTTGTCTAGCACTAGTGATAGGACCAAGTATCACCTGGATTTTTTTAAAACTTAGCTTACAGCCATATAATTACGTCGTATTAGTATTAATTCGTATATAAAAAAAGGTGAGAGATTTTATCATTGAGAATAGCGGTTTGTTGGTGCCTATGTAGGCAGTATCATTATTAGAGTTTTTTTCAATAGATAAATGGTTAAGCAAAGTGTTATAGGGTTTTCTAGGAAGTAATTCTCAGTAGCAGCTTGAAATGATTTTGTGCACGGTCAGTGAGAATAGGCTTAGCCCCTCTTCCATCCCAGGACCTACACCTCTAGTACACTTCTGCCTTACCCTTCAGGGAATGCATTGGTATAAATAATATTCAAGTATACTGCCGGCACCATCAAATTTAAAATGGCTTTTATTGTCTACAAATATCTATTCGGAAAATACAACGAATTTAAAGTATAATTTCAATAGTTCTATAAACAAACATACAGTCCCCCGATTCCTCATAAGTATAGATTTATTATTCCCCCAAAACGTAAAAATGCAAGTAATAAAATAGCAGTAAAATTATGCAGCGGTAAATGTTAGTGGCAGCCGCCAATTGCGGGGACAATGACCGCGCTGGGAATCAATGAAAATGCTATTTCATTTCCCCTAAGGGTGTCGCTTACGTGCCTATATCTGCAGGAAATTCGTATACATAGTGATGTGCGTCTGTTGACATGGTTTTCCGGATATTGTTGGTGGATTTTCGTTGTAATCTGAGTATGTAATTTGGGAGCATGGTATTGTTTGGTCCAGTTGTTTGTGTTTCAGTTTGCCCGCATGGGAATGGTTGTACAAAATAGTGGTCATTGTTGTCAATAAATCCTTGATAAGTTATATGGAGATCTACTTTTTCATGTTTAAATACTGAACGAAGTACCAGAATTAAGGGAAGGCTATACAGGTAATTTGAAATGTTTTGTTTAGAAGTAAGGTTACTCAAATAAACATCACATTTTTTTTATTTAAGCTATGGTCCTTAAATGAGCGTAACTCATATTGAGGCGTAATTGATTACTCAACTCAAAAACTGACGTAACCCAATAATATCTGGCAATGCCGATATCCGGATAAAATGGTTGTCAAGCTTTTCGGGTTTCTGCTTACTAATAATCTTTCTCATAAGTTTTTGTATAAAAGCCGGGACCGACTGCCTAACGTGCTCTCCAAGGCAAGCACACAGACTCTGTAATGATATTTTTACGGATTCCAATAAGTTTATTCTAGGAATTGAAAAATTATGAAATCTGTGATTTTATCAAGTGCTACAAAAATTCCGTACTGCTAAACCAGCTACACGGTCTGAGGATTGTATCCACGATCTTATGAAAATCAGCTCTTTTTACGACCGCTTAACGAATAAAGTAGTTCCAAGTAAAAAATGAATACTTAATTATGTTAAAGTTAAATGCATTTTATTGCAAAAATAAGTATGGAGTTAAGATTTATTTTAGAAATATTTCGAGTAAAGAAACTATCCGATAGAGTATTTGCCTGCAAAAAACATTTAAGTATTTCAAAATAGAACGTGCTTTCTTGAGATTTGCAAAGGCTATGCTTATGCTCATATACTCGTTCAACACATCTCATGATCGTCGAAAAGCAAACAGCATCGTCACGTGTCTCGTATTCGCAGTAAACAATGACGTCACACTCCAATCTAGACTCTCGTCATGAGCAGTCAATAGACTATAATGAAATTCCCAGCCACGTCATACCTGACGGCGTTGTGCGAGCTGTGATACCTAACAGATTGCGTCCAATATGCCCTGTAGAGGTGCACGAAGCACACACGGATAGCACAAATCACCAGTTAAACCAGACCTCTCATTTTACCCCTAGTTTCTCCACCAAATATCTGTTTTACTGAACTCGCGGGGGGTGTAGGGAGGTCTTGCGTCTCTGGTCGAGTATCATAGATGTATTTCATGCAATTTCTTGCGCCTGGAGGCAACGAAATGACATGCGGGATGCTTCGTGTTATATCGATGCCAATAATGTATCCCCCTAAGCGGGTTCGTCGAATGAATATAAAGAGGCGTATGAAGCAATATCGCAAGTTGGATTCAGAAAAACACGTGACAAGTTTAGTCAGCATCAGAGGGCTATTTACGATATTTCCGTCGTATTCAGCCTTTTTATATCCAATGCATTTCAGAGCAATCCGTCGTATTATTAGGGAAATGTATTTATGTAATGTTAGTGATTTGAAGAGGAGTTCGAGAGTATTTTTGTTAATTTTATAAGAAATCTACTTTTATTACAGCTTCTTTGGTCTTATGATCTAATCTATAGATGTGATGACATCGAGTAATGAGTGTAAGGTACTGCGTTCGATTTACAGGTCAAGCATAATTTTATTGGAAATTTCTAGAAATATGTTAGTAGCAGACTGCCCCATTAGTCTAGTGGTCCTCAGCGCGACGGCTACACTAGAGGTCCTAGGTTTGATCCTCAGGTCAAGCAAAGTGTTATTGGGTTTTTCTATGAAATTCTTGACTTGTGCTTTGTGATTGTTGTGTCATAGCAATAGGCTCGCCCCTATTACATGGGACCTAAAATACCGGTAAAATGAGAGTGTACATTAGTACACCTCTGCCTAACCCTTCAGGGAATATAGGCGTGATGGTCTGCAACTTCTATTTTCCTAGTCTGGATCAATAAACACCATTATCCTCGTTCTTACTAAATAAAAATGAATTAAAAGAATTCTCTGTTTGTACCCACATATAACTTTTACCACTGGCCGAGTGACCACGTCACAAAAAAAGTTTAAAAGTCCCGTACAAAGTTTTACAGACCGCCCCGTCCTCTGCGGGCTACCAAAACAAACACAAACTTTAGAATTAAAGGACATGTCCAGTGTGTTAAAAGCTCAGATTATTTGCAGTGGACGTCGTTTTTTTATTAACTTTTTTATCTTTGAGATCAGCTTTTAGCTGTGAACTAGATTTATCTGAATTGTGAATATAGAATAAGCTGTTTTGCTTGGCTTAACTGCTTGTATTTCATTAATTGAAGGGATAGGAGCTGTATGCTGTGATAAAAGTTCTAACCCATTTCCGCTACAGAAGATTCCATGTTGTATTACATGTTTCAATAGCGTAGGTACCAGTGTTTAGGAAATTTAAGGAATTGTTTGTTTTTGTATTTTTTCGAATTCAAAAAGACACATGGCTAATTTGATGCCAGTCTAACATGTGTTATGTACCTAGCAGACGATCCATGAAGAATTTCCATCCTTGTCAAAAAAAAAATACAATTTCCTGATCGTGCAAAGATATACTCAGTTGGAATTTTCCATTAAATTCTCAACTCAGGAGTTTGGATAGCCTAAAAACAGTAACTAAACATTATCAGAAATAACACCCCTTCTAAGGTAGTAAAATTAAAAACATTTAGTGTGTAACTATACAAATATGCCAAACAAAACGACTCTACAATACCGCACAAAATCGTATGTAACAAAAAACCCACATAAATAATGGTGTTTTGCAGCATGTGTTTACAACGGGAGTTCCTATGGGCGCCATAACTTAACATTAAACGACATCGTCGACTGGTCCTATAATAAATAAACATAGCATTTAAAAGGGAACTTTATCACTTTAGTAGAAAATACCATTTTCACGCTATTAGGTGCTAGGGTGAAAAAATTGATAATTATGATAGAAAACGTAAATAAATACAATGTCTCCCACGGACAAGTGAATGCCCGAAAAATACATTAAATTAATGACAAACATGACTGGCGAAATGTGAATGTACATAATTTGTACACCTTTGCCTCATTCTTCGGGAATTACATCTTGACGACAAATTTTGCTATGTAATATCAATAAAATATATACATGTCGTATTATTTCATTTGTTTCAAACATAACAAGTAGGTATTTAAGTGAGCTTGCCCAGGGGGCAGTCTCCATGCAGTACCAGTATAAGCTGACCTCTCATTGTATAGGCTTTTCGTACGCTTAGTGGTCAACGTATACTGCAAACGTGGTATACGGAATATTTTATAGCCATGGAAACTTGTATCATATTTTGATTAATCAAATCTAGCCATTTTCGTCCCGCCAATATGAAATTTTTTTTTTATTCAAATAGGTATTTTAGTAATATGCATTCTTACATAATTATACATAAGACATATTATTAGCTTCGTCTTCCCACTTAGCAAAAACTTTCGCCACGTGCAATGTTAGATTTTCCCTCAGAAAGGCACTTATATCATAAATATACCTACAATACGTGTAACCTCAGATATTCTAAGAAGTATAAAGATTAAAGGGGCACAAATAGTAAAAGATTGATAACCCTGAACCCCAACCATTTTGTGACTTGTTTTCCTCAATAAATTAATTTGTATGAGACGATTAAGCAGTTTATTCTCTAACAATGTCTCAAAACGCAAAATAACTACCTATTAAAAAAAGTTACTTTATTTAATAAACACATCATAAGCAAATAAATAAATGCCTGTTTCCAGCTTCTTCTTTGAATGGAAACACAAAAAATATATACCATTTATTTGAATTAAATATCCCCTTACGGACACTCACCTACAGTTATGCGATGACCATTTATCTATAACTAGCTGACCCTACAGACGTTATCCTGTCTTACCAATTTTCTAGGCAAAATACTAAATTTCTTCTGCAAAGTATTTTTTTTTTCCTAGCTGTTACTGTCCCACTGCTGGGCAAAGGCCTCCCCCAATTCATTCCAAGTTCTCTTTTCTTGCGCCACCGCGAACCAGCCTTCGCGGTATGCATCCAAATCATCCCGCCACCTCTTTCTGGGCCGACCTCGACGGCGCCTACAAGCATTAAAAAACTAAAAAAAAAGATAAATGAAATCGGCGAAGTCGCTCTCAAGTTTAGCGTGACCAAGAATGTCGATGTGAGAGTAACAGTGGTTTTATTCTATCCCGGACTGTCTGAAGTACAATATAATTATATTTTCAAATCGAATTAGTATAATCTTAATACAACACTTCAATTTCTGAACTGAGTCTTGAAATATCATCAAAGAGTTTCCGCCGACGACGATTATTCAAAGCCTCGATCTAGACACGCCTAGCCTTTAACTGATTACCCACGCCGGTTTAACCTCCTTCATATAAATAACGTACCTTCAAGGAACGGTCGATCTCTGGCTTAGCAAGATTAACGACCTCAGAAATGCTTGATGGAGAAATAAGATTTAGGTCGTCGACAATTTTTACGGAACGCGAAAATTCGGGCACAGATTGCCTGAAAAAAATCTGATAGATTTCAGGACTTTCCTGTTTAACATAGCTTTATGATAATTGTATTATTGTAGTTTTTAGATGATACACCATGACTGATACATGCATGCCATGAGCTGGGACGGGTTTGCTCATAGCCGCCAAGGCCTTTAGAAGGTCAGACTTCGCCCTTCTTTGTTTCACATATTGCTACAACTATAGGTACATATCTGGACTTCTTAAAGCAAACACGAGTTTATTTCAATTTTATTAGCGGACACACCAGGATCATCTAGTTAAACAAATAATCCATTAATCAACTCATAAAAATTAACGTTTACCGCTATAAGATCACTGAACTTCAAAAATCCAAAATCAGCGTTAGGTAGTCTAAACAACGGCGCATGTCAGTTCACGACGAAGACAGGATACTAACATAAGAACGCTTGTTACGTCAAGTGAATTCGTTTGATCATCAAATAATCAGTACTTATGACATCTATAGAAATAACCTAACAAACTAAAACATAATATCGTAGCTAATACCATTTATTAACTTTTTTCGTATTTGCTTCCAAAATATTTTATCAACGCTTCTTGTGCCACAAAATTGTGCCCGTATTTCGTCATATCCGGCCACTCGCCTATCGCTCCGTGCCGCTGTTGCATTTTCCCTCTCATCCGGCTTTCATTCCTTCCGTTCAGTCTTCATTCGTTCGGTCGCTGTCCCGATTTTCCATGTTCTTTTCTACTTTTTTCTATCGATATATCCATTTAATGGTTCTATCTTCAACTGTCAGTCTTTATTTAGTACCTAGAGAAATGACTATCTACGATCCAAAATGTTCCCTGAAAATATTAGTTAGGAAAAATGTTTATATAGGTAATGAGTGCTCGACATGCAATCCCCCAATTGTAAGAGCCATTATCTATTTTTTTCGGGCTTTTATCTGGGCCTAGACATGAAAGCCTATCACTTAAAAAAAGTACAATGGGGAGTCGTCGCGGCTTAACAGATATCATCCTTGTTATTAAGAGCTTAGAGTATAAAAGTGCATTTATGAATGAGCATACAACTCCGTCAATGCAAGTCTCAAGCGTGTTTATGGAATAAAAAATTGAAATTTATAAAAGTTATCAATACGTTTGCATAACCTTTATGGCATTTCTAGCTACTTATGACCCGTGGTGCAAATCGTGTTTATTTAGCTATCCAAATTCTGTGGGATTTCCCCGAATTCTTTCTTAGCGAATGCCTTTACCTTATACGAAACTTAAAAAGGATTTCTAGATAATTAATAAGTGATTAAACTTGAAACTTATGCTTATGCATATAGGTTGCCATTTAGTCATTTTCATCCGTTATAGTGCAAGTGCAGTGATAGCCTTGTCTCAAGTTCGAATCCAAGGCACCAACCTCTGACTTTTTGAAGTTATGTGCGTATGGATACTTAATTAAACGGTGAATAAAACGGTGAAGACATCGCGAGGAAACCTGCATGCTTGAGAGGTTTTCAAGATGGCGTGTGAAGTCTGCCAACCTTCAGTAAACTATCGTGGTTGACTACAGCTTCTCATTCTGAGAGGAGACCCGTGCCCAACAGTAGGAAAATATATGGGTTGATGATGATCCGCTATAGAGGTGATTCTATCCACGGTAGTCAACAACTATTTCTACAAAACCCGTTCCCTATTCGTGATAAATATATTTTCCCATACAAAAGCAGAGATAACTTTTTTAGCCACGTGTGAATACTCGTTTTTATTTTCAAGTACCCACTTATCAAATTAGAGTTTCATAGGGAACATTTCTCAGTATGACTGGTAGGCCCCTTTTAATAGGTGCAAATGATATATATTATTTAAGCTACATAATTATGCTAATTTAAAACCTGATATAATTCCAATTCAAACATTAGTAATACACAAACGAAACCAACACGTCGGGGACAAAGGAGGGAACTAATTATCAGCAGTGACGTTAGCATTTCCACTGCCTCCTACATACGAGAAATTTCCACTTTAGCGTGAAATGGATTACTTTGCCTAAGTTCATCATTTGCTTTGGCAATGTCTGCCAATTATATCGGGCCGTGGGTGTATTAATAGATATTAATTAATATTTGATATTATATTGAATATACCTATATCGGTAATGTTTAAGCGGAGCAAACAAACCCACGCACATGAAAAGTTTTTGGAATTTAATAATCGACTCCGCAAAAATTAGAAATAATTCTCATTATTCGTTTGTAAAAACATAACACATAACATACCATCAAGCCTGTATTCCCGTAAAGGTTAGACGGAGGTGTACTTATGTACACCCACATTTTACCGGTATGTTTAGGTCCAATGTAATGGACGACGAGCTTATTGCTATTAACCGGGCACAAATCCAAACTCCGAGCTGCTTTAAACTTTGCATAACACTGCTTAACTGAGAAATCGAACTCAAGACCTCAAGTTCAGCAGTCGCAATAAGAACCACTAGACTAATGAGGCAATCTGTTCTAGTCTTCTATTCGTTGCCATTTATAAATTACTTTTTATTTTAATTTATTGGACTGATTTTGACGAAAAATGTTGTTTGATGAGACTATACTTTTTATCGTAGAAATTTATTATAAACAAGATTCACAAGGAGTTTTTACATAGACAGAAAACGGGCAAACTGTACTGACGCATTTAATGACCTCCTGGAGATAGGTCTCCCCTCAGAATGATAAGGGCCTAACCCTTATCATTCTGAGAGGAGACCTATATCCATATCTATAGTCCGCCGTGCTTATTGCGGGTTGGCAGACTTCACACGCTGTCGAGAGTCTCTCAGACAACAACGACAACTTACAACAACTTAGGTATAATAATATTATTATAGATCCATAAGGAGATCATCAATTACTTTAATACTGAATGTAATCGCTTAAAAATTAAATTTGCCCTAGCTTGTTATTTTTATACGTCCCCCGAGTCCTCTGTTATTAGAGAGCTAGTAATGTATTTGATCGATAAAACGTTTCATATTAATGATCGGGTCACATGCAGCCATAATTTTCAACTTTTTTCTTACAAGACAGCACTGGGAACAAGTTGAGTGTCATGGAGGATTTCATATAATTTAACGGACACAAAATCTTGGAACATGTATCCGTAGAACTCACAAAAAAATCGTTCGGTATCGAACCCATGAAATGAGACAAAGGCAGTGGCGAGATACTAGATGAAGACCTACTGGATGCTTATGTATGTCTCACTAGCTGACACTCACAAATAACGTGGCTTTCTATTAGTAAAATAATTTTCGAAATCGGTTCAGTAGATCCAATGATTACCCCCAACAAACTCCCAAACTCACAAATTTTACCTCTTTATAATAAGTATAGATTAATCCCAAATTAGAAAAAGGAATATGAAAGCCTTACAAAAAAAACACATTGATATTAGTCCTACATGACTCAAAAGAGTTGATAGTACATCGTTTCATTAACTATACGTCGCCCACAAATGATCACTACGCGGAATGAACGCAACTAATTTTCCTAGTTCTCTTTAACGAGACAGATTTTAATTCCAGCTCCATGTTTTAGTCTCGGCACACTTTTGTCTGATGGTGAATGTACAGTTTTATATTTTCTGTGGATATTTTCAATGTATTTTTACGCACAAATTTTATTCCGACGTTTAGGATCCATTACATCATTAATATGGTCTGGGGGCTGAGGTGTTCATCTTACTGTTAAAATTTTACATTATTTTTTTTGTTACCATTATTATTAATTGATCCCGTCACGCAGAACGAGCTCACCGTATCTTTCGATTTAATTACGACGAATGACGACTAACTAATTACCAATAATGCTGTGACGGATCTGAAACGTCGGGAATTTGATCAATATACCTACTTAATTAATAACAAACATACCATCACAACTGTATTCCCTGAAGGATTAGGCAGAGGTGTACTAATGTACACCCACATTTCGCCGGTATGTTTAGGTCACATGTAATAGGGGGTGAGCCTATTGCCATTAACCGGTCACAAATCCAGACTCCAAGCTGCTACTAGGAATTTCATAGAAAAACCCAATAACACTTTGCTCGACCTGGGAATCGAACCCAGGATCTCTAGAGTAGCAGTCACTCTTGGGTCCACTAGACTCAAGAGGCAGTCACTTGATTAAGGCCGTAAAAAATTGATCAATTTAGAATAACATTAACAATAAACTGTGCATACCATGCATTTAAACAACGTTCATGACGGTCTCTGGCAGCTTTTAGTATTCATGTGACCCATTCATAGGTCCTTGACGATCTGATATGCGGATTACTGATGTAGGTAGCACCACTCAGTTTGAGCGAGTCTACTCAAAGCCACTGTGGCTCTTAATTGCCATTTCCGATATTGCTCTTCTCAAATAGGTATTGATGCTGGATTATAAAAGAGACTCGATATACGCTGAATACCTACCTTTTGACGTATCTTTTCGGATACTATCAGTAAGGAAACACCAGCGCCATAAAAAGTCTCCTTCTTAAATAAATATGGAATTAACTCCTGCAGTGAAATCAACAGTCCAAAGGTTATACATACATACACTTATGTCTTTTTCTAATAGGGGTAGAATCCCCATCTGCTAAAATTCTTGCATACTTCTTTTGTTTCGTCCACATTCATACATCTTGTCATACAACACGCCAGTTGCAGGTACTCAGCATTAATTTATAGAACTTAAAATTCATTTATGAAACTTATAATGTTTAGGGACGTTATTTTCAGACAGGATTCTCATCTGACGAATAAGATATGATACTTCATTGTCCCGCCCCACGGCTATATTGGAAATATCCAATTGCAGTCACAGACGCATAGGAACACGAATACGTGAAAACTATGATTGTATTTGAATTTGATTCTGCGAGCGAAAACGCTGTCTTCAAGTACTCAAGCAAATATTCGATCTCGAACAGGAATAAAATATAATGAAAATTCAAAAAAACTCTTACTCTCCTCTAGTAGCCAGGAAGGTCTTGGCGAATGTTAGAAATCCTATGACGTAACCATAAGGCAAGGGAAAGCTTTTACTAAAAGCTTTTAGGAAAGTTTTTAGTCATACCGACATCGCCAGCGGCCATAATCATAATCATTGTCTATATGAAAATATGAATATATTTCATATAGACAATGTTTATGTACTATTTCAATATATATAAATAAGTAAATATTATAGAATGATATAACTATAACATTGTCAGAAATGTTTATTTAACATTTGGCAAAAGTGTCTTATAAACAATACCGACTAAGATTTTAAAATAATACACAAATATTAACTTAGCATAAAAAAATGCGATAACTTACAATGTCAATAAAATTGTGTTGAAAGATATTCTTGTGATACTGTCTAAATAGGTGATATCAGAAATCCCGCTTTCCGTAAAGTTACGATACTACTTTATTCAAAAAAGTCTGTTCGTGGTCACAGCTTCAGATAAAGCCGTCAACGGGAACTTTATTAAGTTAGGGCGAAGATTTATTCGGGCCCTTTTTGCTGGAGTTATCCATACCATAAATCCCATTTCGCCTCTGCTAAGCGCTTTATCAGGGAGCCATTCTGCACGCAAATCAAATTAAAGGGCGATTAGACGACTCCAGTGCGATGCATGACCTAGATACGAAATAATAGGGACAAGATTTCAATATATGAGACAGCCCTGATAAAAATCTGTACATGAAGCGCCACGCTGATGTCTATCACGATTTATGTATACTATTTTCGTTGTAATATTGTATAGAATATAAAGGTCAAAATGGCGTGCGTGTATTTGACAGGTCCGTTCATTGTTGCCAACTATACAATTTATCCTATTATTTCATAGCCTTTTGTTTTAATATAGTTTAGTAGGATAAAGGGAGTAACAAAGAAAATACCATTTGTAGAGTGTATTGTTTAATAATTAAATAATGATTTTCAAAGGCTCATTAAGGTAGATAGTAACAAACATGAAAAAATAAACAAATCGCAACAATGTTGTTTAATACATATTTGTTTTATTTTATTTTACCGTAATTTGTTTATAAATGTAGAAATAGGAAAATTCAAATAAATAACAGCGACAAAGATGTAAAATTATGCATTATAATAATTATGATCCAAAATAGCAGTTGTGACATAAAATCTAGAGCAGAACTATACTTACTTTGCTTTTTTTTTAAACATAATTATTACTTGATTCTAATTTTATTATTTCGGTCTCGTAAAAATGTCAAGAAATCATATCAGTTGTTTTGTATTTGACCCTATATTTTAACCCACAAAGTTGTTTTTATACTTACTGGTTTTTTAAACATTAGGTACCTACTTATATATAATTTATAAGCATCCTATTATTTTGTTACAATTTATATCTCTCTTCTTACTCTTCATTTTGTGTCCTCTGATTTTCTTTTTTATTCGACATTTGCAGAAATTACACATATTGTAAGTGGAACTAGTTTAAATATATATAAATACCATTCAAACTCGTAAACCCTCAAATTGCCTGCGAACATAACATTAGCTTATTTCGATTAAATGTTAATTATAAAAAACAGATAAAAAGTCGGTCAACTATAAATATAATGTATTTACATATTAAAATGTAGGGCAAATATATAGCCAAGTGTGCCTGATTCAATAACCTGTACAAGAATATATATCACGACAAATTACTCACTTTGTACAGCCATTATATTGTTATTGTAATTATTACAAGTAATTAATCTAGTTAATTAATAGCTCCGCGATAATGTCGTGGAATCTTTGTGAGATCTCATTAACAGTTTTTTTAATCCATATATTTTTTTAATAAATATGACATTATTATTGTAAATAAAAAATACCAAATACAAATTTACTTATAATAAAGACAATTAATATAATGTTATGTGCAAATAATATATAACCATTTACTTACATTTGTCTACATGACATAAACATTAATTATTGCCTTGTTATCAAATGAACGCAATAAACAGACTATAAAAAAGTTTCATTTTATACAATAGAAAAAACTGTTCTGATTTAACTGCATTGACTTAATGTTTTCTTGAAAATAATTGTACTTTTGACTTCCCCTCACAGTGTATTTTGCAAGCTAATAAATATAATTAAAAACTAAGTTAGCAAAGCTTTGAAGCAAATAACTTGAACCTATTACACAAAAGATACGATATTTAAGTATGTATAAATTGATGATCATGGAAGAGAAGATCTTATTGAGGCTAATTTATGGACGGAGTTAGGTAACAAAGAACTATATATAATAAAGTTTAACAGGCAAGAGAAAAGAAATCGTAGACACATAAAAAAAACGTATGTACCAAAAATCCTCTTCGGACTAAATCTGGTGTAGGGCACTAAAAGCTCTTCACGTACATTTTCGAAGAATTACGCTGCTTCGCTAAAGCTTTCCAACTCCGCATTCAAAGGGTTAGGGCCCCTCTATACACGCGCGACACTACACAGTCACATTGGCTTGATGACCCCACAGATATGCATGTATAGGAAAATTTGCAGAATATCGGGTCATCGATACAGTTCATATCGCAAATTATCGATTTTGCTTCATACGTCACTTCACGTGGACGCTTGACTAACACTTTCGTTTCACTGATATGACAGTCTCAAGTCTCTACGGCGCTCACCATGTTTCCGGGCAGTACTGGACAAGTTGTGACACTGAACATGGATTAAGGCAACACTCGTCGGCAACCTGCCGCTTCAACCGCTCATTAAACAATGAGGCGGATCTCTTACCCCGCAATTTTGAAAGTCGTTCAGATGGCATATCAGCAATTTGCAAATTTCCCGTACAAATTTGGAAAATCAGTCTTGATAACGATCTGCTACACACGTCCCTTACCATCGTATTCAAAGTGAGGGAGTCTCCCACTTTTTTTTCATTTCCGTCAACGATTTCCGTAAACAAAAATACGGCGAATATCACTATACCGAATTTGGCACTCAGAGGGATCATTTTGAGCGGAGTTTAGGTCGTATCTGCTGACTGCCGGGGGAGAAACTGGCGCTTCCGTCTAGAGAACGATACAGGCGATGTCTCTGAATAAATAGATTCGATAACCTGTGTCAACGGTGACAACAGAACATACATAAGTTCAAAACAACAAGTCGGAGGGCCCTCGGTGTCAAGACGAGTCTGTAACGATTTGATATTTATAGAATTTAGATAAGGAGTTGTTTTTAGAATTTCGTGGTTGGTACAACGGACCCTGGTTGACTGTTAGTGGGTTTGTTGGAAGATTAGAATTATGTCAAATACTGTCGGAGAGAGTAAATACAGTGTAATTAATATTGATTCGGGCAAAAGTTTGTTCACTAGTAAAGTATATGTGCTATCAGAACTTTTTTTATATTTTACTGCCAGTATTTTATTTGCAGGAGTGAAGACTCGTTAGCACATTTGACATTAATAATCTAATTTAAAGAAAGGGGTCTAAATGTTAACCGATTTATTTTGACAAATGTTAAAGTTCTCCAAACAAACGTACAAAGTTCGGAAACATTATTAAATATAATAAGCAACAATAGTAGTTCATAATAAATTTATTTTAATAAGTAGGTGTCAAATTTTTTGTTATTAACTATTTATTTCAACATCAATAAACTCACAATGTTACAGTTGAATATATTTAAAGGAGTTCTTATTTTTTACGAACTCAAAGTACGAGTGTAGCCAAAGCCAAATATTTATAATATTTCCAGATGAAACCGCGTCACAAGCATATGTACATTCATGTCCTTTGTCTAGACATGTTTAGATACTGATGTATTATTATCCAATACAGGACACAATCAGGCGCCGTCATAATTAGCGGACATTATAATTAAAGGACATACAAGAATAGATCAACAATAGACACGCAAATGGAGTTTGCACCTTAAACAGTAACTTTCCATTTGCATGACAAAAATTCATTTCATTCACAGTCTTTTGACATGAACACGGGGAACGGCTAGAACTAATAAATTTATTTCAAATTAATTTGTAACTAAATTATTGAATTAAATACTAGCTATCCTTCGCACTGTTACTCGTGTTGGTCTTGTTTTTCCCGATATTGTAGGAATTTCCCAAATATGATTTTTTGCTGATGTCTACACCAGCATAGTAGTTTTTGAGATTTCGTAATGAATCGGTGAGTAAATGTTTTATTTTTCTTTTAAGAAAAGCTTACTAGCAATGTGGGTCACACATTACTAGTAATCTTGTTAACCCCTCGTGCTAAGCTAAATGCTTGTATTACGAGTGGGTTCACGTCGGTAGTGCAATGGGTGGGTTTCGAACCGGCAACCACATGAACGCAAGTCCGACGCCCTAGACATTAGACTACCGCCGCTTCGGCGGCTTCGGCTTCGCTTCGCTGTTTATTTACCTATACTAGCGGGCCCAACAGACGTTGTCCTGCCCGAACGTTAGGCAGCGCCACCTGTGTATTGTGAACCTAAACGATCGAGAGACCCACTTATAACGCGTACAAATATTTCATAAAAAGCGTTCCAACTATTAAGAGGAGTTCTGTGACGTATACACATACAGCAGAATATATGAAGTAATAGATTTAGAAGGTTGCTTAAACTGAGTTTCCCTATGAGTACTCACCAGGTACAACATTAATAACAAATGGGAACTAACCACTGGAACCTAGATGAGATCCATATTGCCTGACAGTAAACTGGTATATTTTATAATAATTTAGGTGGAAGAAAGCATCAAAACGTCATAAAACCTTTAATATAATCTAACCACACATTGTGTTACCAAAACAATAACAACACGAACACAGAATATTACCTGTGTAGTGTCGCGGATGTCACGAATGTCGTCAGCCGTTGATGTAGAGCGGCAATATATTCACGCCGACACTTGCATCTTCTAGATAAACGCTATACGATACGTATGGGGATAAGAAATTGCTGGCTGTTATAACAGGAACAGGGTAAGGTTTGAATTACTTGTCAAAACCCTGTAGATATAGTAATTTCTGTTAGAATACTAGCTGATACGACAGGCGTTGTCCTGTCTTACTCGTAGCAATGAATATTTGATTCGAACTGGAATAAATAACGTCGAAGTTAAGTATTTTTATATTTTCGGCTATGGGATTCATGATATTTGCCACGACCATGACTGGCTGTGGTTCAATACAATCAACCCTATAAAGGGGTGAGGCCTTATCTCACTTCCTGCTAAAAGGTGCGTGTAAGAGAAACGCTCGCGGTAACACTTGGGGCCGCTGTTTGATCTTTTCTTAAAAATTAAATATCTTTCTCTCTCATTCCGGTGCGCGGCCAACATGCACAGTAAGGCCGGAGATCTGCGGCCTCCGACGGCTGGTGCGTAAATTGTGGTTCGTTTGAGATTTGCTCATGGTAAAAGTCTTCTAACTCCATTGTGTATGTTGCACCGTGCCCTCGCAATAGTGACAGTCGGACTTCGGCCCCCGATGTATCCTATACAGGTGACGTTCCCTCAAAGACGTAAATTCAAAATGTGAAGGCAAATTTCGACTCGCGGTGGCTTAGTGTTTATAGCGTTTGGTGTAGGAACCTAATCAAAAGACGTAGGTTCGAGTCCTGCCCGCAGTCGATTTTTTTCTTAACTAAACTAACTTAATACAGGTGATACCCGAAACTGCCATGTCCTGAGAACGTCTGCGTCAGCGGATAAAGGATGAATAAGAGGAAGGCTTGAAGACCTTTTATTGAAGATGCTTGTATTGTTGGACACTGCGAGACCTGCCACAATGAAATAAAAATAAAAACATTACAACAGAAAGCTCTAGAAAATATAGCGGAATCTTTCTATGGAAACTTAGTCACATATTATGACTATTACAAAACACATTTAAAATAATTGACTAGTTGATACTAACATGAGGAAACGGTAATGAAGCAAATCAGAAAAACAGTCACGTTTGTACATTTCATCGTAAACAACCTGTGCCCCGCGGTTTTACCTGCGGTTGCTGCCCATTCTATAGTGAACTTCTGGCTCGTATTTATTAACTTGAAGCTATGAGTAGACATGAGTACTTACATTATTCAATATCGGTTCATCAATATTTTGGGAGTTTCCCTTTGAACTTTTTACGACACGTAGCTCGTATGAGTGATGACCGCTGGAGCAATAAGGATCTTGAGGGGAGAAGACGCATCGGAAACAGAACATGGGTCGGCTGCCACCGAGATGGATTGAGGACCTGGTAAAGTTCGATGGAAGTTGTTGAGTACATCCAGCATAATAACCGATCCTTGTGGATGTCTAAAGGAGAGGCCTTTTTACAGATGCTGA